>MU846035.1:0-188334 GCA_030867225.1 Colletotrichum caudatum | reverse complement strand
CCCCCCCTATCTCCCTCTCTCTTTGACTCTCTGACTCTCTGTATATCGGCGCCCAAGGAACACTTGCCAGCTTTACGCAACTACCGCCTCTTGAGATTGCTGCTGTGCCAACACATCCCTGGCGCCGTTCCTGAGCCTGGTTTCCACAAAGCCTCTCTGAAACCGATCAAGTCTAACCTTGACTTTCAGTTTTATTTATTTATCTATTTATCGTCGAGTTACAAACATATCCAAAGACCCGAGGCTGCAGGCAGGGGACAAGAAACATGTTTCTACGTAGTCTTTGACGTGACATGGCACCGGAACAACCCCGCGGCGCGGCTTGCATTTTTATTCCAACTTACTTTTGAACATGCCACTTTTACTGTGGCGAACCGGTTTCTTAAACATTGGAAGCTTGATGTCTCAGTATCGGCTGGTATCTGCCGGGTAGTAGCATCGCAGCCAAAGAGGCCGTGTTTCACGGGAAGAGGAGGAGAAAAAGGCTGACCGAGTGACTTTACCTGTGCTCCAACAAACAAACAAGAAACCTTCTTTTCGGGCTATACCAAGATGCCCATTCGGTCCATAACCTCAAACCCACCCATTTCAGCGGATGGCGGAATCTCATGGCCGTGGCCGTTGCTCCTCTTGCCCCGTGCTGATTTAGGCGGTTGAAACAACAGGAAGCTGGTCAGAACCGGGTCGTTGCTTGCTAGGCCAAGTCACAAACGTTCGGTCGAACCTCCAAGGCGCGAAAGGGCGAGGACATGAGGCAGGCTTGAACCTTGTGCTAGCCTGTGTGTGTGTGTGTGTGTCCGAACTTGTCTCGTTTGTCTCAAAATAAAGATTTTTTGTCGAGGGGCAAAAGCTTTGGCTCACGCCACAAAGAAGAGCGCAAACTCTCTTGTGCTACTGGTAACTGCTTACCAATGGGTGTAGGTATCGTCCGTCCCGCCTCGCTGGCCCCCCTTCCATTCTGTCTCTCATCCTTTTGCTTCGTGGCACTGACTTGTAGATGGGAATTACTCGCGGAGTGGAGCTTGGTGGGTCGTACGATGAAAAATAGTTACGTGCCGAGAAAGCGAGAAGAGGCACACTACATACTCGTCCCGCGCTGTGTGCGCCGCCAACGCATGAGACGTCTGAAGTCTCTCGCGGTCTTGTTCTTATCGGCATTCGCCCGTGTGTGTACCTATGTATGCCTGGAACTCCTGGGTTTTGTTCGCGTCTCCGCCCTTTCGAATACAGTTTTCCCGTCAGGGCCATGAGAGGAAACAAAACATGGACAGCCCCGAAATCGTCAGGCCCCAGCCATCTGACATTTTCTGGGAGTCAAGTGTGTGCGTGTGTGCGTGTGTGGGTATCCGGTCCAAGGAGTCGCGTGTTGATGAGATCATCCCTCTGCCGCCATTCACCCTGCCTGCCTGCAACAGCTCGGCAAAGAAATGGAAGTCAGACGGCAGATGGCGGGGCAGAGCCCGGTGCTCCGACCGGTTTCGGACCTCTGGGGCGGTGTTGTATACCGTTCCAGGAGTGGGTAGCTGTCTTGCACTGAATAGCTGCTCCATTGTGTGCGTGTTGACTCGGAAGCCACATGGCTCGGGGGTCTGGAAGAGGAGACCAGTACAGACGGGATGAAAGGCTCGAACGGGAGGCATATCCCCCCGTGGGACAAAACGTGCGACTCCAAGTATTCGCCGGTCGTCACCACTCCAGCCCCCCAACCGGGTTTCTCGTTGGCTGATCCCTTCTGGTAGAGGCGGCAATGCCATTACTTGCGACGGCTTCCCCAGCCCTCAAAGCAGCGTGTAGAAGTATTGGCCTTTGGCCGGATCGGAATGAAACACGGTTGCGTCACTTCCAGCTGCCGTCTACATAGTGTAGATGGTCTCCTGGTTTCGAAAACCACGTTGGGGTTGTTTGTTTTCGCAGAGAAGTGCGCTTTACTAGCAAGCAAATGGCATCGCAGAATTGCGTGACTGCTGCTGCTCGTCTACCGTCGACCGCGACTCCGCGTGTTCATCTGTCGATCCTGGACCCGCCCCAAGATCAGTGTCGTCTGTTCTGGGGGATTGGGGAAACCCTGCCGGCCGGCTCCTCCGTTCGTCCAAGACTGATCGGACGTCTGTCCCGTCCTGGGGAATTCGGCTCATGAGCTCCCGTCGTCGGATGTCGTTGAACCCCCCGACATCAGAGGACGACAAGCGCCACGGCTTTCTGGCCTCGCTCTGCGACAGCATTCGCAGAATACCGCCTACGGCAATCTTTGGTTAAGGAGGCGATCCACCTCTGGTTTGTCCCGTCTGCCTCGGGATGTCCAAGCTGGATCCCTCCATGAAGCAGTGAACAGCGGTGACCATGAGCGAGTGGCGGAACCCATCCACAACGAAGTATACATCTCTGGTAGGATAACCTTTCGAGGGTTCATCGCGCTTCGTCTGGCCACCAGTGTTGAGAGGGGAGAAATAGCAAAGTGCCAGATTGCGGCCGGGGCCGATGCGTCTGCCGCCGGGGCGAACGCTTCGGCAAGGGGTTGCTACGGCCGGTCGGCGCTCACGGGTCCCCGGACGTGGCCCAGGTGCTTCTTGACGCCGGCGCCGACCCGAACGCCACTGACAATAACGGATGCTCAGTCCTGGGCCGTATAGTGCCTGACGCCCCGGCGTCCACGATCAAATTCCTCGCCGACAAGGGCGCCGATATCTCAGTCAGAGGCCAAGGCAGGGACACCCTCAACCCTTTACACCACGCGGCCCTTCGCTCTGAAGACTTGGTGTGATTCTTTCCCGGGGCCGGCACGGACATTGAGGTGGTGAAGGACGAAGGACCCCCGTTGCTTAGTGTCAGGAAGCCTTGTTTTCAATCACGGGTGGAGAAGAGCTTCGAGTTCTCCTCGCGCCCAGTGCCAATTCGAGAGCAGTGACTAACAACAGAGAGATGGCGCTGCACGTTACAGCGGGAAACATGTCTGCCCCATGGTTGGAATATGGACCAGAGGATGTCAATAAGATGAGGCTACTTCTTGGTGCCGGGGGGGGGGGGGGGGGGGGGAATATGAAGGCGGGGACAACATCAGGGCAGACGGCCTTGGGTCGGGCGAGAGCAAGTAGACGCAGTGCGGTAGCGCGAGGCACTTCTTGAGAGAGGGGCAGAATAACAAGGAAGCTACGAAGTTATGGAGCTTTGGGGTTTATTAGCAGCGTTCTCCAAACCGGTGTCGGTTATTGATAGGAATGCTCATCGCTCTGCACTCCCGACTTTGGCGGGAGGTCCAAAAGCGTACGCAACGTATAGCAGCATCCACTAGCCGTTACACCATGAAGCTACAGCCCATTTTCGTGAGCGCAAACTGCACTCTGTGGTACGGCGCAGGGTGAATCACACGCAGAGCGGTTGTATGGCGTTTACAGCGCCCAGTAAAGGCAGTGTACAAAGGGAATCAGAATCAGCAGGAGGCTTCAGGGGCAGGATGAGGTGAGACCACGTAGTACGGTCAGGCAGAAATATTTTAGAGAGACTCGGGGTCTCTGAGGTCAGTCCGGAAGAATGTACATAGAAAACATCATGTAAGATGATGGCGAAGCCGCGTCGGCCGGCTCCGGGCCCAGATTGACATCAGTCGAAGTACGAGTCGTATTTCTTTTCTTCTTCTTCGATTGCTTTCTTTTGAGAGAGACAGACAGACAGACAGACAGAGAGAGAGAGAGAGAGAGAGAGAGAGAGAGAGAGAGAGAGAGAGAGAGAGAGAGAGAGAGAGAGAGATACGATGTCTTAACTGGTTATCCGGGGTAAGTACAAGAAAGATCAATGGTCCATACATGTCTTGCTTGAAACGCAGTTGACCCGGACGACACAGGTCTTAGCGAAGACGGCGATTTTAATCATTAAACGTATGTATATATTTGGCAGACTTGCGGTTTCTCTCGTCGCCGCTGCGGTTGACCGTAGGTAAAGTCATGTGTGAGATGAAAAGAGACTGGCAAGCCTTGAATATCTGCACCAACACTTGATGTTCCCCAATACGTTCGGGTCCCGAACCCTACAGATATGGGGGTTGATCACGAAACCTGGGCTTGTTGAGTGGTTTCGTTTAGCTGGGAGATTCCTCAGAGTTGCTTTTGTGCATCTAAGCGCGTTTAGGTTCATCTACGACTGACACTTTCGGCGGACAAAGATCGGTTAGGTTCGAGGGAAATCAGGCTCAAAACCAGCATACTGCTGCTGTCTTGGGCCAATACCGATATGAGCCGGTGTCCGATGATGTGGCTCAAAACTTGTAAGATTATTGTTCAGGGCGCCTGCATCATTTAAATCTCTTCTTGAACGTGTGCTGCAGTAGGTAGCTGAGAGCTGGATAGACGTTAAAGTATACTGGTTGGTCAATACCGAGCCAGCGGCGGAGACCCATCGCCCGATAAACAGTTATGGGACGTGAATATTGGGATCTAGTCCTGGCAGATGAATATGTCGGCGAAAGCTGCTCGGACTGGACCATATTATACCCTCAAGATGCTTGAGGGCCATGTTACTGGTCGCTAAGTCTTGACGTGCGGGACAGAGCACTCACTAGTGTCTCTCATCTACTGATAAGCACTCTAGGGTACTGTACTAGGTTGAGGGTTTCTTCAAAATGTAGGAAACGTTAATCGTTGATTATATCGGGACGGTAAATAGCTATTCTGCTATCAAACGATCCGGCATGTCTTCGTAGTCTTCAACTCCACACTGCCACTCTGATCGCTCCAGGCCTCCTAGTGGTTAAATTGTGCACGAATGATTGCATTCCATTTGAAATTGAAGCGGGATCCCCCCTCTCTGGATTCAAGGTATCGTTTGCAATTCTCATGACGGTTTCGTGACCGGGGCCCCTGAGCAACGCCGACCACACCGGGGTACCCAAAATGGCTATTAATCTATCGATTTTTGATTGTAGATACGTAAAGTCTTCACTTTCTTGGTTTTCGGGGCACCTCTTTTATATATATTCCGCTGCTCTTCCAAAGTCCGCGGTATTGCCAAAGCGTTGGCAACCCAGCCACTGTAGATTCCCATACAGGAGTTGAACACTGAATCTTAACGAATGCTACTGTCAGGATATTATTCCTATAACATATTACCGTTCTCCATTAACATTATTCAAACTTGATTTTCATAAACTTAAGGGGAATCCGAACTAAAACGAAACGAGCGAGGGTATCTCCAGTCCATACTCCACCCGATATACGGCGCTCCATATACGGCGATCCTTCCATTCAACGGCCATTCTGAAACGAGTGTGTTCCCTTTTCCGTACATAATTGCGAGGTTTTGTTATCTTTGAGGGTATAAAATTATATAAAGGATCAATAGCCATCTTGGAACTTCGCGGTGTTGCCTAGACTTGCTCGGTTCCGACAGGGGCCGCCGTGGTAGGCGAGGCAGCAGGAGGCGCCGACTTCTCAGGGAAGTGTCCGCCCTGAGGAACACGGCCGTACTGAGTAAAGTACAGGTTTAAAGAGTTGTAGTCCCAGTTCCTGGAGAGCACCAGGAAGATGACTGTGCCGAAGGGAATCATGAGGACGTCCAGGACGCCGAAAAAGATGAAATGCGGAGTGACGCCAATGGTGTTGGCGCCCTCGGAAACACCAAAGGCAATGGGGTAGAGAAGCCACAGAAGATTGAAGTAGCCGGCAAGGACATGGTAGTCTCTTTGGGTACCAACACGCTTCGCTCTGACTCTTCCCTCGCCGAAGATCGAGGCAGCCATGACTAGATATGCAACGGTGCCGAAGGCGTAGAAACCCCACTTGTAGACGGAAGGGGTGTAGGCGGACACCAGGTAGCTAATGACCCAGATCCAGGAGAGGAAAACGTGCCAAACGATTGTGGCCCACGAGGAGTTTGCGACGAGGCCGAGGAGGACGTTTACAACGGGGAAAGCGACTACCCAGTTGATGTACTTGTTGAAGAAGATCTGCCGCGGGGCACCACCCGAGTGGGACTGGGTCACGACAGACCAGCCAAGGTTGGAGGCATTCGCGAAGTAGGTGATGGCGCCGACGAGCAGGGCGATGCTCAAGAGGTAGTGGAAGATCTTCTCATTCCCTCTGGGCTTGTGTGACAGGACAAAGATGCCGAGCTGGCGCGTGTTAGAAGGGTCGGGAGAGGCGGGTTCGGGGGACGTACAAAGAAGAACGAGTAGATTGCAACGCAAGCCCAAAGCCAATTGGAGCCATTGAAGCTGAGCTCCTCGTAGATGTGTGGGAGCGGGTTGACGTTGAGTGCGTCGTTATCTCGCTTGAGAATCAGGCCCATGACGGCGACTATCGGAATGAAGCGTTGGTAAGGTTGTTTGTCTTGGAGAAGCTCGACCGACAACCAAGCAGAAGGTTGGACTGATGGCGCAGTCAGGCAGAGATAGATGCAGGTGATTGGAATTATTGCGGAATTGTGGTACAGAGTAGGTCTGGCGAAGGGAGAAGAGTATGGTCTTATACTTCTGAACCAGACAAGTGCCCTCCATCCAGTTCATGACGACATGTAACCATTGGTCCGGAAGGTGACGGCACAACATCGTAGCTGCAAGTTCGATGTCGCCTTCAAGCCCGAATCCGCCGATGGCTGTTTCTACCTGGTACGCACGCTTAAGCCTGCGATTTGACAATGAAAAGGACCCTGGTACCCCTCCTGTGAGGCACGCAGTCGTGGACATGAACTGATGGGACGGATTGGAAGACAGGGTGGGTCACAGAAGGTTCTGTCCACCTTGGAAACCGAAAGAACATCTTGTTGTCAGAGTCTTAAAGTCAGGAGACCTACCTTGTCCGGCAAAGCAAGGCGAGGCAAGGTTGACCAGGATGTATAGCGCAATCGTGAGCGCCAAGGGGGCATCATGGGTCTGCTCCCAGAGCTGCCGAGAAGCACACTGGGCCAAGATCGCACTTCTTTTGTGCCTCCCTTCCAATCCAGCGGCCGAGATCAAAGCGTGGCGGGGCCAGAGGGGGGATATTGTGGTGAAGAGGTCGGTCGGGGATGAGATCATCAACGGGTTGTCAGAATTTGAGGTTATGTGAGCGCCAGAGCCGCCTATGCCGGAGACCATTCCGGTACGTGTTCCCGGATGTACCTGTGTACCTGGAATAACGCTACGTGCAGAGGGTGTGGAGAAACGGTTCGGTAAGAAAAATAGGGTATCAAATCATGCACCTAATCATTATCTTCGAAACAAAGTCCACATCGTCTGTCCCAATGAGCTCAATGTGCAAAAAGGGCAGGTTGCCTGCCCATTCATTGGCCCTAGCCTCGTACATCATCTCGACGCAAACATGACCGACGTGTCCCGGGATTGATGCTGTTGAGTACTGATCTTTTCTTACTGCATGCAGCGTACATACATAGTAGCCCCATATGCGGGAAGCAAGTGCCGGCCGGCCGGCCGGCCGGGGAACATGCACAGACGCGCCGTTCGCCCGCCCCTCCACTCGCGGCCTAACGAGGCCCTCCTTGTTAATGCCAACAATGCAAGATGTAAGAAAAGGTGGCCTGGCCTGGTGGGCGACGACGACGACGACGACGACGCCGACGACGACGACGCCGAATGGAGCAGGTGGTGGGTGTCAACCCTTGCTCTGCAAAAGCTGCAGAAGGCCTTTCTCAACGTCAACGCTCAAGGCTGGTATCGTAGGTCGGCAATTGCTTCTTCACAAGCGGGAAAACAGTAATGTTGACGTAATGAACCACCAAAAGCGTTGGTGATCTAGACACCACGTGTAGTGACTCAGGGCCCCTTTAGGACCCGGCCTGGCCGAGGCCGCCAGCTCGAGATCATCAGACCTCCACACCCTCCCTCGTCTGTACGATGACTATTAATGAGGCCACAGCTCGGCATATGCCATACATCGGCATCGACTAACGACTTAATCAATGCAAGCCAATCGAAAACGATAATCCAAGCATCGTCGCCTTCGTGTGAACTCAAGGACAGGGGAGGGGTGCAAAAGAGAAAAAGAATTGAACGTGCCGCGGCCTTCATTGGTTACTACTTACCTGCTTACCTACCTTTTCCGGACACCTATAAGAGTAAAGAAGCTGGTAGAAGATGTTCTGAACCAAGGTATCCAATAGTGTTTGCGTATGTACAGTACTCATCTCATGATTTCCAGAGGCGTCTTGCGGTGGGCCCAGTCTCAAGATGGAGGGTTGACGTTCCCTTGGACCACAAAACCCGTCCCAGTCACACAAGTACGTCGTACTATGTGCGGCCGACCAACCACCGTCTCGCGTTCCCGCACCCATATCTACCTACCTGTCTAATCTCTGCCGTCAGAGGTTGCATGTGAGCTGGCGCCCAAACTCACTTGTAAACACTTCACATATGAGAGTATGTTCCCCTAGCTGTCTGCTATGGTAGCCCTCTATGAAGCAGCATCGTGCCTCATCTGGTAATATTGCAACTTCGTGCTCTTGTCGGCCAGTGGTAACAAGCCCCCTCTTCAAATCCCAGCTGTCGTCCATCGAGACGCAGCAGGCTGCGCCCACGATGCTGTCGGTTGCCAGCACCCTTGCTGTATAGTGGTCCCCCTCACCCCGGGGGAGGGGCACCGTACCACCAACAACATACAGGACCAAATTAACAAAACCCTGTGCCGAGCGACCCCGGCCGTCGATCGTGGTCCGGGTTGGGCGGGCCCCTGTCCGCACGCCGTAGCGTCCACATCCTCACTCAACCTCTAGTGGAACCCCTCCCCGCCGCTACTTTATGCTTGGTCGCTGTTCTTTCCAGAGCTTACCGTTCCTACCACGATCATCAGGTCACATGAGGGATGAGCTCATCCGCCGCTTCCGGGAGACAGGCGAAGTGGACCCGCAGGGTTCCGGTCCTCGACAATCCATGAGAGGCACGTCTGGCCAAACCGTGTTTGTACTTGACTCATCATGTACTGTTGTACCGTGTACTGTATCCTTACAGCAAAAAAAAAACTACATGTACATCTATATCATACATGCATAAGACCATCTCCATCAGCAACACCTCTGGCTAAGCCGCCGTCTAATAACTGCTGACCTGTTTCATCTGCCACACCGCGCTCTTAGCCCGCTCCCGAACGTCCAGTTCGCAGTCGTCTTCGAGCCCCTCCAGCTTGGTCAAGAAACCCAGCTTCTTCAGTTCGTATGCCCGCTGGGCACACGCTCGCGCATCGCTCTCGTCATCCTGCCATGTGAGATTGCTGATTAGGTGGCAGAGGGCGACCCGCACCTCCTTATCCTTACTATTGAAGTGGTTCGCCAGAAGCTTGAGCAAGTCCGTCTGCGCAACGACTAGCTGCCGGTGGCGCGGGACACTGGCCGCTATATGGACCAGGATGAAAACCACGGCCTCGATAATCTTGGCCTGTGGGTAGAGCACCCGGGTCTCCCGCGCCGACCCCGCGGACCGTCTCGACGTTGGGTGGAGGACCTTGGCCTGCAGCTTCCTGGCGAGGAAGTCAAAGAACCTATCCTGTCCTAGCTCACTGAAGAGGTAGTCAATCATCTCCGTCGTGTCGCTGGGCGACTCAGAGTTCGATCCAGAGCCTGCCGCCCCTATCATGTTCCGGATAAAGTCGAGACCTTGTTCCTGGATGGCGAGGTCGTCGTTTCGTGCTTTCCGTAACGGGTTGATCTCAGCCTCCCGAAGAGCTGCTAGCCTCGCTTCTGCCTGTCGTAGTTTGGCCGATCGCTTGCCATCTGCGTCTTGCGGCGGCATCGTCGAGCTTATCCATGACTTGGACAACGGGTCCGCCTGGTCCATTTCAACGTCACCGTCCATATCGTCCCCGCTGTCCACCGCATTCTGTTTGTCCATTTTGGATCTCGCGAGGAATAGTGCGTCGTCTTCCGTATCATCACAGATCAGCTGCACCAGCCAACCAGACTCGAGCTCTTCCAGACAATGCTTCTTGGTTTCCGGGTCAACTGCATGGACGAAATGCTTCAATGCCCAAAGGGCATTGAGACGTAGCGCAGGGTTGAGAGAATGTGCATGCTCACACAAAATCTTCATTACACCCCTGTCGGCCAGAACCTGCGATCATCAGCGTCATTCGTGCTTTTCAAGACGGGGCCTCATGTTTGCACTCACCTCCCTCATGGGGCTGACCTCGGTGACCAGATTGCATATCGCTGCAGTCGCGGCAATTTGCACATCTACGTCGGGATGTCTCAGAAACCGGAAGAGAGGAACCGCCACGGCAAAGTCCACCAAGGATGTTCGGAGAATGCTGACGGACCGCGACAGCATTCTAACTGCGTGGCAACCCGCAATCAGCACCGACAACGGATTGCTGCCGTACCCCGAGTTATGGTCAGACGAAGATTCATCGCCCACGGGCCCATCCGGCTCGTTGGGTTTGCTCCGGTCTTTGGGATTTGACGGCTTGCCAGGCGTAGGCGAGAGTGATTGCACAATGTGAGCGACGACATCTTGCTCCACGAAAGCCTTGCGGTACTCGTCCTTGCCGGCGGCCAGAGCGCCTATCGCTTTTAGAGCGCTTTCACGCATCCTTATTCTGTGGGCTAGGAGCGGCGGCTGCCCTTCTGGCCCCAGAGCACACGAGGGAGATGTGTCTTCCGCCTCCATGGCGGTGTCCACTTGCGGCGACCAAACCTTGGCGTACGCTGATGGTGGAATCGGCTCATAGGCATCCTTGAGGAGTTTGCTGTAGCATTTGACGGCTCCGCAATCGAAAGCAGCCTTCTGGAGCGGCTCGCTGTCCGTGATCATTCGAGCGAGTATCGCTGGCGTCCTCTCCAGCATTGCCCACTTCAATGCCGTATCCGCATCGACAAGGGGCGACTTGACAACCGGTTGCGCTGACTGAAGTTGGTCCAACATATCCATGAGTACGGGGACAACCAGTAACCCGAGGCTGGTTTCTCTCAAACACTTGATGCCGAACCCAGACCGGAAGAGCGAGGTGAGAAGGTTAGCGGCCATCAACCGTTCCATGTTCTGCCGTGATCTGACCAAAACAATCAACCAAGGAATGAGAGGGCTCTCTTGCTCCTCTTCAGGCTCCCCTTCGTTACCAAACAGCTCAAACCGGGAAGCTTCCCAGACGGAAGCTGTAGAAGTGTACTTGGTCGTCGCTGAGCGAGCCCGCTCTCGCGCCTCGGATGAACCCAAAGCAGGGAAATGCGATTGCTGGGAACCGGAGACCCGGCCTTGGTGGATGGGGACGGCAGGAACCAGATAATCCACGGCGCTGAGGCTTTGCTGGCGTGCAAACCCCAGGCCGCTAACATCAAGAGAGTTCCAGGGAGCCCTGACTTCCTTTGATGGCGTAAACTTCATAGCGGGAAAGATTGCCATGATTGCCGGGGAGCACAGCAACATGCAAGCCCTGAACCGAGAGTCCGAGATGATGGTAGCCAGTGCCTCCAAGATCGGGGCCAGAGTAGAGCTCGACGGTGCCGGCTCCGGGATGAAGTCCGACATCCGATCCACCCGGCCGAGCACCTCGGCGTACGGGATGACATGCCCTTGGGCGACGGCGATGCTCGCCAGCCGCGTTGCGAGTGAATCGAGCACTCCTTGGCTTGCCATGGCGAGTTGATGCCTCTCGTCCCGACATGATTGACTGATTATGTTCGCTACCAATATGACTTGTGTTTGTTGCTCGGACGTGGTAGATGTACTAGATAATATGGTGTTGAAGGAATCGATGTGCTCCGAAGCAAAGATAGCCTCGGCCAAAGCCTGCGTATCCACCGGAGAGGTCGGCTGCGCCAGGGCGGCGGCTTCAATGATGTTGAGCAAGACGCGTAGAGCAGCGGTGACGAGCAAAGGGGCGTTCGAGACGGGACAAATGTTGTCTAGCACAGCTGGCAGCGCCCCGGCAGCGAGAAGAGGCTCGACAAAGGCTGTGCCACCTAGAACAAGCGTCAGTTAGTATGGGATCTGGGGCCTGTGGTAGCGAGATGGATACATACCGTTGGCAAAGCTCGCCAGCAGCTGGAGGGCCTGTAGCCTCACATTCTCCTCCTCGCTCACCCATCGGGGGCTTGCACTGGGCCGAGTGTCCTTGCCGTTGACTTTGGCTGACGATCGGGCAGCATTAAGTATCTGGACGATGGGGTTCAGGGCGCCCAGCCCAGCCCACATCTCCTTCTTCTGTGCATGCCCGACAATATCGTTCTTAAGCGCACGAAGCGCACCCGTCTGCTCAGCGTAGCTTCTTGCACTTAGCAGTTGCGAAAGAATCGGGGGATTCGACGAGCGCGTCATGGCGGAAGATTTGATGGGCGGCTTGGCTTGGTATGTAGAAGGGAACTTCTGTCGTCTGCTATCGTTTTTCGGCCACGGCGTCATGTGCTTGCTTGCAAAGACGAAGTGGTGCAGCTGCGGCAATGGATCTTGCGTGCGTCAGAGGTCAAGGTCCATGCAAACGGTCAATGGGAAGGCAAATGTGGGCTGTGCTCCGTAGACAGGCGTGGCCAGGCGTGGCCAGGCGTTTCCCCGACGCGTGTAGCGATACCTGACGAACGTGGTTCATAAATTATATCCAAGAGGGTGGAGGGCTTGAATAGAAGACCGAGGAACGTTCCTCAAAGGGAAAAAAAAGCAGCCGGGGATGGATGTCGTCCACGAAATAGATCGTGGATGATCACGTCGGGATCGAAGGTTTGGGCGACTGGCCGACTGACTGGGAGACAAACTATCGGCTCTGGAAACCTGGGGTGAGGCACGTGCATTCTCCATATCGCAACCCGCCGGTTTCAGGATTCTCACATGCTAAGGTAGGTAGGTAGATAGGTAGGTAGCTGGCCGCTAACACTGGCGCTATGAAGGAAGTTGTTAACTTAAACCATGTCATTTGAAGGCAAGAGGAACCTCAATGACTAGATTGATGATGAAAATGTTTCTGGAATCGTGACAGGACCTCAACGTCTAGTAGAAGCTTCACCTGATTTGATTGTACCTACTTATTGTAAACAGTAGGTAACGCTGGAGGTAAGGGCCGCCATGCGGCCAAACCCCTGCTTGGCTGCCTCTGCCGAGCTGTCCTCCGCCACGTTCAACGACCCCCCCCCCCCCTCCCCAGATGTATCCGTACCTGTCGTCAGCTTAATTACACATTGTATATTTGTAGAAATGGAATCTTCGCCAGGCAAGCCCACGTGCTGATGTTCGTTCAGCTTCATGAGAAAAAGGGAAAAAAGATCCAGGTGCCCAGTTCCTAGCAACTACTATATACATATCGAGAAGTTTATGACTGTGCCAGAAAGCGGCTAGAGCACACGACAAATACAGCATGGACTAGCACAAGGCCTTTGTTGAGTGCGCTACTTGTGGCGTCTGGACGTGCCATGAAGGGAGCAGTTGCTGGCGCTGGGTACGAAGTTGGGTTCAATCCAATGACTAATTAGTACCCGGCCGTCAGTGATGATTCAATTAACCTAGTGAAGTAAATTGTATGCTGGAAAGGGCAAGAAATTACTCACCCTCTGAACGGTTGGTAGCGACTCTTGATTTTGACAGATAATTGGCAAACAGATTAGCCTTTGATGGCCCAAAAGTTTATGAAACATCGTCTAGTCCCAGTACGTGATTGTTTAAGACTGACCACAAGGGACCGAGCACAGCTCTCAACACCAGTGTAGTCGCGGGCCGCAGTGCGAAACTTGTTCGCTCTCAGGAAAACCCCGTGACAAAATGGCCAAAAACCATCAAAACAAACTCTCCCGATGCGAGGGTCGAACTCGCAGCCTTCGGATGTCTCTAGCAAGGCTCGCAACAAACCTGTTGCTAAAAGTCCGACGCTCTGACCAATTGAGCTAACCGGGATGAAATCGTTATTCGAAGTTTGAGAACGTTGCACGTCTTTTCATAGGTAAGAAGAGCAAGGAAGGTGAGTGAAGCCAGCGTTCAAGCATGGCCAGAAAGTGCTAGTTGATATGAGAGAGAGAAGAAAGATCAAACGAACCGCCTCCGTTACAACCACGGCTATACGTCTGGGTTCCGCATCGAATCGAAAATAGGCTTTAAAGGTGTCCTCGTCAAAGTGTATAACAGGGCGGACCTGTACTCTATCTTACTCTATCTACATTTACTCTTCGTCACTACGTTCCTCGAGCACAGGAGCAAGAGGATCGGGCTACGGATGCCGTTAGAGCTAGAGATGCATTGCCAGGACGTCAACCTTTTCTTCTTCTTCTTTCTTTCTTTCTTTTTCTTTTCTTTCCCCCCCGTTCAACCTCAGATAAGCCACGGAAGTTGGCCGCGTTGCTACCTATATAATGGCGGCACATTCGCGAAGATGAGGGGTAGACAGACCTGTTGAGAAAGGTTCCTGTGGAGCAGGCCTGTAATTATTAACCCGCTCGCCGGAGCTCCTCCCCGATGCACGATACAGAGCCTGCCTCAGTCAACCAATCCTCCTCCGCGCTCCGGAGAGCATCATTTCGAACGTGGACTGGATAAAAGTCGGGTGATGTGAGCAAAGAGGCAGGCAGAGCCTGAGCCGCCCCCGAAATGCGCTAGGGCACTTGGTTCGCTAAATCGCTCCAGCCGGCGGTAAAATGGTTGCAGCACCGGCCGCAGAGCAGAGCAGCGTTAGCGGCATTCCTCTCGGTGTCCCAATCCAGAAAGAGCGGCTGGCCCCACCTCTTCTGGACATTGAATCATTCCAATGAGAGGACCCCGAGGCAGGATGGTGCAATCAGCCTGAGAGGGAAGAAAAAGAAAGGAAAAAAAAAAAAAACCCTGCAGGGCATGCGGATAGCGCTGCCGCTGATGACGAGATTGGACATTCGAACAACAATGGCACGCTTTGCATGTAAACTATAGAGGTACCCAAAGAGAAGAAGCAGCCAGTGAAATGAATGCACATTCCCCACCAACCCTCCGCAAGCGTACCTACACTACCTACGTACATAGTAGGTAGGTAGGTAGTAGTAGTGTAAGACTGGGCTCTCTGCCGAGACCGCAGACCATCAGCTTCGTTCCCTCGCCCCTTTCCACGTCCCACCTCAGTTGCATTGCATACACTACATGTGGTGGTGGGGGTAGTGCATACATAGGTAGGTATACTCCGTAGAGCTTACCTGCTGTTGGTAGGAGAACGTGGTTTTGGGTGGGACAGCGGATCAGATTATCTACCTATCCAAGGTACATACTTCACCATAACACACAGATAGACAGACGGACGTACAGTGACTTGTGGCGGTGTCCTTACTCGTCCCAGTCCACTTTTCCCTCTCTCTCTCTTCTTCTTCTGTTCTTCTCCATGGTCTCGTGTTGCTCCTCCTTTGCTCTGGTTACCTCTTGCTGCTGCTGCTGCTGCTGCTAGTATACGATTGGTGCCGAACTGCCGTATCTTGGCCAGGATTTTTGCCAAAGGGCAAGGGGGTGGCAATACTGGAGTTCACGCAGTAGCGTCGTCAGTCTGTCACATCCATCCATCACGTCCACCAAGTCGGCAACGAAGGGCCCCTCCCTGCCTGCCGATTTTTCGGCTGTTGTGCGCGCTGGGCCTGTGTCTATCTGATCTCAGCTTTTTTGGCAATCTGCAAATCTCAACTTCCCCGACCGCCGCCTTACACCACATACCGTGTGCACCGCACCGCACGGCCATATCTTATCCCGCCCAATCTGCCTGACCCTCCTCAGCTTCCCTCACGGTAACTTGTCAGCTCGCCGACGGTCCGCTCTCTCTGCCGCCTGCGAACCCACGATGCGCCCGGGACCATGTTGACAACATCTCCCGTCGTCGCCAGTTCCGCCAATGCCTCTCCCAACAGCTTCCACTATGCCTCTACGCGACCCTCCCCGCACTCGTCTCCTGCCCGGCTTTCGGCCCCTTTGCCGCGGCGGCACTCTGCATCCAGATCTTCTCCGTCCGCCTCAATGACCTCACCCTCCTCTCAACCACCACCACCACCACCCTCGCGACGCTATGTAGCTGTCGACGCCGGCACACAGTATTCCCCCATGGAGTCCCTGGGCCAGCAGCGTGCAGAATATGTTCCTGCTGAAGCCGTCAACGCCCCGCGCGCCTCTGTGCCTGCGACGCCTGCCGAACCCCCACCAACGCCGCGTCCAGAGCCGATAGACCAGTCCGCACCGCAACCGTCGCACGGCACACAATTGCAACCACACCCGCAACCGCAGGTCGTCGTGGCACCCGCCATCCGCGACGTCTCGGCCGCTATTGCGTCGCCTGGCAAGCGACGAAACTCCCAGGACCCGGCCGTCGCGCAGGCGGCGAGTGCATCCATCGCGGGCGAGTCGTCGTCGTTGTCGTCCTCCTCGGGCGCGGCTAAGCGCCCCAAGCCCACAGCCGCCCCGCCAAAAATCTTGCCGCAGCGATACGAGTTCTGCGTCGTCGAAGATATGGTCGTCTTGATATCACACATGCTCTCCGAGCTGATCGAAACCAATGACGCGCTTGCCTTGCGTTCCGGGAGCCTGACCCGGTTCCACTCGAGGTAAGCAATGCCCTCCTCTTCCCTCTTTGCGCTCACGCCTGTCATGCTGTAGTGCTCACCGGCCTTTTGAACAGGACCGCACCGAGCATCTCGGTTCTTGAATATCTCAATAGACTAGCAAAACATGCGACGCTGACGCCGCCTCTGCTACTATCCATGGTCTACTATATCGACCGTCTATGCGCTTTATACCCTGAATTCACCATCAACACACTTACTGTTCATCGCTTCTTGATAACGGCAGCCACCGTGGCAGCAAAAGGCTTGTCAGATCTGTTCTGGAATAACACGACGTACGCGCGGGTGGGGGGAGTGAGGGTCGCCGAACTCAAGCTATTGGAGCTCGAGTTCCTCTACAGGGTGGACTGGAAGATTGTGCCGAACCCCGAGATCCTTGTGGCGTACTATCGCGGCCTCATTGAACGCTGCCCAGGCTACGCGCTGCAAGAGGAGGATGCGGTTGATGAAGCCGAGGATTCCGACGTGGTTGACGACAGCGGCTCGACGGAGATTTCCGATGGAGCATGCGATGACAGTGGCGACTCGCCGGACGAGGAGAGCCTGGCCAAGTCGTTGCCGCACGACGAAGGAACAGCCCCTTCGCAGGCTGCGTAAACAGCTTTCATGAGGAAGGCGTATTCAATCTTGTGACCATTCTGATCTTAAAAATGTGGTGGGCATCATTTCTACCCCAAGAGGCATGATAAGACGGCGTTTGGGCAGGTGGGAACGTTTTTATTTTTTATTTTTTAAATATTATGAGTGACAGCGTCAATGAAAGAAATACCAGAGTTCTTCTGAAAGATTTGCAGAATACGAACCACTTGGTTTGGACCATTATGGAAACGTCACGCTTTTAGACCTATTCTTATCTTTTGCCGAGGCGTGTACAACAGCAAGCAGATTGAGGAGTTGACTCCTCGACCGTGGCGCACGCACACACGCACACAGAGGGCAATCAACCGAGCTAATCCCGGCCGCCAGCAAGGCGACCCCATGAAACCTCTCCGCCGTCATTCATCATTCCAACACAACCTCGTCTACAACCCGTATCTCCCCCCCCCTTAACAAACTAGCAGCTGGGGCCGGAGCACGCGCGCACATACACATATACACGAACGGGTGATATCCATTACAAAGGCATCCTGCAACCATGCGCGCTACCACCCTCCTCTCGGCGCTCTTCGCATCGACCCTCGCCGTCGCCGAAACGCGCCTCGCAAAGGTCTATATCGAGCCCGTCTCACCCACACCGCAGACGCCCGCCCTCCTCGCTGAGGTCGAGTACGACGCGAAGCGGCCCGCTGACGCGAGCGTCACGTCTTACGAGGCGCCCGACCTCGGGGCGGGCGCCAACGACAGCCCGGCCCCGAAGCTCGTCCGCATCGGCGTCTTTGACCCCTCGACGTCGGAGTGGACTTCGTCCGTGTCCGTGGCGTCAACAGAGAACTTTGCCAAGGGGTACGCGCCCAACATCATACTCAGCGTGGACGGCGTCTCGGGGGACGTCGTGGGTGCCGGGCTCAAGGGCGTACGGATTGATGCGGGTGCGACGAGGGATTTCGGTCCGCAGGCCGTCGTTCGGGTCGGCGTGCAGGGGAAGACGCCCGACTTGAACAAGCCGATTGTCCTGAGCCCAGAGGGCAAGAAGGTCGCGCAGGAGGAGAAGCCGCTCTGGCTCAAGTATGTCAAACCCATCCTGCAGGCGTTGGAGGCCCGGGAAGTAGGGAAGGAGTCGCTAACGTTTGTGCAGATACTGGTGGGTGATTGCTATCATCGTGCTGATGACCGTCACGGGTGGGGGAGAAGAAAAGTAGAGGAGGGCCATGGCGAATACCCAATAGATTATGCTTTGCGTTCTTCACTGCTGCGTGAGTTTCGTGTGGGCGATCAAAGCCTGGCAGACACACTCGTGATTCTGCCCTGTTGCACAGAAATGGTGACATTCATGAGCCAGCGGTGACCTGGGCCTGGCGAAGTGACACACAGCAGCCCGTGGTCTGTCTTCTCTTCGATAGGCACTGGGGTTTTTATCACGTAAAGGCACAAGGTCTGTCACGAACTGTTCGACAAGTAGTCCCTGTTTGGTACACTATGACGACTTCAACGGCTTTGCATCTCACGAAAATGGCGCTCTCATTGTCACTAAGTGAGAATTTCTCGCTGAATAGATAGTTAAACATGCCTTATTGCAGCGGAGCATGATGCCTACATAGTAGGTAGGTAGTTGGCAGCTGGGGGTCTTGGATGGTTTTCCATGTGGAGGTTCCGCAGCTAGGTAGGAGTATGGCACGTGCACACTGGCCTTTAGCACGCTAGCACTGCTATAGACTAGCGCCGCTACCCAGAGACACCTGCGCAGATGCACACCACAAGTGCCTTGCACAGTCTAAAAAGCTGGGACCTGAACCGGGGAAGGTACGATCGAACTGATAAATCCATCACCTGCCTGGAAGGCTTTGCCTCCACTTTCCATTCTCACCCACCTACATCCACCCCCAACTCTCCCTCCGCCACCATAACAACCACCACTTTTTCTTACTTTCTGCGACAGCGTCTTACGTCGATCGGTCTCTGCGCAAATTCAATCATACAACGCGTGAACAAAGCCCGACGAAATCCAACACAATGGCCGCCGAGAACGAGAACGTCGCTGCTAGCGTGTCTGAGGAAACCAAGGGAAAGGGCAAGGCTGTTGCCGGCGAGGAGCCCGTTGAGAAGAGCGACCCCATGGAGGAGGAGGAGGAGTCTAGCGACGACGAGGAGAACGCCGAGGTATGTGGCTAAAGTCTCTGACCCCTTTGATCATTTTGCCCCGAAGCTAACGTCATTACGACAGGTCGCCGAGCCTGGTAAGACGAACCTGCCGCATTGAACTGCACTGCAGTCTTGTGACTAACCTGTTGTGACCATAGTTGATGAGGACGACGGCATGGAGGAGATCGACCTGAACAACATCGTCGAGGGCGGCCGCCGCACCCGCGGCCGTGTCATCGACTTCGCGAAGGCTGCCGAGGAGAACCCTGCTGAGGATGAGGATGACGACGAGGACGACGACTTCCAGGCCCCCGATGACTCCAGGATGGATGAGGACTAAAGCAGCGGGCACGTCTTCTTCCTCCAGCCGATCCACACTTTTTACGTACGGAAACGGCTTCTTGTCATGACAGTCATTAGGGGAACGGCAAAAGGCACCCTTTATGCGCACGCGAAGAAACACGGAAAATGGGGATTACACAAAAGTTTTGAGAACCCAGGGCTTTGGTATTGATTTGCATACCCTACGTCGTCGATGGCAAGAACTTGGTGATGGTTGGACACGCGGTTTTGAGCCGATGGAAGTCTTACTCTTGAACGGCATGGAGACGAGTTGTACTGTCGTCTGGCCCGGCCCGTTCTTTTTGTTGCGCGGGACACCATCTGCTCTACCGGCTACTCTGCCTCTGGTATCACCATCTTGACTACGAATGCCATGGAACTAAAGATTATGCAACACTTGATGGACCCTTGGTACCTATGCATCTCTTTGGACTGTTGACTTTTGCGGCAACCAGTGCTTAGCCAACATTCGTGGAACCAAACTCTCCTCGGCTCGATAGCGCGGAGCCATGCTGCCAGCTTAGTCGCCGATCAATGCATCAAGTAAAGTTGCTGCAAGCAGGCACTGCCTTGGCAATGCTGTGTACGTACTTTGTCCTCTTGGGAGATTTGCCGCCGCTGTGCACTGCAAACTGAAAAGCCAAAAACCAGTCTTCCCATATAGGTATGGCATTGACAATCCTTGGGTACTAACATGACGTTTTTATTATATTCTACGTGCAGGGTCTCGGCTGAGAAGTGCGGGAGGGTAAGGGGAACTGAGACCGAGAACATGCGGCTTGTTGGATGTTCTAGAACCCTACCATTCTACGACCGGCTGGTAGGCAAGTGAACCGCGTGTGACAGCAGTCCTTTCTGCACAGAAGGACCCAGTGACATCCCGTCCGTTTTCACGTCCGATTAGAGAAGGGGTCTCTTTCGCGCCCAAACATTACTTCTTGTTTGGGGATTCATCACCCGTTTCCGATTGGATGTCGAAAACGACACGTATCCCCAAGATACTCCCGTGCCCAAAGAACTCGGCCATGACGGCAAGGGAGACTAGGAAGTGTAAACATGGACTATCTATATGGACAGGCACGCCCCGACGGCGCACTTATTCCAGGCATTGGACCTGTTTTTTACCTACCTACGGATACTTTACGCGAGAACCTCTCCTGGTCCGCGCTCCACGTCCCAAACACCTCGTCATCCACGGGCACATACACACGCTGGCTGAGTACGGGTTGACTTGCGCTCTGTTTCTCCTTTCCCACGCATAAAATCCATCCCGCCTTATTTGTTCTCATTACCCACGCACCCACCCACCTGTCAGTCATAACCCCTACAGCACCACCTACCTTGTCTCCGGAACAGGGGCCGGACAGACTAAGCAAAACGTCAAGAAGGTAATAAAAGAGAGAAAAAAAAATACGCCGTCAAAAGGGGGCTAAGGAGCCGAGCAGCACGGCCGGCCGCTAAATTATTAGTGATCGCCCCAGCCGAGATTCGACGTTTACAGCTGGCCTCACCTTTTCCCTGGCATCTCACGGCCAACCCACCCCGGTCTGCAGCAGCGCTACCGATCTTTTGAATGACAACTCGACCAGGGGGAGGGTAAGAAGTCGAAGAAGCACAAAAACCAACCGCCCCCCAGGCGTCCGACAATCAACGAGCACCACCCTTTTCCAAGCCCCCCCCCCCTCCCCCACTAGACGTGGTTGTTTAAAGGACAACACGGGCACCGGAGGTCAACGCCCTCATTTCTGTCGCTGTCTTGAGGGAGCTTCGTCGCTGAAGCAGTTCAGCAGCGCGCGCCTCGACGCGACGATCCGTACACCATGTCTTCAAGGTGCGTACATCGACTCCCACAAATAGCACACGCATCACCGATCTCCGTTTCCGAGAAATGCAACCTTGCGCTTTCCACGCAAGCATGTCATTACAGGAGACTTGAGAGGTCGCGAGCCCCGGCCGAGCCGGAGCACCAGGGATAGAGACGAACTTGAAAGGCGATGATGACGTCTCCGTATTGCAACCCTCGCCCGCTTTCTGCCCCCGGTTCGCCTGCGACGACTGGTTCTTCTTGCGCAATCGACCATGAACCCCCCGGCAGATGGGTAAAGACACCGAAGGCTGACCTTTTGCTCCTTTGCCTACAGATTCGGCGCCTCCTCGCTGCACCAGCGCGACTCCCGCAGCGCCCTCTTCGAGGGCTATACCGGCGACAACGGCCGCCGACCCGTGAGCGCCTCGCCTTCAGGGCTCGGCGGCGGGTACGGGTACGGATATGCTGGGAGTAGCGCCTCGCCCCCGCCGCCCTCGGGCGGGAGCTATCTTGGCGTTGATGGCGGCCGAGGATTCCGGCCTGCGACGCCGAACAAACGGTACGAACACCCCCGCACACACACTCTCTCAAAGGCGGAGGCCGATTCGGGGGCCGTGACGACGACGGTGACGAGCGAGAGAGGGAGGGGACTTGGTCCGAGTGCCAGTGTGCTGACGGGTGTTGGTTTACAGTGGCCAGTACAGCGACGCCGTGCTGAACGAGCTCGAGAGCCAGAACGACGCGCAGGTCGAGGGCATCATGGGCAAGGTCAAGATTTTGAAGAGTGTACGTCTCCTCCTCCCCCCTACCTCACTCCCTATATCATGTTCCTACCACGAAGGAGCTTGCTTGGTGGAACAACGTCCAGGAAGCGAACTGGCCTGCTGACACGTTGCTCCCGCAGATGACGGTAGCCATCGGCGACGAGATCCGCGAGTCCTCGGCGCTTGCCGAGAAGATGAACGACACTTTCGACTCGACGCGCCTGCGCATCCGCGGCACCATGAACCGCATGCTGCTCATGGCCGAACGCACCGGCGTCGGCTGGAAGGTGTGGCTCGGCTTCTTCGCGGCCGTGTGCCTGATCTTCATGTACGTTTGGCTGTTCTAGACCCGGACGAGCAATCCGAAAAGGCATATCGGGTTTTCGAAGACGCCGAAAGAAGGGGGGTGGCAAGGGTGGGCGGGTTCGTACCGAAGACTCGCCATGGTCGAGTCGGCCTGGCGGAATACTCTTAACATGCCTGGGTGCCTGAACAAGAAAAAAACCGTTCTCAGACGCCGAAGCGAAGCAGACAAGGCCGGCCGTTGATATTGGTTTGGGTTTTTTTTTTTCTTTTTTTCTGGCTCTTTTGAAGCACAATCCGCAAGTCGTGCCGAGGTTCTCGAGGAGTTTGGCGGTAACACTGGGTTCTGCGTGCATGCTCGGCGTTCAGGGCTTTTTCCACATCATTCAGCCCCCGTCTGCCGCCCTACCTTGATTACGCCCCCCTTCCTCATCCACCGACAGTTGGCGTAGGTCGCGAGAGGACGAGTAGCAGGGGACGACGACGACGACATGACCCTGGCGCTCCGACACGAATCGGGAGCGTTGTGTATGCATCGGTGGGAGAAAAGAAGGAGGAGTATTTGGGGGGTGGGGGAGCGTGGCATGTTATTCACTCGTCCTGGTATTGAGAAGACAAAGACGAAGATGTTACTTTTTCCTTCTGAATCTATTTTGTAACGACAAGTGTATCGTCTGATCCTATCCTCCCCCAGTCTGTATAGAGACTCCTGTGGCCCGTCTCTCTTCCATCCGTCGGTATTTGCGCAAGGGACCAGGCCAAACAAGACCCAGATTCCGAAAGTTAAGGCGGCGCTTCTCCCAATCAATTTTCCCTCGGCCGAGGTTGACCATGTTTGTAATTTGTATGCAGTATAGAACAGGGGGGGTATCATGATTCATCCCGTCCAACATCATCTTACTCTCGCTCTTCTTGTCCTGGATCCTCAACGTCTCTGCGCCCTGAAGCCCGGACTGCTGTCCATCATACTGCTCCCATCCGCGGAAAGCAGCCCGCTCAGGTCCATGCTGCTCCTCGGACCACGCCCACGATCGCCCGTCGGACTCATCGGCGGCCTCAAGGGCGCGGCCCGCGGCGCGAAACTGATGTCACCCTCATCGTCGTCGTCGTCCTCTTCGTCGTCGTCGTCGGAGCTCGCCCCGGGGGCGTCGCTGCTGCTGATCATGCTCAGCCCGGCCTCGGAATCCGTGTGCTCGTACACGCCGCTCAGCCCCTCGGCCTCGGGGATTTCATCGTCGAGGTCGGCGTCCATGTCCATGCCCAGATCGTCGTGGCCGCCTTCGCCGGGGGCGAGGAGGTCCTCCTCGTCGAGCATATGGCCTTGGCCCGAGGCCTCCAGCTCCTCCTCCGCGCCGTACATGTCTCCGTCGACGTCGCCCCTCGCCATGGCCTGTCTGAAAGCGTCGTCCGCCATGCGCATCCTCGCCGCCACGAGCCCATCGCGTCTCTCGTCCTCATCAACAGCTGTGCCGCTGTCATCCCCGTCGTCATCATCTCCTTGATCAGCGGTGTCCTCGTCATCGTCGTCGTCGTCGTCGTCGTCGTAATTGTCGAGGATGTTGCCTTCGCTACTCGACATCTCATCCGCCATACTATCCTCCCCGCCATCGAACCCGAAACTCTCCTCGGCGTCTGGGATCTCATCGTCCAGGTCCCGTACCTCCTCTCCCCCCTCGCCCGCCTCGTCGCCCTCGGCAAGGTCTCCGAGACCATCCTGCCCCTCGGCCTCGGCCTCGGCAAGCTCCTGCGCGAGCTGCTCCCGCCTCATCGCCTCGGCGTGCTCCTCCTGTTCGCGCCTCTCCTCGCGCATCTGGTGCAGGCTCTTGGGCACGCCCGGGGGCTTTAGCCAGGTGCTGCCGAAATTCTGGACATGGAGCCGCCGGCGGTCCATCTGCTGCTCTTCGGCGCGAAGGCACGCGAGCGCCGATCGCTCTATCAGAAGTTGGCCCGCGCGACGGGAGGAGGAGTTATGTTGCTGCTGTTGCTGGGAGGGGCCGCCATGGCCATTGTCGTGCTGGTCGTGGGCGTCGAGAAGGGCGGCCTGGGTTACGGGGTTGCGGGAGGAGGTGTACCAGATCGAGTGTGACTGCTCGCGGCTGAGTTAGAGATGGATGCCAGGAGTACGGGGTTGACGGGCGAGGAGAGGGAGAGGAGCTCACGTCTCGTGGCGTCAGGTCCGGTAGGAGGCCGAACATGGCTGCTTCCCTTTGTCCAGTCCGCAGTTGTGCAAATTAAGACGGCGTGGGTGGTCTGACAACGTGAATTGGCGTCTCGCCGACTCTATTAGCAACTCTGCGTCGCTGTTGAGAGCTCGACCGCGATCCAGAAAGACCCCGCCGCAGGTGCCTGTCGCGAGGTTGCAATAGTAAACATTCAACAAAGTACGTACTCGCCAGGGCAGGGATTAGCCCCCACATACGCTAGACGCGCTGCGCCTAACGCGCCTAACCCTTGCGACATAAGTGAATAGAAAAGTCACGATGCTTCACTGCGGGCGGCAGAGAGTGGTCTACCGCCATAAAATCCAACGACATCTTTCAAGCGTACGCAAAAGTCGCATCTACGACGCCTTCGCCACAGCGTAAGGGGTGGGTGGTCCGGATGTGCCTTTCCTCTTCGGGAGAGCAGCCCAATCCTGCGATACATAGAGTGTCCGAATTGGCGTCTCCGCAGGCAAACTGAATGACTTTTTCCCCTCTGGCGGACTTACGGTTTCTCTTAGTAAAATGCGTGCTGCTTCGCCTCAATCTCTGACCGAATCAATGCACCTCTCTGGTTGTTGACAGGGTTCGTCCAAACGGCGTGGAGCCCAAGGCGACTGACTGCGTGTCCTCGGTCCCAGGTTTACGAATTCCGTGAGGTAATGGCAAAACATGGGTCTCTGGGTGTTCCTCTGTCTCCCTTTCTCCTTGTCTGCGATTCTGCGACGTTACCCCCGATTCGCAGCGACGAGGGAGTGAGGGACCAGTTCACGCTCGCCCCGCGCCGGTCTCTAGTGTGTGGTTGTCGGGAAAAGTCGGAGCAGCGCTGACATCGGGGTTGCTAGCATTGGCTGAGCTAGTGGAGGTTTCAAATACCATTATTCCGCGTTGTGGGAATTCCTCCCTGCTATGGGCCGACTCGAGTGGATTCCCTCTTTGAAATTACTGCCCGTTCTTATGCCGGCTCGTGTCTTCCCAAGTCCCTGCACGTCGTCTAGATGGGGCGCGGCGTGGCGTGGCGTGGCGTGGCCGCTCCGATATAGGGCCCAAGGTGCCGCCAGGGTTCACATCCGCCCGGCCCTAGTTGGGGGGGAACGGCCGAGCCGATTTCGGGGGGGCGCCTTGGTTAGCGCGATTGATATGGCAGATGAACCCCACAAAGACGTGCGAAATCCTCCCGTTTCCAGAGACATTCCTGTCGCTTAAGTCGACGGCCATAACCCCGGTAAGCATGCTCTGGGCCAAGGGGGCTTGTGTACAAAGCATGGCAGTTAACACTTCATCCATGGCCTTAATCATACTGAATCTGTTCATTCGTTTGCGTCTTCACCTCAGGAGCACGGATCCTGCTTCTAACAGCCTCTGGGGCCCGGGGTGTGAAGCTGGAGCTGATACATACTCCAAGCACTCGGATGCAGAGATGGAGGGTTGCCGCGGGAGGGCATAGGTGTGACCATCCGCTCGCAAGCAAGCAAATCTGGTTGCAGCATGTGTCCATCCAGATGCAGGATACATACACGTGTTGATGGGTTGATTGAGTTGCCAGAAACCCTAAGCCTGGTCAGGGCAGAAGAAATTTGTCACAAAGTTTGACTCGGACCAGCAACCTCTTTTCTTTGGCGTGCGTTGTGACAGGCATCCTTATGCACGCTGAAGACATCTGTGACGTAACGACGGTAACGTGGTAGGTACACTAGTGACTACCTACACTAGATGCGCAGTCCTCTAGGGCGATTCATCACCGATCGTAGGCATGTCTCTCGTCTGGGCGCTTCGGCAGGCTAGACGTTGGGCTGCCCCCCCCCCCAATCTTCTCCTCCAGCTCTCCGAGAAGCCAAGAGGTCAGAAACGTCTGTGCGACGACAGCAGCAGGGTCGCACTGAGCAAGGAACTGAGATCTTAAACTCCTCCGGTGGGCGGGGTCGCATTTGGTATGGATCAGAAACTAGGTAGGGGGGCGTCTGGCTTTGCTGAAGCTCATGTGCAGAGCGAGTGACTGATCACCGTGGTTGGCCCAAGATAAGACCGCTGAAGATGTAAGTCCCGCCATGATTGGCCGGCTTCTCCAATTTTACGTTGTCGATTTTTTGACAACAACAACCCCTTCGGCGTTGGGCAACAATGCTACCACCCCGCGTCTCAGGGCTCGGATGGAAGGCATTCGACATTGAATTGTCGTACAGAATGACAATGAAAAAAGAAGAAGAAAGAAGAGGAAAAAGGCAGCATGTAACATCCCATGTCCGGCAGGCACACCAAACGAAGGGACTGTATCGAGGCTGCCCACCAATTGCTGGTTTTCTCGTAATGCCTGCTCTGTCCGACGTTGCGGTATGTTTCTCTTCTTGAACCTCGCTCTCTACTCACCCGCAGTGCGCCGGCACCCAAGATCAGTGACGCCTCGGGCGCTTGAGTGAAAAGCCATAGTCACCCCGGTCCGCTGTCGGCCGCTGCTTTCTAACTCTGGCCATCACCACCACCACCATCACCACCACCAACTTCCGTAGATCGGAGGGTCGATAGGCAAGCAAGAGACGCACTGACGACGCCTATTCGTGATCGACTCTCGGAAACAGCCCGGAATGCGCGCCTAGTTTACTCCATGACGCACCCTCCGCATCTGCTTGTGTTGCTGCTGCCGCCGATACGAATAGCGTGTGCAGCGAACCATGAGACGCGAACCACAGGCTGAGCGCTGACAAAGCATTGAAGCCTATCAGCACCTAGCATGTGCCAGCGCCGCTTTCGAGATGGAATGATGTTCACGACCCTCCCCCAACTTCAAGAACCCCAATCACCCGCATTGGTGCTTTGAATGCCCTTGTCCTCGAAGGGTCCGGGTCTAGTCCGATTTTCTGGTGGTCTGCAAGGGGGTGAGGGCCCAAAGGACCGAGGCGACATCGGCCAAGCGCTTCTTTGAAAATGCAACCAGTTGATTGGCATAAGCTCAAAGCTTGCTCGTCAATGACATTAACCTTTCAGCCACTCCGTTTCGCGAGACGCAAAAAACGGCTGGGTAGCCCCTGTTCGGCCTGCATGGAGTGTGTGGGGTGCGTCTCTGCCGCTGGATTTTGCCAAAGTGCTGGGTTTCTGTATCCAAATCCTCTTATACAAGTGATTGACCAAGACCACGCTTGGCTATAGGAGGATTTCGCCTGGAGAGCTGGCGCGTGCTTGTACGGAGTAACCTGGCAGTAATACCAATAGGTGACGCAATGCCTGACCAGGCCACAGGCACTTACCGTCCGAGATGCGCGGGAGAGCAGCAGCCCAGAAACCCGTATTTCGATTGTACCGTCTGGGGCATCAAAGTAGCCTCCTTAAGTGTTGTTTTGATTCAATCGAGTCGAGCGTCATCGATGAGACTAGTTCGGACCCGTCTTACTGATAATACCCCGTGGGAAAACATGGCGATGCCGTTTATATGAGCTTGGCATGACTTTGGCAAACGAGGCGACCACAAAAACATACAGGCCAAGCAAGCGGCGCGCAAACGAAAGAAGCAAAAGTAGGGATGACATCCACGGAAGACGCAGGATGCCCAAGCCCCCACTCGCCTCCGGCCTCATCTGTGCAGGTTGGATCTCTTTCCTTGCTTTTCGATCTGAGTTACGAACACTGCCATTGGCCAAGGACCTCTGGCGGAATAAAAGAGGCGTACCTAGCCCCCGAGGCATGCCATTATTTAGCGCGCGCGCGCGCGCAAAGTCTAGAGAACTAGTTGCGTGTTCCGGTCCAGAATCAGCAGTGCAGGGTCGTCATCTTGGTCGGGGCAAATCCAGCAGCCCCAACTTTGCAGGAAGGAGGCGTTTGAGGCGGCCGATATCCATGTCCCCTCCCAGAAGGTCCCCACAAAGCAACGTTGGCACGTCCACTACAGTGGAATGTGCCAAGTCGGTGTTTCTGGAGAAGGTCGCGGCACATGGAGACGCGAATAGAGGATATGTATCGTCTATGGTGGGAGCCGGAGGCTAAGATTTGGTGCATAGAAGGAATAGGTAGGCATGGCAGCATGTATGTGTCAGTAGCGTAATCCGGAAGCGGGAATCAATCGTCCAGGGAGGGTGTGGGTGAAGGAAGAGTGAGCCGGCGTGGCCTGAGACGGGCAATAGCTGGTAAAGGATACTTTCGTCCGCGTTCAGGAGGTCAAGAGAAGAGAAGATGATTGTATAGCCCGGTTGGCCCCAGTGACCCGAGGTTGGGCGGCCTCGATGGCGTCCGCCGATGTGCGGTGTTTTCTGCCGGGTGTGTGTGTGTGTGTTTTACGAAGTTCCGGACTCGGTCAAAACAAGACATGGGCCCCGGTCAGTGACAACATCAATGGACGTGTCAAGCAGTCGAGCAGAGCTGTGGAGAGGCAAGCAGTGCGCTGGACCAGTCCTTTTCCCGGCCATGGTCGGCTGTAGACAAGGCGCTCAATGAAGGAGGTTTCCAAGATTTATTGCAGGGCGGTAGTGCAGCAAACAGCTCGTGGTAGACAAGGAGGCATGGGAGCTAGCAGGGTGGCGGCATGGTGGTCAAGGGTAACATCCATTGAGAGACGACAAGGGTGGAAGGTAGTAAGGAGTCCACCGAAGAGAGACGGGGGGCCATGGACCGAAAAACGGCGCACCGAGCATAGCAGCAGTCATCGCCTCGAACCGGAGGCGGGGCGGAGAGGAGGGGTTAAGATTCGCCCGGCAGCCAAGAAGGAGAATAAGGCTTTGGTTTGGGTACTAGGGTACCTGTGTATGAGACCCGAGTGAGTACCTGTAGTAAAGAAAGTGTAAGAGTCAGAGATTTGGAGGATATGAGCAGCGACGTTCAGATCTTGTCCGGGGCTAGCCAATGAGAGACGAGCGCGTTGGATTGGGCGAGATGGTGATTGGACGCTGTGTCTTTTGCTTCACGTTATAGCCCCACCAAAATCTCCGTTTTATTTTTCTCTGACAGCAGACAGACCAACTAATCAGGCAAGTACCTACATGGGGAGGCACGTAGTCTACGTATCCGCACGAGTTTACTAATAAATATTTTTTTTTGTTGCAGAAGCACGAGAGACGGAGGAGGCGAACGACGGCGGGAGCCAATGACAAGAAAGGCCGACTCGTCCGAGAGAAAGGCAGGCACAGCGCAGTAGCGCACAGACACTAGCACCTCGCCGTCCACGGAGGCTTGTCCTTCCTTGCTGATACCTACTGTACGTACCCCCCGCTCTCTCCTGTCTGCCTTGCCTGCCTGTTCCCATTCCCGTCCCATCTCTCTGTCAATTCCGCAACACTTGCAGTCGGTACGTATCTATTCCATCCCACTTCGGTTGCTGCAGACCCCCCCACTGCCCTTTTCAGCTCCTCTCCACCAGATGAGAGAGAGAGAGAGAGAGAAGGGGAGGGGGGAAGAGCGCGGGAGAGAAAAGAATAAAAGAAAAAAGAAAAAAAGAAGAAGAAGAAGAAGAAGGAGAAGTTGGGAAAAGACGGCTACAGAGAAAGTTACCATAACAACAAGCTTGCATTATTTCCGCTTCTCGTCCATCCTCATATTGTACACGAAATCACCAGGAGACGTGCTGTCCAAGGGCCATCCCCATAGTGTATCAGCAGCAGGCAGCAAGAGGCAGTGGATCACAAAAAATTAGAGCGCGTAATAGCGACCGGTTGGTTGGTCGGCCGGCCTGCCTCTGCCTTGATTGTAACTATTACCGCAGCCGTTTAGGTTTCTCTCCGTTTTTCTCTCTCGGAAAAAGTACCGACCTACACCACTATATCCTGAAAAAAGGACGTCTCTGCCGTGTTATTGTCGTCCGTTTTCCGCAGCATTGCTCGGCTGCGTTCCCGCCAGACTACCGATTCTTCCAGACTCCAGTGCCCCGTATCCATTTCCTATTGTCTCCATGCACAATCGTCTTATTCATCCAAATCACTCTAGCGCTCTGTGGTCTGTGATTCTTCCTGAGGTGTCGTTCGGGTGGCCGGCGGCGACCGTTCTCCCCCCTCCTCCCTTCCCCCCCTCCTTCCGACCACACCCCCTCCTCGTCTTGGACCCAGCGCCGATTCAGGACTGCTACTCCTCATCCTTCTCCTTCTCCCCTCGGACCATCCTCACACACACACACACTTGGGCCAGTACCGGATCTTTCATAAAAGGTTGCCCGTCTCCCACCTCCCACCCTTTTCTTCCTTTCCCTCTTTCTTCCGCCCTCTGACTCTTCTTGCGCGGTGCTACGACGGTAGTAAAGGAAACCCTCTCGATCCCACTGCGCAACAACCTAGACCACATACGGTCCACTACAATAAACAACGTTTGTCGGTAAGTGCTTTACATTCACATATAAACGCAGCTTTAAACGCCAATCTTGGCGTCTGAGGTTTGTCATGCCTTCCTCCTTCACGCATTGTTCCCGCCTTGCACACACATGATTTCTCCGACTGTTCAATCCCACCCGGAAGAGAGCGAGAGAAACGGAAAAAAGAGACTGGAGCAGACAACGAGAGAACGAAGAAACGAGAGCGCCGAAATTCCTGGAGACACGAGTACCGCAATCATGGACCAAGGATGCTTGTTGCACCTAAAAGAGAGACACCACCCAAGACGAAAACGGCGATTTACACTGGGCCTTATCTCCTGCGCGGGAGCAGTAGACGACGTAAAGGTGATGGTCTCAAGATGAGCCACTACAGCGGAAGCTGCGCATTCTGGCAACATATCATTGCAATCGATTTTGCCATCTCCGCCGCCCTCCGTCGCCGTCTCTATCTGGAACAGACGCACATCCTTTTCTGCAAAGCGCTACCCATGCACTTTTTCTTGGGCTTGCGTCTACAGACCGCGGCCAACCCCACACACACTCCAGGCCAGAGGCTGGCCCTGGTAGCAATCCCTGTGCGAGTGATGTAAGGTTGCCGCGGGAATGGAGCTTGCAGTCGCCTATCAATCGGTGCCAAAACGACCAACACCACAACGCGGGCACAAAAAACAAAAAAAAAGGCGTAGAGGGGTTGTCGGCCGGCGGCGGCCTAGCACGGGCGGGGATTGGCGTGTGCGCAATCATATGCTCGTCCCGCCATCTACCATACACTGGTGGGCAGGCTTCCGGCGTCACCATTCCTGCCCGCATGCTTTGCCAACAGCTTGTCACTCATTGGCTGCCGTTGTCACTGACAGCTCTCTGCTCTGAGCACGTGCGGTCGGCACCAGCACCACATTCTGCACTCTTTGCAAGCTGCAATCTGCAACCATTCATCCCGTTCATCGGAGCTGCAGTCGGCGATAGGGGGGCGGCCTGGCTTGCTCTGCTCTGTCGTTTGTGCTGCCTCTCGTTGTCTGAGCTGCTTTTACTGCTGAATGTGGCTTGCCTTCCTCTGTGCTAGCCTACACCCCGATTCCGGTCTCGAATGCTTGTCGGTGTCTGCTGTTGTTGCTACCGACACTGTCATTCCCGAAGTTATCCACCGCTGCACTTACTTGTTGCATGTGCTGTTTCTCGCTGCCTTTTCGGTTGCTCGGAGTGCATGTCCTGGCTTCTTGGCTTTCCGCACGTCGTCGCCGACCATGGGCTTCCCTGAGAACAACACAGCAGCCTCGCTCACAACGTCTCTCATTTCCCTGGCTCTATTACTACCACCCCACATCACAACCCGGCTCGAGCGATTCGATAGTAGAGTTTCCGCTGCCCGGGAAATCTCACTTTCGTCCTCCGTGCGCTCCTGGTTCAGCTCGGAGGTAACTCCTAAGAAATCGCTCCCCGCACTCGAAAAAAACATAGTGCTCCGACAATACCCGCCGCTTTTCTCTCAATCTCTTGCTATTTCTCCAACGTCTCTCGGCCACCAGTCTCTCTCTCTTTTCTCTCTCTCTTTCTCTCCATCTCTGCCACACACTGCTGGCTCTAGGTCGTGTGTTCTGAGCGACCCTTTCGCTTTCCAGTTGGGCATCCATAAATCCCTTGTCTACGCTTTGAACTCAATCTGACGGAACACATCTCCCTTGCCATTTATATCACTAACAAAACCCCCTCTCTGGGCTTCGCAGATCCGTACTAGAGCCATTGCTCCTACCGATCGACTACCGCCGACTGGAATAGTCACTCCCTTGTCGACCTATACCACCCCCGTCAACGACACTCAGGCTCGAATCCTCGCCTAGCATGGGCCTGCACGAGGATTTCGACGACCGACAAACCCATATTGAATCTGAAAAAGAGCAGTACACTCCCTATGAGTACCAGACGGAGAACAACTCCTCTTGGGCGGGTGCTCTGCCGGTGAAGCAGTACGTGTGGCCCGACTGGCTGTGAAGCACAAGTGGCGCTTGACACTGACACATGTTTGCAGAGGATTGTATGATCCGAGCTTGGAGAAAGATGCATGCGGTGTTGGATTTGCTTGGTATGCTCGGAAACCCCGGACCCCGCGTCGCAAAGACGGCTGCTGACCTCTTCCAGCCACATCAAGGGCAAGCCTAGCCACAAGATTGTCAGCGATGGTAGGCCCAGTGATCTCCCGATAGCTTGATGACCCAGCTAACCAGCCTCGCAGCGCGCAACCTCCTTTGCAACATGACCCACAGAGGTGCTGTGGGATCTGATGCACGAGACGGTGATGGCGCTGGCGTCATGACTTCGATCCCTCACAAATTCTTTGTCAAGAACTTTGAAAAGGAGGAAGGCATTAAGTTGCCCCCTCTGGGACAATATGCCACGGGAAACCTGTTCTTTAAGCCAGACGAGGAGACTCTACAAGAGTCCGTGAGGCAGTTGGAAGACATTGCCGAATCGTTAGGCCTGCGTGTCTTGGGATGGCGAAGGCCTCCCGTTGACTCGACTCTACTTGGTCCTGCTGCCAAGTCCCGTGAACCCATCATTATGCAGCCCTTTGTTGTGTTGATCTCCGCCTACGGCCAGGGCAACGCCCCCGAGAATGTCGACCCCGAGCAATTTGATGACAGACTCTTCGAAAGACAGCTGTATGTCCTCAGAAAGCGCGCCACCCACACTATCGGTCTCCAGAACTGGTTCTACCTCTGCTCCCTCTCCAACAAGAACATTGTCTACAAGGGACAGCTGGCCCCCGTCCAAGTCTACCAGTACTACTACGACCTGGTCAATGCTGACTACGAGGCTCACTTCGCCCTTGTTCATTCCCGTTTCTCCACCAACACCTTCCCCTCCTGGGATCGTGCTCAGCCTTTGAGATGGGCCGCCCACAACGGTGAAATCAACACTCTCCGTGGAAACAAGAACTGGATGAGAGCCCGAGAGGGTGTCATGCAGTCTGACATCTTCAGGGAGGAGCTCGAGGGCCTGTACCCCATCGTCGAGGACGGTGGCTCCGACTCTGCTGCTTTCGACAACGTCCTGGAGCTGCTCACCATTAACGGTGTCTTGTCTCTGCCCGAGGCTGTCATGCTCATGGTCCCCGAGGCCTGGCAGGGCAATACTCAGATGGACCCCAAGAAGGCCGCTTTCTACGAGTGGGCTGCTTGCCAGATGGAGCCTTGGGACGGTCCCGCCCTCTTCACCTTTGCCGACGGACGCTACTGCGGTGCCAACCTTGACCGTAACGGCCTGCGTCCTTGTCGTTTCTACGTCATGGATGACGACCGCATCATCTGTGCTTCTGAGGTCGGCACGATCCCCGTCGACCCCGAGAGGGTCATCCAGAAGGGCCGTCTCCAGCCCGGTCGTATGCTGCTCGTCGACACCCTTGCTGGCCGCATCATTGACGACAAGGAGTTGAAGGAGGCCGTATCCAGCCGCCAGGACTTCCGCGCCTGGATCGACCAGGAGCTCATCGTCCTGCCCAAGGTCCTCGAGACTGTCAGTGAGACGGTTGACGTTGCCGCCAAGCCCGACGCCTCCCGTCTTCAGGAGGACCCCCTTCTGCTGTCCTTCGGCTACACCCACGAGCAAGTGAGCTTGCTTCTTGCTCCTATGGCCTCGGACGAGAAGGAAGCCCTCGGTTCCATGGGTAACGATGCCCCCTTGGCTTGCTTGTCTCAAGCGCCCCGTCTTTTGTACGAGTACTTCCGTCAGCTCTTTGCCCAGGTCACCAACCCTCCCATCGACCCCATCCGTGAGTCGATAGTCATGTCTCTGGAGTGCTACGTTGGTCCTCAGGGCAACCTGCTCGAGATGGACAGCTCTCAGTGTGGCCGTTTGCTGCTGCCCAGCCCCATTCTTTCAATCCCCGAGTTCAACGCCATTAAGAACATGGCCTCCATCTACCCTGAGTGGACTGTCAAGACCATCGACTTGACCTTCCCCAAGAGCGAGGGCACCGACGGCTACCTGCGTCACCTCGACTACATCTGCAACGAGACTACAGCTGCCATTGAGAACAAGGACCGCATCATCGTCCTGTCTGACCGCAAGACTTCCAAGGACCGCGTTCCAGTTTCTGCCCTGCTCGCTTCCGGTATGGTTCACCACCACCTCGTCAGCAACAAGTGGCGTTCTCTGGCTGCCATTGTCGTCGAGACCGCCGAGGCTCGTGAGGTTCACCACATGTGTGTCCTCCTCGGCTACGGAGCCGATGCCATCAACCCCTACCTTTCTATGGAGTGCATCCTCAAACTGAACCACGAGAAGCTCATTAAGAAGAAGCTTTCCGACGATGCTCTGATTCACAACTACAAGCACTCTTGCGACGGTGGTATCCTGAAGGTCATGAGCAAGATGGGCATCTCCACTCTCGCTTCCTACAAGGGTGCTCAGATCTTCGAGGCTCTTGGTCTCGACGAGACTGTCATCGAGCGCTGCTTTAAGGGTACCGCCTCGCGCATCCAGGGTGCTACCTTCGAGGCCATCGCAGAGGACGGTTTCCGCTTCCATGAGCGTGGCTTCCCATCTCGCTACACCGTCGGTGTCAAGGGCCTACCGGAGTCCGGTGAGTACCACTGGCGCGATGGTGGCGAAGCTCACATGAACGACCCTACCTGCATTGCCAATATCCAGGATGCGGTCCGTACCAAGAACGACAAGTCCTACGAGGCGTACTCCCGCTCCCAGTACGAGCAGATCAAGGCATGCACGCTCCGTGGCATGCTTGACTTCAAGTTCGAGGACTGCACTCCCGTCCCCATCGAGCAGGTCGAGCCGTGGACCGAGATCGTCCGCCGTTTCTGCACTGGTGCCATGTCTTACGGTTCCATCTCTATGGAGTCCCACTCCACTCTCGCCGTTGCCATGAACAGACTTGGCGGCAAATCCAACACTGGTGAAGGTGGTGAGGACCCCGAGCGCTCCCAGCGTCTGCCCAACGGCGACACCATGAGATCCGCCATTAAGCAGGTCGCCTCCGGCCGCTTCGGTGTCACCTCTGCCTACCTCGCCGACTCCGACGAGCTTCAGATCAAGATGGCCCAGGGAGCCAAGCCTGGTGAGGGCGGTGAGCTTCCCGGCCACAAGGTCTCCAAGTCCATTGCTCGCACCCGCCACTCCACCCCTGGTGTCGGTCTCATCTCGCCCCCTCCTCACCACGACATTTACTCCATTGAGGACCTGAAGCAGTTGATCTACGACCTGAAGTGCTCCAGCCCTCGCTCTCGCGTCTCCGTCAAGCTCGTCTCCGAGGTCGGTGTTGGTATCGTAGCGTCCGGTGTCGCCAAGGCCAAGGCCGACCACATTCTGATCTCTGGTCACGACGGTGGTACCGGTGCCTCCCGCTGGACCGGTATCAAGTACGCTGGTCTCCCCTGGGAGCTCGGCCTTGCCGAGACTCACCAGACTTTGGTTCTGAACGATCTCCGTGGCCGTGTTGTTGTGCAGACTGACGGTCAGCTCCGCACTGGCCGTGACGTCGCCATGGCCTGCTTGCTCGGTGCTGAGGAATGGGGCTTCGCCACCACTCCTCTCATCGCCCTGGGCTGCATCTTCATGCGAAAGTGTCACACGAATACGTGCCCTGTTGGTATCGCTACCCAGGACCCTGAGCTTCGCAAGAAGTTCACCGGTACCCCCGAGCACGTCATCAACTTCTTCTATTACGTCGCCAACGAGCTCCGTGCCATCATGGCCAAGCTTGGTTTTCGTACCATCAACGAGATGGTTGGCCATGCTGAAGTCCTCAAAGTCCGCGACGACCTCCGTACCAACAAGACTGCCAACATCGACCTCTCCCTCCTTCTGACTCCTGCTCACAAGCTCCGCCCCGGCGTCGCGACCTTCAACGTCCGGAAGCAGGACCACAAGCTCTACGTCCGCCTGGACAATAAGCTAATCTCCGAGGCCGAGTTGACTCTGGACAAGGGCCTGCCTTCCAGAATCGAGTGTGACATTGTCAACACCGATCGCGCTATGGGTACTTCGCTGTCCTACCACATATCCAAGCGCTACGGTGAAGATGGCCTGCCGCTGGACACTGTTCACGTTAACATCAAGGGCTCAGCTGGTCAGTCCTTTGGCGCTTTCCTTGCTCCTGGTGTTACCCTGGAGCTTGAGGGTGATGCCAACGACTACGTCGGCAAGGGCCTGTCCGGCGGTCGTCTGATCGTCTACCCTCCCCGCTCAGCCGTGTTCAAGGCCGAGGAGAACATCATTGTGGGCAACGTCTGCTTGTACGGTGCCACCAAGGGTACTTGCTTCTTCCGCGGTGTCGCTGCCGAGCGTTTCGCTGTCCGTAACTCCGGTGCTACCGCCGTTGTTGAGGGTGTCGGTGACCACGGTTGCGAGTACATGACTGGCGGTCGTGTCGTCATTCTGGGCAGCACCGGCCGCAACTTTGCTGCCGGTATGTCGGGTGGTATCGCCTACGTCCTTGACATCCACAAGGACTTCCTCTCGAAGCTCAACACCGAAATGGTTGAAGCCGAGGCCGTTGAGGAGCCCACCGAGATCGCCTACCTCCGTGGCCTCATCGAGGACCACCACCACTACACTGGTTCCGAGCTCGCCGCTCGCATCCTGTTGGACTTCAACCGGGCTCTGCCTCGCTTCGTGAAAGTCATGCCTGTTGACTACAAGCGTGTCCTGGCGGAGGAGGCCGCCAAGGCTGCCGAGGCCAAGCGTGCCGAGTACAACCTCCCCATCGTCTCTGGCGTCCATGCCAAGAAGGACGAGAAGGCCGCCAAGCTCCAGGATATCGAAGAGACTATCGGCGACAGCGCTGCTGAGAAGAAGCGCGCTCTCGTCCTCGACAAGACCAAGGGTTTCATGAAGTACCAGCGCCGTGCCGAGAAGTACAGAAACGCCAAGACTCGCACAAAGGACTGGGCCGAGCTGTCGTCCCGTCTCGATGAGGACGAGCTCAAATACCAGTCTGCTCGTTGCATGGACTGCGGTGTTCCCTTTTGCCAGTCTGAGACCGGTTGCCCCATCTCCAACATCATTCCCAAATGGAACGAACTTGTATTTATCGGAAATTGGCGCGACGCTCTCAACCGTCTGCTCATGACCAACAACTTCCCCGAGTTCACTGGTCGTGTGTGCCCTGCTCCTTGCGAGGGCGCTTGCGTGCTCGGCATCAACGAGGACCCTGTCGGTATCAAGTCTATTGAGTGCGCCATCATCGACCGCGGCTTCGAGCAGGGATGGATGGTCCCTGCCCCTCCAGAAGTTCGCACTGGCAAGAAGATCGCCATCATCGGTTCCGGTCCTGCTGGTCTGGCTGCTGCCGACCAGCTTAACCGTGCCGGACACACCGTCACCGTATACGAGCGTGCCGACCGCCCTGGCGGTCTGCTCATGTACGGTATCCCCAACATGAAGCTCGATAAGCGCATCGTCAAGCGACGCACCGACTTCATGGCTGCTGAGGGCATCAACTTCAAGTGCGGCGTCGCCGTCGGCGAGGACATCCAGCTCATGGACCTCAAGGCCGAGAACGACGCCGTCGTCATCGCCACCGGTGCCACCGTCGCTCGTGACCTCCCCATCAAGGGCCGTGAGCTCGAGGGCATCCACTACGCCATGGAGTTCTTGCACAGGAACACCAAGTCGCTCCTCGACTCGGAGCTTGCGGATGGCGCCTATATCTCCGCCAAGGACAAGAACGTCATCGTCATCGGCGGTGGTGACACCGGCAATGACTGCATCGGTACCTCCGTCCGCCACGGCGCCAAGTCGGTCATCAACTTTGAGCTTCTGCCCCAGCCCCCGCCGGAGCGTGCCCGTGACAACCCTTGGCCTCAGTGGCCCCGCATCTACCGTGTGGACTACGGCCACACCGAGGTCAAGCAGCACATGGGCAAGGACCCGCGCGAGTACTGCATCATGTCCGAGGAGTTTGTCGACGATGGCACCGGCAAGGTTAAGGGCATCAACACCATCCGCGTCGAGTGGACCCGCTCCGCTACCGGCGGCTGGGACATGAAGAAGATCGAGGGCTCGCAGCAGTTTTTCCCTGCCGACCTCGTCCTGCTGTCCATGGGCTTCCTCGGTCCCGAGACCCGCCTCTTTGGTGATGACATTGAGAAGGACGCTCGCAAGAACGTCAAGACCCCGCCGGGCAAGTACAGCACCAGCGTCCCTGGTATTTTCGCTGCTGGTGACTGCCGCCGTGGCCAGTCCCTCATCGTTTGGTAAGCTCAACCACCCCGAATCCACTTGACATGATCTGGTCAAAAAGCTAACATCTTTATCAGGGGTATCAACGAAGGCAGACAGGCCGCCCGCGAGATCGACCTGTACCTCGAGCAGTGCACCAGCTTGCCCGTCACCGGCGGTATCGTCAAGCGGACCGCCCAGGAGATCTTCAGCCAGATCCAGCCCGTCAAGGCTTGACTTTCGGAATGAGTATGGACACAAGCGCGACGCGAAGAGGAATGACACTTCCACGACCGCGAGGTCCAGGTTGTGAGGTGAACAAAGGGGGAGAGGAAAAGGAGGCGCGACAAAAGAAAAATCAAGGTATGGGGCAATATCATTTTGGAATTCGGGAAAATACCCACCCTTTTTTTTTTCTAGACAAATCGGTGTCTCTTGCGATACCCTCAAAAATTTGTTTCGGAGCGAAATCATGTTTCTTCTGTTGTTATTTGGCATGATTTATTGTTAGAGCACAAGTGGCATTTTTGTTATGCTTTCTACAAAGTAGTTTTATGTAAATATGTGGCAATGACAGCGTGTGCATACCAAGTTTGACCCCAAGTAGTATCTCTCGCACGCTATCGTGTGCAGCGTCAAACATTTAACAAACGGCTATGAATGGGGCCGGCATATCGTTTGCATACCCAGGTATCCGAGCCAAGGTCGGAAGGCGTTGTCCGATGGTTCTTTTTAGTTAGCTGAGGGCTGGACTGCCAGGCGGAAAATACCTAACGGATGGGAGTGTCGGCCACCATGTTAAATAATGACGGACCCGTCACTTTGCATCATTAAATATGGGCGGAACCCTGAATGAACCAGTGTTGACATTATCCCACGGTCTAGACCAACAACGTCTGACTCTATGTAAAAGGACGCCAGGGGCGGGGAAGAGGCACCCATCGCTACACTTACATACATATATATATCGGCCTATGGCCATGTACCGCGTGAGTATAGAGCTTCAGCCGATAACGACTTTCACTTCGACCTGCCAGCGAACAACACCTCCTTCAATCAATGTCCACGTGACTTTTAGACAAAGTTGGCCAAGCATATCGTCACGGCAACCCGCGCATCTGCTGTGATATGGCGTTTTGGGGTGGAGCTTTCGACACACATATCGATCGTCACCCAGTTGATCTCCACCGCTCTCGTGTCATCATACGCACAGCAGCAGCAGATGATACGCCCGACTTGGAAGGCACTGAGGATATGGACATTTGAGGACGAAAGGGAGCAAGGATGGAGACGGCGATGATGACTTTTGAGATTTGCTTTGCGGTTTGCCTCCTTGTTTGCAATTTGCTTGCTTCTTTCACTTTTACGCCTTGCTCTTCTACACTGCTTGACGCCGAGGACGGCTTTTATTCTTTTCCGGGAGGGGGGCATATGTTACGGCAGTATTGCCATGAGTGTGGCAGACCACCATATTAGGCTGCCACAGAACTACATAGAACAATTCAGTCTTTTCACACAACAACTACTGACCCCTACCTTTTGGCCATACGGCCGATTCGCCGTTTGACGGTACCTATTAACATAAGATCTCTGTATATAATACTTAAAGGGCTATAATTAGCAGCCTAGGTAAGGCCTTATAGGTTCTTAATAGTTAGGAATATAATAATAGTAGAAAGACTTAGTAAAAATAGATAAGATAAAAGGAGAGGGACAAGCCTAGCTTCTTCTGCCTTTTATATATCTAGCCACAGCTAGCAAGGTTACTGGCAAGCGAAGCTATCTCCGTTTAGTATGACTCAAGGCGTAAGGTTTTTAACGACCTTAGTAGCAGAGATTAGAGTCATCGCAAGTTAGTCACCCTGTCGCAAAGCCATCATAACCTTAATAGTAGATGCAACAGTACCATTATCACCAGTTATCGCTAACGTTCCGGCGCCCAAAGGTCGTTCGCGCCATGGTTGAAGTGAAGTTAGATTTGGCAGTTGCTCTACGTTATTAGGTATACTATACCGCATTAAGACATTGAGATATAACACAGGTCAGAGGTGCCGCGTATTGGGTCTTACGTACTGTGACCTTGACAATGGTGGTGTTGGTGATGCCCCGAGTGACCTGGCGTCCAAGAGCATGGAAGGCTTCGGTCATGTACTGTTTGGTGGCCTGATCAGTCCGCATCTCCGAGATCAGGCACTGGTACTGGTTCATGAACCTGCAGCGTGCCAGGTTCACTCCTATTATCTGCACCTCGGTTGGCTGACTGTCGTCGATGAGAACGCCGGCCTCCGTGACGAGACCCTTGAGCGGGCCCGGGGCCATAGGGTTGACGTTGGCAAAGCTGGCGGCTTCCATGGACTGGTTCATCTTCTCCGCGTTCTTGATGATAGTGCGGAGGTTTCGGGAGGCATTTTCGATAAAGGATCTAAAGAAGAGGCATACAAGCGCCAATACGTTACCATACAGAGACTTCGTCTCTAACTTGTTGTTCACAGTGACTAACACGTGGGTCTAAAGGAGCCTGTCCTTGAACCTGTTGGCCATGGCAACCAGTTTCTCGTTGGTGTACTTGCTGTTCACGCTAAGTGTAATGTCGTCAGTGTCTAAATATCTCGTGAGAGAGTCAACACCCTCGTTGTCAGCGTCAGCGGCCGCAACGTCGTTGAAGAGAGTGGTGTCAACCAGGTTCGGCATGCGGTGGGCAATGTATTCGGCTATCGAATTGGCCGCGTCCCGCATCACAACCATGGCTTGGTACTGCTCGGCGTAGGACCGACCCTGGAGCATTTCCATGCCCGTCTGTGACACCTGAAAAGCAATATTAGAATGGATATCGCGAGATGGAAAGTTTGCATGGGGAAGGGCGACACATACCTCAATCAGCCACCTGTTGATCCATGCCTCCTCAGAGACGGTTACTACCTTGTGAGACGACATTTCAAGAAGAGGTTATATTACATTTACTGGGTGAACTGCACTAGGCCTCTTATGGGGGTTTAGGGCGATTATATTCATCAATATATATATATGCTCGATACAACCCCATCCTCAGTGCCCGAGACCTGATCCGCCCGCTTCTCTAGGCCAAGCTACGTGTAATGAAGACTCCTTCGCGGGACCCCAAGGATTGAAAACAACAAAAGGGACTGTCCAATAAAAAATGAAGTGAAAAATGCCCAGTGACGTGGTGAACTGGTTCCGTAAAGATTTTCTTTCCGTGCCGGCGCTGCGAAATAACCATGTTCCTAACCCTTGACCCAAGGCGGCACGATATTGTTCCTCGACCGTGCCGCCATCTCCTTGACCCCCGCGTAGTTGCTGCATATAGGGGATGAGCTCTGTTCCGCATATTCCCCGTAGATACCAACTCCATTTCTCCCCTGTAGATCCGAAAAAGCGAACAAGATGTGGCGTGTGCCTAAATGCTTCAAGTGGTTTGCCTGAAGCAAGCCGAGCCGATCTAAAGGACCTCAACCACACGGTCCTGGACGTTCTGTACAATACCCGGGGCCTGATCAACTCTCGCGACAGATCGAAGCGCGAACCACGCCATGGCGAAGTAGTGAGGAAAACGGCTGTACAACATAGCAGCCAGTATGCATGTGAGAAGGGGGATCTGAGAGGCGTTAGTCTGTGAAAATGAGCACGACGTGGGGGTTAAAGCCTACCCAAATGAACCACAGGTTCTTGTCGCTGCGCATCCCTTTGAACTTGGCCTCGTGGGCTCGCAAGAAGTTTTGTTGTTGCTCCTTGGTGATGGCGCTCTTGCGTCCAATTCGAAGTACACTCGGAACCGGGACCGTGCTCGAGGATGCCTCCGCAGTCTTGGTGGTCTGGGTATCGTAGAGCGAGGCGCATTTCATGTCCGCTGCAGCTTCGGCAGCGGCCCCAACGGCAGCGGCTTGCTTCTTGTCGAGTTCGTCCTGAGGGAAGATCTCGTCGTACGCCGGCGGCGGGGCCGAGTTATTGTTGATATTCCTGAACGACGACGACAGATCCCACCACTTGCCATCCATCTGTCTGGGAGTCTCGTCGTCTGCTGAGCCCGGTCGCGAGCTCGACATGCCTGGCATGAGCGAGGTCACTCTACCCATAAGTGGGTTTTGCTGGAGATAGGCTTGGTAGTCGGGGAGCATTGGCATTCTGGGCAAAGCGGGCATCTGAGGAAGGTTGGAAAAGTGCAGTGCCATCGCTTGCTGAAACTGCTGAATCTGAGCAGACAGTTGATCCCTGACAGCAGAAGCGATAGCAGTGGTGGGCGAGGCAAGCCCCGGTTGCACTTCATCCTGGCCTCGTGAGTGTAGTTGTCTGTCCTGGCACGGCGTGAACGTATGGTTGCTGGACCGGCGACGCATATCGAGCCAGGAGTCTTCTTCTTCTTGTTCGTCGTCCTCGTAGTCTCCAGACGAGTACTCGGGGCTTTCCTCGCCGTCGTCTGCTGACTCCTCACCGGACATGCCCAAGGGGTCCCAGAGTGACCTCAGCGACGCCGCACTGCTAGCCCTGCTGTGCAGAGAGCCGCCGCTCCGGGAGCGAATATGACGCTCGCAGCGGCGGATATGCCCGATGACCTTGCGTGACCGAGCAACGTCGGCCGGGCGAAGTCCCGAAAGGCTTCGAATCGTGGGGTCGGCGCCCGCCTGCATCAGCCTCCGTACGATGGACTCGTGGTCGTTCATTGCCGCCAAATGCATTGGGGTGAAGCCACCCTTGTCGCGCAAATCTGGGTTGGCACCACGAGCCAGGAGACCGGCCACGAATCGATGATATCCCAACGCGCAGCCCATGTGCAGCATGGTCTGGCCTGTAGACCGTCTCAAATCAAGCCGGGACATTCTGGGGTTGTCGTCGAGATCGATCAACTCAAGGCACTTGAGCAGTTGCGACTCGGTGCTCATGGTGAACGTGCTGCCGCCGAAACCAGGATTGCCGCCTGTTGGGCCAGATCCCCAGCTGGAGTCTCCCTGGCCAATGATGCGTTGAGCAAGTTCTTTGACATCAACCATCTGGCCAGACATCTTATGGCCCAGAATCGAGAGTGCTGTACGGATCAGCTTCTCTTCGTCGTCATCGACATACTTGAACATCTGATTCTGTTTTGAGAGCGCGGGGAAAGGTGGTCCGGCTTGCGTTTGACTTTGCTTGAAGGTGACCAGGACAGCACCAGAAACTGATGATGGCGGCAGCAGGCAGACCAGAGAAGACTCGCCCCAGAATGTGGTCGTGGTAGCCTTTTGGTCGCCGAACAGCACCTCCAGCCCCTGGTAGAAGCCGGCGCCGAGAATCGTCACCTCGATACCACCGGATTTCGGACCTTCGTTGGGGATGATCTTGTGAATTGTCGGCTGCGGCCGAGCCGGAGCAACAGCGTTTGTCGGCATGTATGTCATGGTACTGAACTGGTTTTGCGACACCGCGTTCACGCCGTTTCGCAGTCCGTTAGGGCTCGCGGCGCGGCTCTGGTGTGCCGAAGCTGGCGCCGAAAACATTGGTATCGCGACGTTTTCCATGCTAGCGGAGCGATTGGCGTTGGTGAACATGGTCTGGTCGTTGCTGTTGGGTGTAGGGGGGCCGGTGGCGTATGCTTGAGGCATGGGTGGCGCGGCACCATTCTGGACAAACACAGTCTCGGGAGGGGTCTGGAAGTTGGTGGGATTGGGTGTGAATGGCGAAGTCGAAGCGGAGGCAGGGGCGGGCAACGGATTTCCGGGCATTTGAGTAGGTGGCGGTGTTGTGTCCAGGCGGGTCATTGCCATTCCGATCGGTACTCGTGATCCAGTGCTGGCCTTGCGCTTCTTCGTCTGCGGCCCACCGTGTGCGTTAGGGGACTGTGGCCGCGACAGCGACCGAGGCGTCGTGGTCGAGGGGACGGGAGCCGGCGGTTTGACGGTCGGGTTCGCGGCGGTGAACTGGGGGGCGGAGTTGCGGTGCATGTTCTGGAGATCGGAGCTCGAATGAGAAAGCCGGAATGATGCACCGCCCGAGCTGAGCGGGCTGGTTTCCATTTGACCGTTCATCATGGGCACGAGGTTGGTGCTGTCGGAGGTCTGCGCCGCGGGGGGGTTTAGCTGCTGAGGAATCGGATGCGTCTTGTGGTCGTCGGTGATCATGATGGACTGGGACATCTCCTGCGCAACAACACGGTCTTGCCAGTCCTTGATGGTGAAGATGACTTGAAAGCCCAACTTCTCGGCGTGATGCCGGCAGTAGCAGGCGATTCGCATGGGGGCGTCAACCTGCATAGCACCGGGGGGGGCTACCGGCTCCGGCCGACCAGTTACCGTCGAGTCCGACACGACACCGTTGGGGGTCTGCCATTCCTTGACCTCTTGTGTGTTGAAAACAATCACACGCCTCGTCTCGTCCCTGTTCCACATCTCCTCCTCCTCGACCTTCTTGATCTTCTTCCTCGCAGCCCGCTTACGCTCGCGAGTGATGCAGCCGGCACAGATGCGCACCTCGCCTCCATTCTGCGGCTTGTTGTCTTCGTCGTCGTCATCGCTAACAGAGCGGGCGTTCATGACAGGACTATGAGTGGCGGCTGCGGCGCGCTGGAAGGCCTTGCGCTTGTTGTCTTCGTTTTGCATTGCGCTAGTGCAGACTAGCATGGTGTAGAGCTCCAACATGTCGGGAGTCCGTTCGGCTGGTGGCTTCGCTAGCAGCTTGGGCTTTGAGATGGTATGTACCGGGAGGTGCAGGCGCTTGATACCAGGAGGCAGCGGGAAGAGAGTCATCTTGATGGGAATCTGCGTTTCGACTCGTGACTTGGACGGTGTGGGATGGATCGTCAACCGGCAGCCGCGACTAAGAAAATCGAAATTCGGCTGGGTGAACATGGGCATCTGTTGAGGCATCGAGACCGGAAGACCATCGTGTGCGTGATATCGGGGCTGCATGGACATGTTGGCAACCATCTGTTGTGCTGCAGGGTCCAGTTTGCCCGGCCAGAAGCCGTTCGGGTTCATGGCACCCATCGCGGCGGCGTTTGAGAAGTCGGGCGCGCCCGGTGACGGCGAGCTGTTGAAAAAGGCTGACGGAGATGCCTCGTGGCTGGTTATCATATTCTGGGACATTGGAGAGCATTCCCTCGAATTGGTCATCTTGAGACCATTCATAGGCTGTGATATAGAGTATTGCTGGGGGCAAGTTAGTCGTTTTTTTTTCCATCGTGCCGCGAGGGTGTGTGTGTGTGTGTGAGAGGGGAACTCACTGAGTTTCGCTTGCCATGGCTTGCGTGTCTGGTATTGCTCGGTGCAATAGTCTTTTGGGGTGCATTCGCGTGGATGGTGGGCATCTCTGGCGACTCCATGCTTATGGCACCGGCGGCGTTGGGACTGCTCGAGGCACTCTCAAAGTCGAAAGACTCTTCCATGAACTTGTCGTCATTGAAATCGAGGCCGTCGGGCAGGGTGGCGTTGCCGTTTCCGCCGAAGAGGAAGGCATTTTCTTCGGGACGACCGCCAAAGAGTGTAGGGTTCCAGTCGGACTTGATGTCGGCTCCATCTGTCATCATTACGTCGCCGGCGGTCAAGGCGGTTTTCCCAGAGGCGGAGCTGCCAGTCCTCTTCGAGGAGGCAGAGTCGGAGGAAGAATCGCGGAAGGAGTCGACGAGGGAGTCGGGTGAGCCGGCAGCGACGGTGCCGGTGGGTAACAGGGTGGCGGTCTGGGACTCGAGCGACTTTGCTTCGTGAAGGGACTGGGGGAATTCTGAGAGGGCGAGGGTATCGTGGGCGGAGAGATCGAAGTTTGTTGGCAAGGGACTCGAGTCACCAAAGTGGTTGTCTTCGTATTCCAAGAACTCGTTGAACTCGCCGGCGGGGGACATTCCCGGAGCGGCTGGCATAGGGCTGGCACCGATGGCGGCACCAGCAGTCGTCATACCTTGGCCAGCGACAGTGATGAGGGATTGTGCAGCTGTAGATGCGAGGCCGACAACGACAAGGACGGACAGCAACGGAGGACGGAGATGGCGACGAAAAGGGAGGAGGTGAAAGCTCGGTCTGGGGATGTTGTGGGGAAAAAGACGTCTCGTGGTAAAGTGGTGTAGTCCAGGCGGTGGAGTGGGGGCCCACAGTCCAGTATCCCTCTAATGCGAGTCCGACCCGGTTTGGGCGAGTGAAAGTTGGGAGGAAGAAGGTCGAGAGAGACAGAGAGAGAGAGACAGAGAGAGGGAGAGAGGGAGAGAGAGAGAGAGAGAGAGGGAGAGAGAGAGAGAGAGAGAGAGAGAGAGAGAGAGAGAGAGAGAGAGAGAGAGGGAGAGAGGGAGAGAGAGAGAGAGAGAGAGGGAGAGAGAGAGAGAGAGAGAGAGAGAGAGGGAGAGAGTGAGTGAGAGAACGGTGTCGCACTGGGCTGCACCGGGCCTGCCTGGACAGCGCGGATACACGGTGCAACAGGGTTTGCTGACGAGTGGCCGTCGGTGTAATTGGGCAGTGAGGTGGCCGGAGGGAGGTTGAGCGTCGTAGTTGCAAAGGCCCCTGCAAATCTTTCTCTGTTCGTACGGTGCGGTGCGGTGCGGAGCGGAGCTTGGTGCGTAACAGGATGGGGTGGGGGAACCTAATAGTACATGGTAGTGCCGGGGAACGCGAATGTCTCTTGGTTTTCTTGTTACACACACAGAGTCCCAAAGTACAGAGTGAGTACTCGTCGTTCCTCTCGGTGTGTTTCCCTTCTCTTGTTTCCTTTCCCTTTTGTTTCTTTTCTTTCTTGGACTTGTTATCGTTGTTGCTGCCGGAGGGGGGGGGGGGAGGAGGAAGAGGAAGGAAGAGGTTCGTTTTTCCCCCCTCGTCTTCTTCGCCGGGTGGTTGTTGTTTCTTTTTCTTTTCCCTTTCTCTTTCTTTTTTCTTCGTTTGTTCCCCCGGTCTGGGAGGGGAGTAAGTGGTAATGTAATATTGGGTTAGGTCGGGTTGCGTTAGGAGGAGCGGAGGGAGAATTAAAAATAAAATAAAACAAAGCCCTAGGCGGGAGATTGTATGTCAAAATTTCGGGGCCTGGCCTGGCTTGGGTACCTAGGGTACGAATAGACAGACAGACAGACAGACGGACGGACGGACGACGTGGTGCGCATGTACGTATGTACGTGCGGTGCGCTGTCCGGTCCAGTCGAGTCGAGTCGAGGCGGTAACAATGTCTCAAAAACAGCCAGTCCCTTGGAAAGCGGTGACTCGAAATTGGGCTGAGCAACTGAACAGGGGAGGGGATATGTGAGGGCGATGCAAACCGGGACAGGTGAAGCCAATCAATGCAGCCGACGTGCCGTCGTTCCAGCTTTGCGTCCAGACCGATTGAGGTTTGGAGGAAGCGCGGCGATCGTTAAGAGAGAGAGAGAGAGGAAAGGCAAAGAAGGCAGTCAACATCCAAGGGGGGCAGACGGACGGACGGGTGGTCGAGTATTGATGATAAGAGAAGGCGGTGGTTGTCAACCGCTACTGTGTCACCTTGATGAACGGACGCGCCTTTCCTCCCAACCCCCGGTAACCGGAGGCTAGGTAGAATTTTCGAGGAAGAAAGCCTCACCAATTACTATCTATGTACAGAGCAATGACCTACAGTGTATTTGCTGCGGAGGAGGAGAAGGAGGAGGAGGATGATGATAATGATATCGGGGGATGAGCACCGAGCCGCAGATAACGGTGGTGACGGCACTTGATCATACAAAAGATACTAGGCACAGACGTAGAAACAAACGACGAAAAAAGCACTACTGATGGTGAAATGGGACAAATGTGGATCGAGGGAGTCTTGGTAGTTTTGGTGATGTGCAGGCCCGGCGTGTGGTGTGGGCTGGCGATTGTGTGTGCGTGTGGTGTTTCTGTGTGTCCGAGTTGCAGTAGTCCAAGGCAGGTTAGGTAGGTAGGTAGGTAGGTAGATACTTTGGGTCGTTGGAAGCAAGCAAGGTCAGGAACTGCGGCACGTATGTACGGTCTTGGCTCTTTGGAGTTTACTGCGTAGATGGATGGATGGATGAACGAACGGGGTGCCTGGTCCTGGACCTGACGCAATCTGCGGCGAAGCGGTATGCTCCGGGTACTGCACGAGGCATTCCGTTCAATCAATGTCTAAACCGAACGAGAAGAGGCCGGTCTGAAGCTTGTTCGCCATCTAGCCGGGGTCTTCGTCCCTAAGTCCCCTCGAGATGGTCATGGAGAGGGTCATGTATCCCTGCCTGCCTAGGTAGGTAGGTAGGTAGGTATGCACGTATGTGGTGTACGATGTACTTACTTCGCAAATCCCATGAGTTGAAGTTGCGACTGGCGTTGTGGCGTCAAATGTCCAGTGCTCAAGCTTCCCGTTTGGGCATGACACTCAGCAAGGTAGACGCACCTTGAGCACGCTAGACTTATCGACTCTGACTGGCGTGATGGAAGCTGGAACTGACTGACTAACGCCCTGTGCTCCTCCCGCGCTTGCAGCCGTGGGTCAGGTTTGCTAGTCGAGCGAGCGTCCATGCTCTCGGAGGCGTCGTCAATCCATCCATTTGCACTAACACCTAGGTAGGTGGTACCTGCCCACACTAGCAGGTAGGTAGGCAGGTATGCATGTTTCCGTTTCTCTCTGCGTTGAGTACGGATACCGCTCGAAACCGGTCAGTGCCCCTCGCGCGAGAGCAGGTACAGTGTGTATGTACGTACATACAAAATACATACATACATACATACATACCCATCTACCTAGGTAGGTAGGTAGTTAGGCAGTTAGGGAGACAAGTATCTGGATACCCGACCTTCGGATTAGGGGACTTTTGACAGGACAGCAAATCTCACTCACGTCTTGTTCATATTGGGATTTTTTTTTCTTCTTCCTTTCTGATTCTTCCCCCCCTCCCCTCCCCTGTCTTGTCCTACTCGGCCTTTTCCTGCTTGCTTCCTGCATCTCCTTCTGCAAAGATCCACCAACGGAGTGGGTAGAAAATAACAGAGTGCAATTACTGGAAAGGCATGTTGAGATTACAGGTATCCGCCGGCAAGGCACCGTACCTATTGGCTCGCCGCTCACGGGACGAAAAGGAAAGGGTACGTGCCGCGCGCGCGCCAGTGGCACCGTACGTTTGTGACGGAACGCTTACGCGACAAGCACAGTGTGGCACTTGCGCCACGCGCCGCCAAGATGGTGTCCACCCGCCGCGCTCGACTCCACTTGAGCCACTCAAAAGTCTGACCAATAGGAATTGTGCACGAGCACCGGTCCCTTGCTACTTCTACAGTATCTGAGTACCTACCTAAGGGTCTGGGTACAGTGTGAGGACTTCTTCCCCTCCAGAGTCCTAATCAGTAGTAATTACTAAATCGAGACATTTCTCACTCGCAATCCCACGCCGTCCGTCCATCCCTTTGTTGCCGCTGCCGCTGCCGCTAAACGTCGACGACCGAACGACCGATAAGCAGGCAGGCAGGCGAAAAAGGGCCACACCAACCACGCTCGACTTGCACCCCACACACACACACGCAACTAAAACACGCGTCCAGAAGCCCCTCTCGGATACGGAAACCTGGTGAATCTTGACATTCGCCCTGCGAAATGAGCCCCTCCCTCCGTCGTGTCCCCCCTTCTCTTCCTCTCTCTTTAGTTGTTTCTCACTCACTCTCGGCCCCCTAGGTGCGCACCAAGCAAGTCCTCCTTCGCTAGCCTCGAACCCACTTCAGCCCAGAAAGCACCATGCATTCCTCGGATCGCCTCCCCCATTCCACCGTTTCCTATGTCGGTAACGCCCCAAAGGGCCCTCATGTTCCTTGACCCTGTTGGCTCAGCCTGCCCTGATTGCCTAGTCAGGGATGATACGATACATATGCACCAGACCAGTGATGCCGAGTTGCAGTGGCGGCCACTGCAACTCTGCCGACCTTCCTTGCCTCGCCTCGCCTTGCCTTGCAACTTGCGCCATGCCCCTCTTCAACAACTAACGTCAGTTCTCCTCATCTTGCAGCTCCCAGCTTGATGCTGAGGCAAAGAGCCTCCTCGGCATCCTCTTAAAAGTCCGGATACGAATACAATCTCACTCTTGTTCCTACGCGTTCTCGTTGACTGGGGGTTTCTCCAGTTCCCCTTCGTCTTCTCCACCAGGACGCGTCTGGCCAAGCCTCGTGATACGCAACGGGCGGCAACTCCTGGGAGACTCCTTTCTCGCTTGTCGCAATGCCAACACTTGTTGGGGATCGAGACAAACGCCTGCTCTCTCGCTCGCCCGCCCAAGGGACGGGAACGGCAGGATTTGGCCCCTTCAGTTCTTTTAGGGTTCGAATTGCGCCGAATCAACCCGGTGCCGCGGGGAACTAACTCTCCCACGGGCTCTTGTCATCGACCTTAACTTGGACACCGGCTCGTCTTAGCCATCAGCGCTTACACATATGCTACCTACACTACGGTCAAAACCTGCGCTGACCGTCATGCCTCTTTTCCCAAAGGTTACGTCTTAGCCTTCTTTCCGGTCAACCTAGTGTATCAACTTTGAGGCCGAGCGTCATTTGCTTCGTTTGGCACACCAATTAATTGCCTTTGCTATGCAGCATTCCCGCCCACCTCCCTCAACAACAGATGATGCGACCTTGCGGCGTCTCCTGAACTCAACTTCGGCCGGTCCGTTCCAGCACAGTAAATCACTCGGCCGTCCAGGGAGACTGCCTGATGTTTCTTTGCCCATCCAAGACAATCCCCTCAACTTACCTCCGGCCGGGAGACACCTCTTCTCGGCCATTGGGCCACCCGTTATCTATCCATCTTTTCTTTTGAAGTTTAGATGCAAGACAACGATTATCTGCAACATAAGCCATTGCAACTGCTACCCTACACTAGACGCAAGCCATTCCGAACACCGTTGCCCGCTTGCAGGGCACGACGCAAAACCCGGCGAAAGGCGGGTTGGCAAGCTGTAAGCCCGCCGCACTGCTTGCATCCGATGTCAAATCGCCGGCCCTCTAATAGGCCGCCGCTCCTCACAACGTCAGGAACGGGGGGAGGGACCTGCTAGTGGTGGGATGCAACCCTTGCCACAGATGGTTGTCGAAACCTGCGCCAAAACAACATCGCTCGTCATCTCCCAGCTAAGCAATTCAACAAGCCGATCGACTTCCCCCTCTCGCCGCCGCCGTGTTGTCGAGAGTCTGGCCCATCCCGGCTTCAAGCCTGGGTTGCTGCTGGCTGGCTGGCTGGCTGTCTGGGCGGCTTGACTACCCAGCTTTGCCAGCCTCCTAGTAATTCGCAAGATGTAATGCATGCACACACTCTTCAGCCCCGACGTCGCTCCGAAGCTCGCGCCAACGCCTCGACACCACCACAACTTACATTAGCCTTTGCAGGCGCGTGTCACCCTGTTTGTCCGTTCGGGTGTACCATGGAGCGGAGCCAGTGCACTAAAATAAAATAAAAAAGGGCCTTGCACAACCCACCTTTACGTGAACTCTGACGCCCTCTCAGTGTGGCTTGCATAAAGCTGTTTATCCATCTGACCTTGATCGAAACATCCTAGGCTCATCACCTGGTCTCGCGAGGCGGCGGTAACCTAGTCTATGGTAATAGCCGTCACTCACCGACCAGCGGCATCCCGTTATTACTAGACGGTTCCTTGTGGAAGGGAATCTGACACCGTGCCCATCGCAATCACTCGTCAAGGTGGCCTCCGAATCAACATCCAAATTGCGAGTTATTCAACGAAGCCTTGGATTGTTTGATTCCACTATCCTATGATTTTGTGGAGGACAGTGTCCGCTACATACCTCATCAGGGCTACGAGTGCAGATGACTTGCACGCACGGCGTTCGTTGCTCTACAGTTAGTCACCATGTCATTCTCTTGGTTTCTGCCACCCGCGCCGTGGATGTCTGATACGTGGCTCGAAGTGCTTCTGCAGAATTAATTCTGCTTCAGGGTTTCTGTAATCACCGAGGTGCGGGTGTCTCGTCCGGAAACCGGATTGTGCGGTTCGGGAGCTCTGGTGGCGCTGGCGCCTCGTGTTGGCCAGCCGCCTTTGCCATTGTCTGAGCACCGTCTCCGTCCTCGGGGCCAAAAGGCTGTTCCGGTTGGCCGGACCGCTTCAGCCTAGACGCAGACGCAGACGCGCCTGGTCCTTCTGCGCCCGCCGGATTCTGGGGGATGACTGAACCCCCGATTCTATAGATTGGCCGGCTTCCTTCGTTCCCCGACGGTGACTGAGCCCGAGACTCGGCATCATAAGCTGTCGGCCCCTCGATCCCATGCGATCTCGACCGGCCGAACGGGAACGACACCCTACCACGGATCCGGAACGAACCATAGTTTTCGTCGCCGTCACCGCTCATGAACGATATGCCCCTGGACAGCGTGCGAGGCGCGTAGTATCCAAGCTTGCCAAGTGGAATGCTCAGGCCGTGAACCACCTAAAAAAACGATTATTTCGAACCTCAATGCGTTACGTTGTGCGAGACTTACTATACTGCAGACGGCGAGAAACCAGACAATGACCCGGACGGCCTCCGCCATGTGAGCGACATCTGGGCGGGGCTCCTCGCCCTCGTTCAGCGTGTGCAAAAACTCGACGGTCACGTAAAGATAAAAGATGGCCGACACTCCAATGGGGCCAAAAAAGCCCACGAAAATTGCCTGCTTTGTCTGTTCGATCTGGGGTATCAGGCGGTGGACCGCGAATACGAACGGCAAGCGCCGAAGTAGCAGCACCAGTATGCCCAATGCAACGAGGCGGTATATCGGGATCACGTCGTTGCTGAGAAACTCGTGCCATGGAATGACGGCGCCGTACCAGATGAAGATGGTGACGTTTAGCAACATGTCGATGGTGGGCTGAAATGAGTCATCCTCGGTCTCCAGACGGAACCAGTCGTCCCACGTGAAGGCATTCCCGGCGATGAAGCATGCTAGGACGTCGTCACTACCGATCATGCCGCATGTCCCGACAATAAAGAGCGCCAGAGAAATTGCGAAAACCAGGAAGCTCTCCCGGTCGACGTACTTGTGGCTCTCAGCCCACCTCAGCAAGCCCTTGGCCAACCAACCTACAACGGCGCCGTAAACGACGCTGAGGATGATGGTATAGCCCCACGTCTCGCCGAACCACAAACCCATGGCCATGCCGGCGCCGCCAGACACTTGATGGCCGCCGTCGCCGACGTACTTGATCAGGTACAGCGCGAAAAACAGGAACGGATAGCCTAGGCCGTCATTGGCGCCCGACTCGCTGATGATGAGGTTCTGCAGCTCTCTGGGGATGTTATGGTCGGCGAAGCGTCCCTTGACAATGACGTTGGACAGCACCGGGTCGGTGGGCGTCACGCAGGCGCCAATGGCCAGGGCATGCAGAAACGGCAGGCGCGGCGTCAAGGCCCATACGAGGAGACTCGTCGCGAGCCACATGCAGGTCATGACAGGCCCGACGAGCAGGGCCATGGGCTTCCACTGCGTGCGCAGGTACCTGCTGGGTAACTGGACACCAGCGAGGACGAGCTGGACGCCGAGGACGAGGCGGGAGAAGGCGAGCGTGACGGCCTCGACATTGGCCGGGTTACCCGCGTAGTCGAGCGGTCTGATGAGGTTTGCCGCCGAGGGGGAGAAGGCGACACCCGCCAAGAGCGATATCACTGCGGAGTTGTGTCAGCCACATTTGAATTACCAGTGGCAGAGAAGATGGGAGGGCGGGACTGCCTGCACGTCACATTCGTTCCAGACCTCTCACCGTTGCGGGGGTTCCAGGAGTTCGCGAGCACTTACGGGCTTCGGACAGGTAGTACGTCTCCTTGCATAGGAACGACACCAACCCGAACAACGATATCCAGCCGCCCAGCAGGCCGACCACGATGTTGAAGTTTGTGAGCGCGAGGGTAGGCATTGCTGCAACTCTTGTCTTGCCTAGGCACGAATGGAAAGCAACGTTGACTTGCGACTCAAGCTTTTGCCAAGGGATCAGGTCGGCCTAGGCCCTCCGCAGACTGTTCGTTTTTTTTTTCTTTCTTTGACCAAGTCTCCGCGATCTCGATACGGAACGATCCAATGAAAGGCAGCGGTTGCGACGGTCGCGCCGATTTCACTGCCAAGTGTAGGTAGCTCACAGTCGCTGGGTTGTCGATCTCCTAGCGGGGAGCCGATGGCCGGACGGCTGATAGCCAATAGTTGATAACAAAATAGAACACTATGTAGGTTCCCTTTTCAAACCCCCTCTGTCTATCGGAGCGGGGAGGGCTCGGGTAACAAACAGCGAAACGTGCGTGATGAATCGCTGGGTGGGAAACCACGGCGAAGAGTTAGAGTTAGGGCGCCTGCGTGGCTGACTACCATTGGAGAGCGTTGTGGCGGGTGTGCTTTCTTATTTTCCTTTCACACTGATAACGTCTTTCGGATCTCGTCTCTGGCGGGGTGTTCTTGGTCCTCTGGGGATTGTGTGACGTGGGAACAAGAGATGGCGGTCTGCGGGTGATTTGACGGGAGCAAGGGGGGGGGGCTGTCCAATTGAAGGCGACGGCAACGTTCCGGATCTGGCGTGTAGATGCGGGAAACGTGCGAGTGTAGATGGCGGTTTCGGGGGCGGTGGTGGTAGGGCAAGGTCGGGGGAAAGGAAGAGCGCAATGTAAGGGAGGAAGCGGAAGAAGAAAAGAAGCAGAGGTCAAGAGTAAAGCGCGAGGCGGTGGCGGGCTTACTTGCCTTAGGTGGGCTAGGCTAGCTTGGATATCCAGGCGAGAGGGGGCGGGAAACACAGAGTGGTAGGTAATATCCGTAGAGGCGGGATGTGAACGTCATCACCGCTGGTTTGGACAGGAGACATTCTCGGTTTCTTCATTATGATTTTTTATATTGTGCCTTTTTTAATTTTTTCTACCCCTCCCCGCATATCTTCACCTGCATTCAATAGTATATGGATGGATGTGTGGGGTAGTGACTTGGAAACAGCCGGGGGCTCTCCCGATCTACGGAGGCTGTGTATGTGTATTCGAGTGGCGAGGGATGTTTATTCTCTCAAGTCCCGACTCATGCGTGGGTTGGGCCGGAAGAGGTAGCGGGGCCGTCGATACGATGTACGAGCTGGGACCCGAACATTGGGCTGCTAAGCGTATACTTCTTTTTGACAAACGCCCTTTCTTTCACTTGCTCTTCTAATGTAGGTGTTCCGCAATGGTCAATCTTAAGCCAGCTATCCATGTCTGCCTGCCTACTTAGGTAGCCGGCCTCGCACGCTTCGCACACCGACAGACCTCGCCACGGCTACCGTGAGGGATAAGCGCCGTCAGTTTGGGTCTCGACCCCAAGGTGTGGATAAGGGAGAAGGGGAGGGGGGTTCGGGGTTCCAAAGCGGACGCGTTCTCACAAATAACGTAGTTGACAGTAAAAAGGAGAAAAAGAGAGACGAGACGGGACGAGACGAGACGGGACGAATCATCACACATCCACCATCCGCTTTAGTTAGTTGCGCGGCTCGGCGGAAGCGGAAAACCTTGGACAGCCGCCGCCAGTAAGATGGAAAAACCCCAGTGCAAAAACAAACAAAATTCATATGCATAATAGAAACAGAAGGAGGGGGAAGAAAGGAGTTCGTAGGTACCGCTCAGCACGATGGGGGGGAAAGGAAGCATCAGGTCGGCGGGGCACACACACACACACACACACACACAAAACTCATCGAAACTGATGAAGAAGACCCTGCCTACTTTATCATATACGGAACAAGATGGGAGGGGAGGGTAGATGCCGGCGTATGCGGTGCCGGCTGGCAGATTTCATCCAAGCGTGTTCTTTTCCTGTCAATGTACTCTGGGCGAGGGCGAATTGAATGAACTTGGGGATATCTCCATGGAAATATGACATACAATGGCAACCCGAACAGAAACTGAGACCAACCGAGCTGACTTGGTGGAAGTGCTGGAAACCACACAGAAAGAGACTCCTCCGGTTCAGCTCCCCTGTGCTACAGAAAACAACAACCCGAGCTCCCCCCTCGAGTGGTTCATGGAAAGAAAAATAACGATGACCAAGAGCTCAGAATGAATTTAACGAAAAGGGGATATAAGACGCAAAGCAATACAGCCACATCCATAACCGAAGAAACGGTTCAGTAAATACTGGGAAACTGCCCGCCCCATCGATACAACGATCCTCGAGATGCGAACTCCTCCAAAGGCGATCCACCCGCAGCATATGTCCACCACTTATCCTCCCCCGCAAGGTATGTAGGTAGGCTTGTTCGTAACGATCCTCGTTTCTTTACTGCAGCTCGACAACGCAGCGTGTCCGATCTCCTTCCGCCACCGCTTCCTGCCTCTCGTCGTATTTCGTCTCATTTTCCTAGCACCAACTCCGACACACAAAGGTTACCTACCGTCCGTACCATCGTCCTTGGTAACGTTCCTCGGGGGTAGAGTTCGCGCCCATCACTTCAGCTTCTTGCGTCCCTTGGCTGGCAACCCCATTCTCGCCCCAGCAACGGCGAGCTTGTCCGCTGCCACGTTACCCGGGTCGTTGTTATGTCCCTTGACCCACTCGAACTCAGTCTCCGCTCCTGCGGCCTTGCGCTTGCCAACCTCCTCCCGCACCGCCTGGATTATGTCTTTGTTCTTGACGTCGGTCTTTCCCATCGACGTCTTCCATTTGTTCTTTGCCCAATCCTTGTACCACTTATTGACGCAATTGATCGAGTAACTGCTGTCTGACATGATCTTCAGAGACTGCGTCAGTGGGCTCAACTGTAGGGCCCGCAGAATGGCGGTGAGTTCCGCGCGCTGGTTCGTTTGCAGTTCGCCTTCGAGACGTTCAGAGACATTTCTGGCGCCGGGCGGGTTAGTTTCTTCTGGGCCTTGCTTGCGTTGGGGAAGGACGCAGGGGACAGAGGCTTGTAGAACTGTCATTTAAGGGGTCTGAACCACAGCAGCAAAGAAGGATAACGTACCTTGGATCATTGGGTCCGAAGTAGACGCCTACGCCTGCTACGGAGCCTGGAGTGCCGTTACCCAGACTGCTCCCGTCCGTGTAAACTTTGGTGAGTTCGTCCTTAGCGGGAGTGGCCTTGGTGGGAACGTCCTTGGTGGAACTGTCATCCGACTCCACGGAGAGCTCATCCGAATCGTCGTCAGACTTTTCATCATTGGAAAAGGTTTTCGTAGACGGCGGCACAGTGATGCCCTCATTCTCGGCCGCCTTCTCCGCGTCGGCAATCGCCTGATCGTCACCCCATTCGCGGATGAACTCCAGCGCGTCCTCGTACGTGTCGAACTTCTTGTACTTGGGCCCCTTGGTTCCCGCAATCGCCATCGAAGCCGTTCCCCATTCCGAGAAAATGCCAGTGAAACTGCCGCGGGCAACAGCGTAGAAACGCGGCGGCTTCTCCTCACCCTCTTCACTGGGTATTTTCCTACCATCCACAAACGCCTGCGCGTCTTCTCGGGATAGGAAGGACTTGTCTGCGGAAGCAGACGGTACATTCAGCCAAAGTAACTTGTGGTTAAGCTAGAATAGAGGAGGAAAGGGGTCCCCTCCGGTGGGCAAGGGCTTCAAACTCACATTGTGCTCCTCGAAAGCCGGCAGTCTGCTTTTGGCACTCGGCCCAGGTCAGATAGATACCCGGGCGCGCTCCAGTGCGCACGGCATAGTACTTTTGCAAGTCCTTGTCCGTTTTGCGCTTCTTTGCGCTTGCGGAGCTCGAGGACGGGGCTCCTCTCTTGTTGGCCGGCATGGCGTAAAGGTCGTTGAGGATCGTGGAGAAAAGCTGGATTGTACGATCGCGGCCGTCCGGTCTGCCCTGCCAGCACGCGGCGGTTCGTCGTCTTATAAGTGTCGGTTGTAAGGGGAGGCGGCTTGTAGTAGAAGCTCGAGCTCGGGGGGTGAGGAGGTCAGCAGCTTTTGTCCAAAGAGCTTGAGCTTGCAAACGCATGCGTCAGAACCGTTGCAAAGCCACCTGGTAGGAGTCGCTAGGTGATAGAGGGAGTCAAAGGAGGCTCATGTTGCAGCCGGTTGCTAAAAGGTTGTCGTCGGAGGCTACGGGTTCGGTGCCTGTTTCTCAGCGACTGCCTTTGTTCGCGGGCGCATGCCGAAACATGTAACGGGGGAAAAGAATGAAGGCTGCGGCAAAGGCCGGTGACGAGGGACCACTTCAATGGGGTGCGGTTCCTCTTTGCGCGGTGCCCGCCCTTTCCACAACTGGATGGAGCGTGACCGATAAGATAAGGTGCCTGCCTGCCTACCTACCTGCCTACCTGCCTTCCTTCTCTTGCTTCCCCGCAGGCAGCACGGCCATTCTGCCGCCACCACTGCAGAGCTTTCCGATGTTACGTTAGCGCGGCTCGCTCGCTCTGCTCGCTCGCCTTGTCACTACTAGACTAGCCCAACGTCTGTTCTTCGCCTTGTCCGATGTTTCGGCCGCGGATATGGGCACTGTAGCATTCATGCAGAATCACTCATTTGGCGTGCACGTGCTAACACAACCCTCGGTAGATATGCTTAAGAGTAGTCTTGACTGTTCATTGCTAAGGTTGCTGCTGCCGTTTTCCACATAAGACAGCATGGGTATAATTTCTGCCACACCACGCACCACCACCACCACTACCAATACCGTAATGCCCTCGACACTTACACTCTCAACGCCAGATTTTCCACTGGAGCTGAGAGGACTATCAAACACCTCTGCTGACCCTCTAAAGCAATGCCTCAACCAGCCGCCATCGGCCAAACGTATTGCTAGACCGAAGCTACAGAGAGGTTGGCATAGGGTTTTGGCGTAAAGGGCTATCGATACTAATGTACCGAGGCTGCCGTCAGCTTCTATCATTGCTGGCAACTCGCTACACAAAGACTGTTCTGGCCTAGGCCGGTTCCCTGGCCATAAGCACCTAGGTATCGTCGTAAAGTCCCATGGGGACTAAGCATGGACTCTGTGATCAACCGGCGGCAGGGGTCCCACACAGTCGCTAGACTCCCACTCCCACGCCAGCAAGCTCCAGTTGAGCTCGCGTCTCCAAAAGAGGCCAAGTCCCTCTCCGCCGCCACAGTTGGCCAGTTCGGGATGATCGTGGCCTCGGTCCTCTGAGCACATGCCCCCGGTAAGCGGCATCCGCTGCGCGAAGACGACTTTGCCCATTCGCGAATGCAGAATTCCCATCGAGCACTGGACACAGGGCTCGTGGGTCAGGTACATCTCCATACCATGGCACAGGTAGCCGTCCGTATTGGGGTGCTCGTCTTGATGAACCGTGAGCTCATCTTCGACGAGCGGGAGATCTTGGAACATGTCGTACTCGAGGACAGGAGGCGAGTGGGAGTGTCCGGCCGCCCGTCTCTCGTGTCGGACAAGCTTCTGGGCGACCATGCTGATAGCTCTGAGCGCGCAGTGAGCCATGGGATTACCGGTACCGCTACGGCTGGGCTCCTGGTGCCAGCGAGCATCTCCGGCGACTGCTACGAGCGTGGACTTGCCTCCCTCGCGCTGCACAACGACAGCGCCCATGGCCTCGCCGACACCCGCCTTCTTGGCCTGGAGAGCGACGCGGTGGGCCACCGTCATCCACAGAGACGTCTCGTCCTTGATAGTCTCTGTCGAACGGCTAACCATGCTAGGGTGTGGTCCCAAAGGATTATTCTTCCTGTACACCGTGGGCCAGAACTGCGATGTCCACATGGCCGCTTGTATCTGGGAAGTAGGGGGCACCGCGGGGATTGGGATCTTGGTAAGGAAGAGATTCTCCCCCATGCCTTCAATGGCGGACAACTTGGTAGTCAAGTCATGCCGGTCAAAGTCTTTCTCTTCACCCAGCATGATATAGATCCAGGTAGACTTTCCGGTGTGGACTTGGCGGCCCTCGGGAGAGTCGTTCATGAACTGCGTCTTGAGGTGAGCCGGGACATCGGCTGGCTTTGCGCACCGACGCAGATGAGGCAGGTTGTTAGCCACGCCCTCAGGGAGCATCGAGCGGATCAAGCTGGTTCCAGGTTAGCACGCAGTCCGCAATGTAGCAGTCATTCAACTTACTTGACGACATTGTTAGTGGACGTAGAAGGCGCTCGGGTGATCAAGGCCTGCACGATGGTGTGGTCCTGTCGGATCTCGAGCGTCGTCTTCAAGGGGATCAATACCCCTCGGCCCAGCTGCTGGGGGATGAGGTTGTCGGTAAGGACGTGGGGCTGGACAACATCAGGTCCAGTGTGTTCGCCCTTCTCGGCAGACTGATCATCGGGTCTCTCCAGGCCCGCTTTGAGATGCGTAGGGTGCCCAGCTGCCAACATTGTGCCGGCTGGGTTCGTACACTCCCTGGACGAAGCTTTGAAGGTGGGTGGGTAGGAGAAGCAGAGCTTTCGCATGTCAGTGGAGGCCCGTGGAGAAGAATATCATGCCTTGTCGCTGCGAAGTGACTCACTCTGACAGAAAGACAAATTTGGTCTACCAGGTCGTCGGGCTCACGATAGCCAACAGAGGAGACAAGACAGCTTGTTGTGCCGGCGGGGCTTGCCTTCGGCGATGTTTGGTTCCGAATGACAGCAAGGTTGGTCTGTCCTCTGCCTGGGGGGAGCAGCCAGATATCTGTCTCGAATTGGGGCGAATCAGGTTGGAAACCGATCAGAGGTCAGCAACAGATGAGATCGCACCAAGACGCGATGGATCTTGTTGTGTTCTGGTGATGTCGTTGGACAAGACGAGTGCCGGAAGTGGCGTGTACTTTGGGCGAGCGGTCAAGACGTCAAGCTGACGACCAGAACTGGCTGGGTACGGTAGGTTCCAGTCAAAGCAGGTCTTGGTGCGACCGGCCGTCGGTGTCAGTGACGACACCTCGTTCTTGCTTCGTGGGAACTGAGGGCACGGGTTCCTTGGCTGGGCCCGCGTTGATGTCCTTTCTCCTGATGGTGCAGAAGTCGAATAATTCGACGTAGAGATACCAGCAAGCGCAATCGCCAAGAAGCTGGAGAAGCCTTGGGTGGCAGAACAGGGGCGATTGCCTGTGGTGTTCTTGGGAAGAATAGACGGTGCCGTTCTCAAGCACCTACTGTAAAGGCTCTCCCTATCAGGAAGCCACTGAAAGCAGCCTGACTATGATGACCGGCCAGGCAGGCAGGTGGCCCCGTACCTATGATAATGATGTCGTCGGAGCAAAGCAAAGCACGGAGCACGAGGATGGAAGGCACGCTCACCCTTAACACTTGCTCTCACTTGCTCTCACTTGCTCTCGGCTGTGCACCTACAACCACTTGCAACTCTGCCCCCCTTTGTCTGTGCTTCTCCGTCCTTTGGTCCTGGCCTTCGGCTTCTTTGGCCCCAAAGAACAACACTTGATCACTCTCTTTTCGAGACTGGTGATCCACAAGGCCTTGTTGCGTTCAGGAGGAGTTGAGTTTGAGACTTTGCTCAGAAATGGTTGCCAAGAAATCTGCTGATGCAGGTATAATTGGAACTGATGGCGGGCGGGTCTGGTAATTTGGTAGCTCGGTCAAAAGAGTCTCAGTCTTGGTCTCAGTGCTGATGTCGGTCTCAGCACCGGCCTTGCATCTATTGTTGGCTCCTTAGGGTGGACGAATGTAACCTGGCAGCTTGGAGATCAACGTTGTGACAGGCCCTGTTGTTTCAGGGCCTAGTTCAGAGCCAAACAAAGAAACAATGAAGAGGGGATGAGGTCCTATCAGATCAATTGGCGTTGTTCTTCAGCATACAATGCATCTGAAGGCCCAGCGTTTCTGGAAGCGGTCCGAACTGTGGATATCGAACCGAAGGAACGGGAGTGAAGCATCAGAAAATTTGACTGCTTTGACGATCCAGACTCCCAGAGGGCCCAGCCGCCCAGGCACAAAGCACGGAAGGTCCGTCCCTGCATCGAATCGAATCACAGAGCAGAGCCGCCGGCGGGTCGCGCTTGGGGGTGCTCCTGGCCCGGCCTCTACAGGCTGCAACGTGCCTTATCGATAGCGACATGCGCTAAAGCACCTCGGTACAGCCAGTCCGCGTCCACCAGTGACCGCTTACCTCGATGGCCAGTCTGTCTGGAAATGGGGGGAAAGAGCAGGAAGTGGGTCGGTCTCTCCTCCCGCGGATGGAACTACACCTGGGCGATTCTGCGGCACTCGCCAGTGTTTATATTCTTTCTGTTTTTAGAGCTCGCGAATCTGACTCTGCAGGGGAGACGGCGCACATTTGTAGTGTAGGCGGACGGCACGGGGGTCGTCGACCTTGTACCCCATTGAGGGAGGCGGGGATGGATGGTGACAAGAAAAAAACAATAATACAGACGCTGGAGAAGATGGGGAACGCGAGAGGCAACGAGGGGAAGACCCAGCCCATCGAGATCGACAACCAAGATAGCGCAGGCCTTTGGCGTCTGCACATTCCCCATTCTCGTTGGGCTTACGGTGGTAGGTATGTCCTTCAACAACATCTTGCTTCCAAACTTTGAGACTCACCTGGCCGTTCGCGGCTGTCTCACGACATAATATCGCAAATACTCAAAGAAATGCAGTGTCTCATCGGCTGGCTGCCCACTGTTGATGGCGGAAACACTGACACAGTCCTGCAGCCCATATCAGACACTCTATCTCCGAAGTTACCGCAGCTTAGAAATGCAATCATCAAACGGCAACTTTGACCCCACGTGTGGGAGCCCCGTCAACCACTATTCAATCTCCGATGACGGCAAGCCCGCCTCAGTCGGCCACCCCCACCAACCGCGACGATACAACGCCCTGGGGCTACAAGTCATACACGTCGCTAAACGCTCTTACCTGCCCTCCACTACACCGCGCCGGTCATCGGCCGTATTCCCCCTTGGCCCCCAGATGACGCTCTAGCGTTTGCAGATCCAGCAGATGCTCCCTGTGCTCTTGGCGCTGGCGCTGGCGCTGTCACTGCGCCAGCAGTCCCCTAATTGTCACTGCAGGATTGAGGGCAGATCGTCAGTGTCCAGCAGGCAGGCGACGGCAGACCCTGCCGCTGACCCCTCACGGTGCATGCGGGGCCATACACGCAGTAGAAGCTGATTAGGTAGGCTCTCGTTTACTAGTCACGCCCAACTTTGGACACTCGGGGCGGGGACTAACTATTTAGGCAGTGGAGTGGCGGCGCGAGAGCGGCGGCGGCAATATCCGGCATCAGGAGCGCAGCGCACACGAGGGCCGCGCCGCCGGGCGTTTGTATGTAAGCTAGCATCAACTCGACTCCCCACATCCATGGATTGGAGAGTTGGGAAAGCTCCGGTGTCTCTGCTGCACGCCTGCCTGCCTGCGTCCTGTCCTGCAGTGTAACGCCATCATTTTTCTCGAATGAGTCTCGCTCGAGTGGGGGTTCTGTACCAAAAACCCCCCTTTCGTCATTCATACCCAGTCCCTCCCTGTTCAGGAGCAAAACACCAAGACAAACAACCAGGCCAGCCAATCCTTGAGCTGGGATTGGTCGATATACTTGTGTTGGCAGTTGTCATTGCCATTGCGGAATGACTGTGTCTGGGGCGCAAGCCTCACTCGTCTCGAGGGCCGATGTCACTATCGTTGTGAACCTATGGGACCTGGAGAATGACCGCCTGGATAACCCACCTTAGTAGTAGTCTCGAGGTCGACGACCTGTCGACTTCTTTGCCCTGGCGGAACACGCGGGTCACCATCCCACTCGTTCTGTCTGCGGTGCGTAAGCAGGCCGAGCACCGAGTAGTTCTGTCACGGGGAGGGGATGACAACGTGCAAGGCAGCCATCTCGGGTGACATCACCGCATCATCCGTCAAGAGGCGTTTACTGCTAGGGAAAGCCTGGCGGGCTGATGCTCGACGGCCACAAGACACTGATAATCAGCCAGCCCACTTGGTATCCCCGCATCTAGTCAAGAATATGTATCCGTGCCTAGCGTGGGCATCGTGAGGAGGCCCATGGCTCACCGAGGACGCAGCGGGTCCCTGAGAGGAGCGGATCTCCGGGGCGTGGAGGTCTCTCCTCCTCCAGCCCCCGGACTTCGGAGTGACTCTGAGGACAGCCAAGCGCTAGTTGAGTTGTTGCGAACGCCAACAGAAAATGCAATGACCATTGTCGGCACGAGACCCTGGGGATGGTGTGTAAAACCATGCTGTGCACCCATCCTCGTCCGGTTGCGACTTGTTGAGTATGTTGCAGGCAGCGCACATTGAGAAGCCCAATGAAGGAAGGCACAAGGTATTCGATCAGGCCTTTGGGGTTGTCCAAAGGTAATCAACCGCCTCCAAAACAAGACAACAAAAAATGGGGGGCGAAGCATGCAAATGCAACAGGGTGACGAACCATGAGGGTAAGCTTTGCGTAGCCCTGCCCCGAGGCGAGGCGTGTCTGCGAGGGTTGATCTGACTGGTCTATTTCTGTGGCTTGGCTGAGAGCCGGAATGCTTGAGAAGTTGGGACGGCTGTAGGATAAGGTCGAGTTTGAATCAGGAGGGGGACTTGGCGGCCAGCTAGCACAGGAATAGGTAATGAATCGTGAAACATTGAGTGGGAAGGCAAGTGGGAAAGGGGCCAAGCACGTTCACCGAGTGAGAAAGGAGAGCAGAGCAGAGAGCCAGGCAGCTAGGTAGCTGATGGCAGCTCGGCAGTTACGGCATACGGGGGTTTGGAGAGTGCATCTGGGGGTACATTGTCATTGACACAGACCGGAGAAGACCAGACAGGAGAAAGCACGGCGCGGCACACGGGAGGGCACGACAGGGCCCAGGCAGACGGAGAGACGCATGTCATGGAGCCGGCCGCCGTGACGGGTGTTTTGGGCCCCTATTTTAGACGACAGACGGGTTGAGAAGAGAGAGCGGGTACCCAACCTGGTTGACTGTTGAGGAGTTCACGGCTGGCATGAGTGCACGGAGACTGGCATCCATGACAGCGGTTGTCAGGACTGGGGAGGAGGTGGTGGTGGAAAACGCGGGTAACACCGACTGGCATGGACATGGACATGGACATGGACATGCGAGTGAGGAAGCGATTTGAGGAAGTGTTCGAGGACGGACGGACGGATAGACGGGGGTGAGACGGGTTAGAACAGGCTTCAGGGCATCGGACCAAAACACCAATGGGTTGCTTAACCGGTGAGCCTGAGCTTCTGGGAGAGGGGCTGTGAGAAGGAACCATGGGGTTGGTTGTCCTCATCAGAAAAACAATACCTATCAATAAAAGAAGAAGAAAGTAACGACTGTGGCTTGGCACAACAACGCAAACGCTTGCTGTCGAGTGTTGTTGATCTGAGGCCAGGTTGTCGTTTTTGTCTACCCTACCTACCTGCCCTTACTAGGTAGGTAGCTTCTGTTAATTACTCTGTTACAGCACAAAGCTTCATCTCAAGGGCTGGCTGGCTGCAGTCTCGACTCGGCCGCACACCCCCTCCCCTTCTCAACCCCTCCCGTCATGTCATGCAGTTCGCAAGTCCCCGTTAAGTGACCGACATATCGCCCAGCAAAACCGCCGTTTGCAAGGGATGTGGGGGCCATCAGAAATAACACGTGAAATGGTCCCGATTACAAAAGAAAAGAAGAAGAAAAAAGTGGGAAGTGGAATGCTGCCAATTTCGAGTTGGAGAAGACGAAAAAAGGATGGGCCCGTTGCCAACCACTGTCACCTCACCACTAACTACTAAGCAAAGAGTGAGTCGACTCTGAGATATTTTCGCTCGGCCGGGTGGGCACAGACACCAGCACAGGTACCTACCGGTATCGCATTACACGCCGGCTTGGCCCTGTTTCTCGTTTCTGCCTCGTTCTGTCTTTTTTCTTTACCTTTGGGGGGGCAGGAGAGTAGACCAAGCCGTTGGACACCTCGCAATACCTACCCGCCCTCGTTTCTGGCACCATCGGGCCTATCCGTATGTACAGGTAAGTATTTAGTAGGTAGGTAGGTAGGTGATTATGCAGGCGTGACAATGTCTGTTTACACACAACCTTGGAAGGTTTGTGGCAGCGCGGAAGGCATCCCGCTGCGAAAGCGAAGGGAAGAAGGCTGGCGGCGGGTTGTAAAACGCCCAGTCCCGTTCCGTTTGACCCTGCACTGCACTGCACAGCCAGTTCAGCAACTTACAAGTCGAGTGCTGGAGGCAGATTGGACCGGATGCGGGAACCCTATCTCTAAATCTCCAACTTTAAGAGAGGGGAAGAATCCAAAATAATTACCTGAGAAAAATGACCAGGCCAGGTAGGTACTAAACTACTACGGATACATTGAGCAAGAGAGGCTTAACGAACAGGGTCAGGGAAGAAGGCGTGGCAGGGGGTGCGGATGGGGGTCCAGGAGGACGCGTCGATGACCTTGTCAGTCGGTTTGGATGGATGGATGGATGGATGGATGGCATGCAGCACCGGCCCAATTAGAGGACCCCCACACCACCCAGGGAACGGAACCTCTACACACACTAGAAGCAGCACGGCAGTGTGTGTAGCATGCATTCTGAGAAGGGCAAGCCCCGAATTCTGGAGGAGCGCAGCGCAGCGCTGACGCTGGCGTCGGCGTCGGCGTCGGGTTGGAGTCATCGGAGAACCCAGTGCAGTCAAGGTATCTATCCTCCTATTATGGGAGGGCAGGTACCTGGGAAGCAGAACCACCCACTGCAAGTAGGAGCCATTCGATGCCCGCCACCTACCTACCTACCTACCTACCTACCTACCTACAGACAGGTACCTACGTAGTAACCCTCTTGCTCTGGGCTTTTCCCCTCGGACATTGAGACACTCCATCACACACGCACACACACATGCTCTCTTTCTGTTTGCTCTTTTCCTATCGAGCTTAGCTAGTTAGTGTGCACACTATAGTACGTACATACATACAGCCGAGTAGTGCACCACGGCCTGGCCTGCCGAGTCTACCAAAGCTTCACTCCCATCATCGTTATCATCATCATCATCATGATACACACCTCGATCTTTCTCCCTTGCTAAGGTTGGGGGCAAAAAATGGCGGTGCAGGACAAAGTCAAGTAAAAAAAGACACAAGTAAAACACAGCAGGGCCCCGGGGGGAAAGATGGCCAAGACCAAGACGGGAGAGGCAGACGACGAGGGAAGTCTCAGACGGGCCTGAGGTTGTTGGTTGTCTGTCTGTCCTTGCCGGGCTGGGCTGGGCTGGGCTGGGCTGTCTGTCTGCCTGCATTCACCCTCACCCCAATCCTCACCTTACTCACCTCACCCCCATGCCATACCATATCATGCCATGCCATGCCATGCCGTTCCATACCATCTCATTATCCGTACCTACCTTACCATCCTGGAGATATTTATCGGTCCTATCCTCCATCTCGGGGCTCCATCGCTCTGACCCTCCACCTTTTCTTTCTACATATCCTCTTTAACCTGACAGACCCGTCCATCCCAGAGACATCAGAATCCTTCTTTTCTTCTCTCACTGTCTTTCCCCTCCAGCCATCCGTCATACTCCTCCATCAACTAACTGTCTTGCTTGCGTGTGTGTATGTGCACACGTTTGCTTTCAGCATTCTCATCCTAGATTCCTGTTTGCACTTACCATATACACATATCTTTTTGTCTCTCTGTCTCTCTGTCTGGCTGTCTGGCTGTCTGTCTGCCTATATCCTCGGCCTAGATACGGACAAGATCTCTCGAGAGGATTCCTGACCTCGACGACGGACTGGACGAGAAGCCGTCACTTACACGCCTCCGCGTTCCTTGTCCGGTCCCCTCTCAACACTTTTTTTTTCCCTTTCCCTTTCCTCATTCCGCCCAGACCACAGCTTCTACAAACCCGGCAGACCCCCCCTGCACGCTAGGGTATAAGCTAGCCTTCTTGGAGACGCCACATTCATATTGCCCTCGCCTGGGGACAGACAGCTTGACCAGCTTCCCCATCCTTGCCCATCGATTGGGTGCAGGCCCCTCGAAGCGAACGGAGAGAGATTTCGCACTCTCACCCCCCACCGCACTTGCGTACCTACCTACCTAAGTACACACCTACCCACCCAGGGACTTACCTAGGTACCTAGCGGGAACAAAGCGCGCGAGCTGCTCCAAACGGCAGGCCCGGCCAACCAAACCCGGTCTTACGCCCCTGTGGCCTCTTCCCTTTAGATAGTCGAGCAGCCAGCCGACAGGACCGCTCCGTCCACCTACCCTACCTATTGGTACCTACCTACCTACTTCTTGGGTTCTCGAATATTCACGCCCATGCCTTCCGCAGTATTTCCTGAACTGCCAGGTCCGTACAACCCTCCCACCTCTGACATTCTTCTTTTCCACTCCCACTTTGCTCTGTCATCTGCCCCCGCTGCTGTTCCTCTCTCTCCTCTCCCGACCCGTTCACTATTGAAGAACGAAGAAGAAGAAGAAGAGGAAAAAGAAGCACCCGAGTACTGACATATTCTTTCCCGCCAACAGACCTTGGCCTTATACAGGCCAAGCAGTCTGCTTTGGCGAAGCTGGCCATGAGTTCTAACAAGGATTTCCGCGCCAATGCGTCATCGCCCCCCTTCCACCACGCGAACAAGTCGACCTCGCCTTCGTTTCTCAACGGCGAACCCCTACCGATGCCCGTGTCGCACCCTCACAATGGCATTCTCCCACCTCCCGCAATGCCCGCAATGGCGCATGCTATTCGCTCTATGAACGACCTGAACGGTCCCATCGCCCTTCGCGATCGATCCTTGGTCACCTCTTCCGACACCCCTCCGGCCATGCGCAGCGTCGTCTCGACCGCGCCGAGCTCTCCCAGAATGTATGTATTTGTGCCGCGACTGATGCCACGTCAAGGCGACACTCTACTTGAGCCGTGCATCAGCTTTCCATAGCCTGGTGCCGCAGACCTTAGCTAATTGAACGCGCAAATAGCCCGCCAGTCAGACAGAACTCGGGTGGCACCACCCCGCGCCTTCGCCCGCACCCCGCCACACTCAACGTTCCCGGCATGACCGTGTCCAGAGCTTCGCCTGACGGAAAGATAAGCGACCGCGATGTGGCTGCGAAGCTCGTCATCATCATGGTCGGCCTTCCCGCCCGAGGAAAGTCGTACATCACCAAGAAGGTCCAACGATACCTCTCTTGGCAACAGTACAACTCGCGCATCTTCAACGTTGGCAACCGGAGACGTGTCGCTGCCGGCATGACCTCGCCCATAAAGTCGGCGCACTCGCCTGCCATAGCCAGACTCGACCCCCCTGCCCAGGCTGCCTCCATCCTGCTCAACGGGCATGCGCCCCAGGCTAATCAGGAGCCTGCCGAGCTGAACCTAAACGACTCGAACGACGCTATGGACCAGTCCGCCAAGTTCTTCGAGCCGACAAACGAGTCCGCAGCCAAGCTCCGCGAGCAGGTGGCCCTAGACACTCTGGATGAGCTTCTGGACTACCTTTTGCATCAGGGCGGCTCCGTCGGGATTCTCGATGCGACCAACAGCACAATCGAGCGTCGTCAGCTTCTGGTCGACCGGATCAAGGCGAGAGAGCCCAAGCTGGGGATTCTCTTCATCGAGAGTATCTGCCACGATCAAAATGTAAGTCACTTTGCCCCCTCTTTTTGTTAATCCTCTTTCTTTCCGTTTAGTTGAAATCGGTCTAACATTCACGCAGCTCCTCGAAGCCAATATGCGCCTGAAGCTTTCGGGCCCCGACTACAAGGACAAGGATCCCCACCAGTCTCTTGCGGATTTCAAAAGACGTGTTGCCGCGTATGAGAGCGCCTATGTTCCCATTGGCGCCTATGAGGAGGCGAATGACATGCAGTACATTCAGGTATGTATACCACACACCGCTGCTAGTCCACTCCACTAACAGGCAATTCATAGATGATCGATGTCGGCCGAAAGCTGATCCAGCACAGACTGCGCGGCTTCCTCAGCGGGGGCATCAGCTCCTACTTGACAACGTTCAACCTCGCGCCGCGGCAGATATGGCTTACGCGGCACGGTCAGAGTGTTGACAATCGGCTCGGCAAGCTTGGTGGCGATTCGGACCTGACGCCCGACGGAGAGCGATACGGAAATGCTCTTCACACCTTCGTCACTCAGAAACGCAAGGAGTGGCTCATTGAGCAGAAGGACAAGATAGCGCAGTCGTCCTTCCCGCCCAAGGCAGGCGATCACACGCCGCCCTATCCCGAGCTGAACCGCGAACTGGAGGAGAAGAACTTTTGTGTTTGGACGTCGATGCTGAAGCGCAGCGTCCAAACCGCCGCAGAGTTTGAGAATGACGAGGATTACGATGTGAAGAATTGGGCGATGCTCAACGAGCTCAACGCAGGCCTCTTCGAGGGCTTGACATATGAGGAGATTGCAAGGAGATTCCCTGGCGAGTATAAAAAGCGCGCCGAGGACAAACTCCATTACACCTACCCGGGCGTTGGTGGAGAGGGATACCTCCAGGTGATCGCTCGTCTGCGCGACATGGTGCGTGAGATTGAGCGCATTGAGGACCATGTCCTCATCATTGCACATCGCTCCGTCTGTCGCGTTCTCATGGCATATTTTATGGATCTCACCCGCAATGAGATTGCTGACTTGGATGTCCCCCTGGGCATGCTCTACTCAATTGAGCCTAAGCCTTACGGCTACGACTTTCACGCTTACCGCTACCACGCAGACAAGGGAACTTTCTTCGAGATCCCCAACTACCGCCCACAACGCACCGTCGATCGTGCGGCTTAAGATCAGAGCTGGATGAGCTTCTGACTGTACTATATAACGACAACCTGTACATTACGAATCGAATACCGGAAGGGGAGTTTAGGGCGTTGAGGAAAAACTCAACTACGACTACGAATTTTTTGCTTTTTGGTTTTATTTTTTGTTCTTTTTTCCCCCACAAGAGAAGGGTGGGATAGAAAAGGTACTATACAGATAGATAGGACTCGATTTGTTTGTCTTTTTTTTTTTTTTTTGCTTGAGACGGGGGATTTCTTCGACCTCGGTGGCGGGGAGGATATCGAAGCAATTGCAAGGCGTTTGGGAATCGAAGACGACCATCTGACAGAAAGAGGTCAAAAAGATACCCCACGACGCACTACGAATACAAGGGAACAGCCGGACGGCTTCCCTGACTGCTCAACTTTGCAAGGCTTTATGCGGTTAGATGCAAGCCACCGGCAGCTTCCAACGTTTAGATACAGAGAAGAATCAAAAAGAATCTTTCACATATACACACACAACACACACACACAACACACACACACAACACACACACACACACACATACATATACACACACATACACGGATTGATGCGTGGCTCATGCAGCCCGCGACGAGGTGACGTTGAATGACGATAACGGCCAGCAGCTGCCTATGCTAGCAAGGACCCCCGGGTCTGGCTAAACAGGCTTTCCCAAAGATCTGGGTGGCTTGACAAGCAGTGACATCTGACAGGATGACTTTTGCCGTTATGAGAACGCCAGCAAGAGCGGCTCCGCTAAGGTGCACTAGCGCCCGCTCGGCAAAGGTAACCGCAGAGCTGGATGATGCGACGGCCGCTTGTTTATTTGCTTCTGTTTGTTTCGTGAATCCTTTTTAGGGGGGTGAGGTCTTTCATTCGTCCCTGGATCTGCCTATTTGATGGCGGTGGCGTGACCGAATCCGGTATTGCTACAGCCAATGCAGCCGCTGCAGAAGCAGCAAGTACCAGGAGTGGCGGCCAGATCCGGGGGAAGCTCGGCGTCTAGCCGGACGAGGCCAGCCAAGCTCTCAGCCCCCCCTATACTGCGAGGCTCCTGAAGAGAAGGGGGTATACCGTTCCTCTCTTTGTCACGAGATTTGGCGGTCCGACTTGATTCGGCCCGAGGGTTTCGACGGCGGAGGACAAGTGTATATCCCACCCCTCCCCCAGTAATGGAGGATTCTGAGCCTCGTGTCCTCGAGCAAAGGGGCGGGATGGCGTGTTTACTAGGGGGCTACAGGATCGGCTGACGGAAACAACGGGACCATGGGCTACTTAGGACGAGGTGTGTTTGTAGTGGTCAAGACCTCACGCCAGTCTCTGGGTGGCCAGGCATCTGAAGTGAGGGTCTGGTGAGATCGGGCTGTTTTCAGGGCATCGAGAGCTTCGGGATGCCTTGTTGCTTGCCAGACATCACCTCAAGGTGGTCTTGGTGAGTGGGCGGTGGAGGGTTTGGGGGGGGTCACTGCATCCGTCCATACGGGTCACGGGTCTCTGCGGGCCAGGATATCTACCTTTTGACGGTGATGGGCAGTTGCAGGCTAGAATTTTGCTAGAAACATCGTATGAGGCCACTCTTCAAGCTTCAGCAATTATCGCAGTCTAAGGAGCTTATCACATACGCTCTAACTTTTTTCCGCCGGCGTCCTGACTGGTCAGTCGGTCAGCGTTTCCACCCTGAGAAAGATTATATATTGACGGTAACGTGGGAGTTCTGCTGCGCTGGCCTACCATGTCAGGTAATTAGTTAAATGGAAGCGAAGCCTTACAATAAATTCAATTGACAAACTCTGTACCTTCTGCGGAAGAATCGGATTCCTTGCATAATAAAACCACATTGTCAATACCTCAGCCAAGAGAACTGTGTGTGTTCATTGAGATATTGTGTGACAACTCTTTCTGTCAGTAGAGCAGCGGTCTGAGTAACTAATTTAGAGTTGCATAATATCCAGGGCCGTCTGCAGCTCTTGTAGGGCAAAGGTCAGTTGAATGTTAGTTCTCTGTCTTGTAGATTGAGTCATGCAGCTGAGGCTCTAATTCTGCACGAATGGGATCTGCTTGTTACCACAGCCTGAGATTGCAGGTAAAAAGCCTGTCCATGTTGGGGGACACACTCTTTCGAGTTACGGGAATGTGTGTCTTCCGTTCGCCTTTCCTGTTGGTGACGTGTTCCACATCAAACATCTACTCCGAGGGTAGAAAACGATGTCACAGAGGTTCGTGAAACGACACTTCGCGGGGAGTTCACAAAAACGAGTCAGCAAGAGAGCCGCGGCCTCCATTTAGCAACAAACATTGACACCAGCAGGTGATACCTGTTCGAATACTGTAAAGTCCACAGGACGAGGGGGGATCGTGCATGGGTTCACAACATGATCAAGAGCCTGATTGGTAACTCTAATAACTCTTGTAAGTTCAGATAAGGACTGATACCACAGACTAAGGACTAGCCATAAGTGCTAATAACACTTAAATTATACTATACTAGGACTGTAATCATGATGTATCCTCCTGTTTTAGGTCTAATGTAACATAATTTAATTGTTACTAGCACTTATAGCTGGTCCTTAGTCTGCGGTATCAGTCCTTATCTGAACTTGCAAGAGTTGTTAGAGTTGCTAATCAGGCTCCAAGCCTGCCCTGTTAAGATAGCTGAGAGAGAAAGTATGGTCATCATCAAGGACTTAGATAAATCAGCAAAGTACGCTAAATCAAGAGCCACTTGATATTGATATCCGGTATCCTTGAGATGATATAGAACGGAGTGGTCTGGAAAAAGATTGGTTGAGCCCACCTTTCCTCGTCATCGTTGCCCTCGTTTTGGGTTGGCCGCATTATCGCGATTACCCACCGTCGAAACCTCAGCATAGAGACAACACGAAAAAAAGTGACAGCACTTACTCTTGATCCAAAAGAAGGGAATCTAGAGTTATGCAGTTGCCAATACCTCCATGGCCGTGGGACAGGGTGGATGGAAGAGACGTGAAGGATGGCAGATCTAAGCAAAATAACAGACTGGGGGCCGACATATTCCACGCCAAGCCGGAAGAGCAGATACAAGCGACAATGTAAAGAAAGCACAACCGTAAGCCTTGGAAGAAGGAGAAAAGTGCTTGGGGTATTAGGAGACATAAGGCTGCGATATTTGCCCACACTTAGTTAGCCCAAGTTATACTTACGCAGAAAAGAGATCCGGTACAGCAACGGAGTAAACATTCAAATCTGATTCATTCAAGTCCCGAGGTCTAAGAAAAAGAATCATGACATCAATGTCTGAACCACGGTATCTTGTTGCTTGGCCCATCCCCATGATGTCTCGCCCACCTCGCTTTATAGAACCAACTCAGAGAAATGCCCGACTAGGGGGAAGAACTCAACAGTTGAACTGCGAGTCAGTACGTGAATGCGTCGAGTTGCCGGATTGAGTGGCGAAGAACAAATTCGGAAGCATAATTGCCGTTTGAGAGCATTGCGGGAAATTTAATGACAAGATTATCGCTGCTATTATTTTGAGCCACCGGCATGTAGCACGGAAGAGGTGAAGCTCACCGAAGTTGGTTTCGGTGAGGAAAGCACCTCGAATGAGTACAAGTATTGAATACTCTCTCTGTCAGCATTGCTTCGCAGGGGTAACATGTATCCGTCACTTTCCCCATCCCCCGTTGCCTGGTCGCTCCCCGCCAATCAGTGGAGCTGTCGCTGAGAGCTCTCCCAAACCTCAAAATTTCATTCCGCAAACGCGCCTGGGTAGCTTTCGATCGCGTCACCCATCCGGAACAGCCTCGATAACCCCTTTGGTTCCGCGTCCGACTTTGCCTCCGACCGAACGCGATCACGGTATCATTACAACATGTCGCTCTTCGGAAGCAACCCTCTGGGTGGCCTGGGCGCCTCGACTGGCGGAAACCAGCAACAGGCCAGCACGGGAGGAGGCCTTTTTGGACAGCAAAACAACACGAACACCCAGCAAACGAGCTCGACGCCTGCATCCGGCGGTCTCTTCGGAAATATTGGACAGAACAAGCCCCAGACAGGCGGCGGATTGTTTGGTGGCGGTGCCGCGACAACTGCACAACCGGCGTCAGGATCGTCGCTGTTTGGCCAGCCGCAACAGCAGCAGCAGGGCCAGCAGCAACAGTCAGGGGGATTGAGCCTGGGAGGCTTGGGGGGACTGGGAGCATCAACGGCCCAGAAACCATCTCTCTTCGGCGGTCTCGGCGGCAACCAGCAGAACCAGAACCAGATCCAGACGACCGGCTCGGCCTTTGGTCAACCCAATTCCAACACCCTCGGTAGCTCTCTGTTTCCTCCTCCTCCTCCTCCGCAGCAGCAACAGAATCAGAACACCAACAACCAGTCACAAGCCCAGCAAGGCCAGCTGTCTGGCGCATACTTTGACAGCCTCTTTGCTAAAAGCAAGAAGCAGGGGGATGGCGAAAATGGCATGGAGGATCTCCCCAGCCTGCAGCTGGGCCTGGGTGACCTGCGCCAGCGCCTGAAGAAGCTGGGAACAAAGTCACAGGAGCGTCCTTCGGACGGCAGAGCTCACTACCTTCTGGCCGCGTCGGGTGTTGACCCCGGAACGGCTGCCAAGGACCTCGGTTCCCTCGACTTGCAGACTGGCCGTGTCGAGAGACCGTCCGGGTACTCCCCTGCCGAGATTGACGTCGAAACATACCTTGCGAACCTGCAGACGAAAACGACCATGAGCATGATCGCCGACGGCCTCGAGAGATCTGTTCGCGACTTTGACAATTTCTTGGAGGACAACGTGACAATGGAATGGGAGGCGCAGCGCAAGCGCATTTACGAACACTTCGGCATCAAGGCCCGGGAGGAGTCTTCTTTCGGACCTGCGGCGTCGATGAGAGAGTCGTCGGGTGGCTTTGGCCGTTCGCGACGGAGCAAGAGCCAGGCGACCGGAGCCCGGTCTGGTAGGGCCAGCGTGTTGGGCAAGTCGAGCATGCATCGCTCTGTCATCGGTAACGCGACCAAGATTGGTTCTCACCAGCCCGAATTTTCGGATGTCGACCGTTCTGCCGACAATGGCGGGTCTTTGACCGGCCACATCAACTCCGACGACAGGTCTCTGCGCGAGAAGCAGAGCAAACTTTCCGAAAAGATCTGCAGCCTCAACCAGGCTCGCCTCGTCTCTCACCCCTACCCCATTCTCTCAGAGCTCGCCGACGTCGAGCACCGGTCTCTGGATCCGTATGCGCCGCACATTGTTGAGGCGTACCACGCTGTGCGAGAGATTGTCGGAGAGGACCCTGAAGCCGATACGACCATCAACGGCGCCACAGCCAAGGAGCGTCAATTCGCCAAGATGTATCTGGACGAAGCACCCAACTCTCCCAGCTCGATAGCTATGCGGAAGAGATTGCTGGACGGCGCCAACAGATACCTGGAGAAGCAGTTCCTGCAAGAGGTTGAGGGGCTCATCTCAAAACACCCCCACGAGGCCAACCTCGGAGGCCGCCCCGATATTGTCAGCAAGATTCGGGCCTATATCCGTCTGCGGTCCGCAAGGAAGGATCTGGTACCCGACAACACGGAGCTCCAGCAAGTTGGAGGCGAGTACGTGTGGGCTATCGTCTTCTACCTGCTGCGGTCCGGTCACGTCAGCGAGGCTGCGAAGTACGTGAATGATAACGCCAATCCCTTCCGCAGCATCGACCGCACGTTCCAGAGCTATCTTAATGGTTACGCCTCGAACGAAGACCGTCGCTTGAAGCGGACGCTGCAGGACAGGTGCAATGCCGAGTACAGCCAGCGTGTGCGCAACGCCCCCGACAACTCCATCGACCCCTTCCGGATGGCTTGCTACAAGATTATTGGTCGCTGCGACTTGAACAACCGGAGCCTGGATGGACTCAATACTGACATCAACGACTGGATCTGGCTCCAGTTCAACCTTGCCAGAGAGGGCGACCGTTCTGTCGAGGTAGCTAGCGAGGCCTATGGCCTTTCGGAACTGCAGTCGAGCATCAAGGAGATTGGTGCTAAACACTTCCCCAAGTCCTCTTCCGAGGACAACAGCGGCAGCTTCGGCATGTTTTTCTACCTCCAGGTGTTGTCAGGCATGTTTGAGGAGGCCATTGCATACCTCTACCCGTTCTCCTATGTCGACGCAGTCCACTTCGCCATTGCTCTCGAGTACTACGGCCTCCTCCGGCCTTCTGACCCCTTCAGCGCCTCCAACGACCTGCGCAGCCTGAACGTCAAGGACTTGGTCCAGATCAACTTCGGCAGAATGATCGGTTACTACACCAGGGACTTCAGAGCAGCTGACGTTGTGTCCGCCGTTGACTACTTGACCCTCGTTTGCCTCAACATGGACCTGCCCGGTGAGGCCGGCCGCCGCCACGCCAACCTCTGCTGGGAGGCCCTGCGCGAGCTGGTACTCGAGACTCGCGAGTTTAGCAAGCTCATCGGCGATATCCGTCCCGACGGGCAGCGGATCCGCGGCATCATTGAAGAGCGCGGCTCACTCATCGGCCTGACGGAGGAGAACGACTTCATCAACACCGTCACCGTCCAGGCCGCCAGCTTCGCCGATGAGAACGGCCGCACCACCGACTCGGTCCTGCTCTACCACCTGGCTGGCGAGTACGATACTGTCGTCTCCATCGTCAGCCGTGCGCTCAGCGAGGCCATCTCACTCGAGATTGGCGAGGACCCCATGCGTCTCATGCCTGTCAAGCCCCGTGCTGCGGGCCAAGAGGCCGAGACTGGCAGCAGCCTTAGCCTGGCGTCCATCGACGACCCCGTCGAGCTCGCCCGCACCATGATGTCCATGTACGAGCGCGACGCCATGTTCCACCGCAAGATCCAGGAGCAAAACAGGGTTGCCTGCCGCGTTCTGCTCGAAATGAGCACCATCAAGTCCCTTGTCGAAGCCGGACAGTGGGCCCAATGCCTAGACGTACGTCGTCACCCCCCCCCCCCCCCTTGAATAACCCCCGTCTACCTTGGTACCCCGAACAAAAGACTAACACACCAAAACAGAAAATCCGCGGTCTCGAGATTCTGCCCCTTGACGCCAGCGGCGACCCGAGCATCATCCGCGCCTACGCCGCAAAGTTCTCCGGCCTCTCGCAGCCGGTCTCCATCAACGTGCCTAACCTGCTCATGTGGACCATCATCTGCTGCACGCGCCAGCGTGACGAGCTTACGGGCGGCCAGTTCAGCGGCAACGAGGGCACCCGCCGCATGATGGTAGAGCAGATGAAGCAGATGACGCTCGACCTCACAACATACACGTCGCAGCTGCGCTACCGCTTCCCGCCGCACCTGCACGAGGCCCTGGCCAGGGCTTCTGCCGAATAGTTCCACCACGCATGTGCTCACGCGTGTGTGGCAGCGGTCTTGCCTTACCTCCCGGAGGACTACGCTGGAAAGGGCAGAGAATGAAAAGGTGTTTATTATATTTTTAATTTCCAAGCTCGGAGATTAGGGCCGGCCAGCGGAGGAAGGGGGTCGGCCAATTGGCTCTAGGATAAGAGGGGGCGTAAAATTTGTTTGAGTAATACAGCACAAGTTAGAGGCTGAATTGATACCTTTGTGAAATGAATACTGCTGTACAATGAGGGCATGTCAGAGCTCGGCGACTACGCGGATATTGCACCTTGTGAACGGCATAAGCACGGGAGCTGCGGGATGCGGATATCTGGTGTATCTCTCTCCATCGGCAATCCTTGCCTGCCATTCACTTCGTGTTGGGTATAATAGTCTCACTAACAGCCAAAATCTCTGGCGAAATCAACAAGCAACTACAGGCCTCCCAAGAACGTCTCTTCTGGCAGAATGAAATTAAGAAGCCCAAAAGTACCACGTCATCCCTGGTCCTTGGAAGTCTCTGCTCAGTAACCTCGTCCACGTCCACGTCCGCGGCCCCGTCCACGGGGGCGTCCTCTCCCTCTGCCCCGGAAAGCCCCTCGACTAGACACAGCGGGGGGTCCACCAATACCACTCTCAGACTCCGACGAGGAGGAGATCTCGCTCTCAGATTCAGACTCGCCCAACCTCACTACTGTCGGTCCAGTGGAGGATCTACCGCGACGTAAGGGCAGCGGAGGGGGGCTTGCATCCGGGATGCCCGAATCAGAAGAAGAAGGGGAAGAAGAGGCCGATGCTCCGTCGTTCTCGTCTGATTTCTGCCAAGGTCTGCCGGCTACGCCTGAGGGCGAAGAGATAGGATCCGAACTTGTCTCTCTGTGCCTGGCACCGGGAGGCGGGGGCGTGTGATCCGAGCTCGAGTCTCTCTCTCGCGTCGTCGCGGTAGGAGGCGGAGGCGTAACATCCACACTCGTCACCCTTGATGGTTGCCGAACGGGTTCTTCGGCCGACGTGCCTTCCGGCTGCTGTTCGCTACGTCTTCTAGACTGCCTCTCTGACGATGCTTGAGCCGGAGCCGAGGGTTCCTTAGTACTTCGATTTCGCGACTGGCGAGAAGTGATCTTAAACTTCCCACCACGGGCTGCAATGCGAGCTGCCATGGACATCATTCTTGTCCCACCTGCAGGAGGTGGAGGAGGAGACCTGTCGACTGGCTCTGCCTCTGCAGGAGCAACCTTGTTTTTAGGTGGTCGGCCGCGACGCCTCTTAGGCGGTTCCTCCGTAGTCTCTGTTGTTTGTACTTCCTCGATCGACGTGACGGGTCCATTCTGAGAAGGTCCTTCGCCGGCCAACTCCCTGTCCAGTTCAGCCTCGAGCTCAGCCTCCGTCACGTCATTGACTGTGTCATTGTTGACATCTTCAGAGCGATCTTGCCTTCGAGGATTGAAGGAACTGGCTCCATCGATAGTTACAACCCCGCTGAGACGCGATCGCCGAGAGGCGCGTTCTTCGCGCTTCCTCGCTGCAAGGTCTGCGGGGGACGGTTTTGGCACAACCGCAGCTCTTGTGGCCGACGCTGGTGTCGAGCTTGCGCTCTTCGGTGGCCTTCCTCGCCTCTTAGGCATCTTGGGCGTTTCGATTGTGGCAGCGGCGTCGGCGGCGGTATTTGCCGCATTGGTTCCTTTCTGAATGAGTGCGCGTATAGCGTCAGAAGCAAGATCCAGGGGATCGACGCTACTGTCGCCAGGTTGTGGCTCATCACTCTGAACAGGCAGCTTGTGCTTAAATACTGGTACGATGTCATCAGGATCATCGGCCACTGGCTCTTCCGGCTCAGCATACGATGCCTTAGGTCTGGCATGGCGAAGCGAGGGAACGTTCGCCGGGTATTGAGGAGCCGAATAACCGCTCTTCGGCCGCTGTTTATCCCCCGCCTGCGCTGCCTCACTGTCCAACTGAGTTGAAGCTTCATTTTCAGGGGCAACGCTGGCATCGTTCGAAGCAGGATTTTCGTCTTCTCCGGTTGTGTCAGCGGCGCCGGAAGCAGAGGGTGCACCGCTAAACAGTGCTGGGTCCATGCTCGAAACATCGCCTGCATCGTCCTTCTTCTGTTTTTTCTTGTGGTGGCTCCTAGGGGCATTGAAGTCTGGATCAAATTCGGTCTCGTGCCTTGCTTTCCTCTTCTGTGCACGCAGTGTCTTTGTAATGTACTCGGCCTCTTCGTCAAAGACCATGGCGTCGGCAGAAGGCATTTGGAATGGATCGAAGAGAATTTGATCTGGTCCATCTTGCTCATAGTAGCCCATACCGAACATGCGTTGACCATCCATGGGATCTGGATAGGCTGATTGGTCCCATCCGCCAGTCGGGCCCATAGTAGCGAGCGGCATTGACTGGTCGTGGTCCACTTGAGACATGTCATGGACATCGCCATAAGTGCTCTGTTCTTGCATTTGTATGTCGTGGCCCCCAAGAACCTGGCTCTGGTCGCCGTATCCGTTCATGTTTTCCGCAGGCTCGGTAGCACCGTTAGCGCCGTTCGCGATGTTTTCCGCAGTAATGGCGGCTGTTTCCTGAGCTTTGGCGGTGTCGGCTTTCTCTCTCAACTCCTTCATGCGCTTGCTGTTGGTGCTGCGGCCCTCTTCGCCCGCAGTCTTGAGCCAGTTCAGGTTGTGAACCCGGAAATCGACGAGAACTTCGACACTTCGATCGTCGGCAATGGCTCGGGTATCATGGCCGAGGAGGGTGTTCTTCGGCGTATAAGGGTTGGTGCTCTCCGCGCGGCGGCATGCACCGCAATTGCAAATGCCCAGACACTTCGGGCAGAGCCAGCTCTCGTTCTCTTGTACCGTCTGTGGCATCATGTCGAACGCACGATAGAGCACGCCATAGCAGTAGCCTTCTTTGCATTCTGGATTGGAGCAGACCTGCACCTTGTATGCATAATCCTTGTGGCAGCATACGTGACAGCGGCGAAGATCTCCCTTCTTCTTCTTACGCTTATACTTCTTCTTCTTCGGCTTGCCGTTGTCATCAAGCTCTGGCTCGGGTTCGGATTCAGTGAGTTTCTCCTCCTCGAGTTTTGAGATATCCTTGAAAGGTCGCCTACGTAGGCCCTCTTGGCATATTTCGGCGAGCGACTTCTTACCTCTTCGGCTGCGAGCAATCTCAAGAGGCTGTGGCGAAAGCTCCAGATCGACAAAGCCGTCATTCTTGATGACCATAGATCGCCAGAGCTCGTAATTATCCGTCAGCTCCGACCACCGCCATTGTTCACACCACTGAAGGTTGGAGATGCAAACACAGGACCGTCCCATTGCATAACACTCCATGCAGATATCATACGCATCCTCATCACCATTGACCAGAGTTCGCACACAGTGCTTGCAGGTCAGAAATCGGTTGAAAATATTCGATCTGCAGTACGAGCAAGTTACGCAAGAATCGTACTCGATATATTCGAGGTTCATTTCTTTGGTGGCGAACATCTCATCAACGAGAACCTCGGTAAACAACGAGAAAAGGTGGCGGAAGTCCTTAGCCAGCTGTTTGTAGCGTGTCGAAGAGCGGAACAGTTCAGAGCCCAGACCGATAATTCCCATCTCGGCGTTCTCCTCTGCTTCCACCATCTGCTGGTAGTACTTCTTGAGTGTGTAGTAGGTGATGGCTTTGTTCTTGTACTGCTCATCACGACAAACGAGCCGGGCCTTTGGCAGGGCCTCATGGAGTGCCATGTCTAGGGTCTCGACCGTTGTCCGGTTCCACGCAACTTTCATAGTACGGGTACCTCTGTTCCAGACCTGATGGGGAGCCAGGGGTGGGACGAGGATGAAATCGCCAGGTTTCTGCTCGACAATATAGACAGGGAATGTGGCCTTCTTCCAAGCGTTGATTTGCGCAAAATGCTTCTCGATTTCAATGTCATGGCCCAGCATCGAAAGGAAGTACTCGCGGACAACTTCCCGATCTTTAGTTTCTGTCATAAACCAAATGGAGCTGCCTGGCTTCTCTCCGTTCTCGCTGCCCGAAGCTTCAACCATGATGTTCTGACCGAGACTGGCGCACATTTCACGATGCGCCGGAGTGAAGGTCCCTTCATGACCGATATAGCACATGAGGTTCTGTGCTCGCATTTCCTCAGGAAGGCTTGACATTAGGTCGCCCGCAGGAGCTAGCGTCGTTCTGTCGCCAATGCCGCGGAAGACGTCATTGGTTTGTGAATTGGCGGCTCCATTCCGCGTAACGTTCTCGTTCATGTAGAAAAGGTTCGGAGGAATGACCTTCTGAAGGTGCTCTTGCCATTCAGGCGGACAGTCGATATCCTTGAGGTAAAGACGTTGTCGCCTCTCGTCTCGGTAGTTGCTCGGGGTCCATTGGTTGGTAAGTTGCTTCATGGCTCTCAAGTAGTGGCCCATGGTCATTGGAATTTCGGTTTGGCTGGTGATATCGCGAACGTTTTCCTCTGTTTGGCGTTAGCTACTGTTGCAGTTGCGGAGACGGTCGCGTTTACGTTTTTTGTCGTAGGTCTTCTCCAGCCATTCTCCGCTGAAAAGCCATCGGGGAAGGACATCGTTCCATTTCTCAATGACCAGCGGCTTGCCGCCCTGGATGACTTGCAGCTGTACCAGCTTCTCGAACTCTTGAGGGCCGAGGCCCTGAATTTGCGTAGTGGATATGCGGAGGACCCATTCGAAGTTTGGAGTCTGGTCGACCAGTGTGTGAAGATCTAAGTCCGGGGGAATCGGATCGAATTTGGCCTGGGGATGCATCGAGGTCGGCATCTTGACGGTTACAGGCTACGACACAGTGTAAGGTATCGATAGACTCGCGTCAGTCAGACTTTTCTGCGCTGCGCCGGGAGCGAGTGACGGTCGGACTTTATGGACCATGCATTAGCATCACGCGGCATGAGGGTGACGAGATGTTGAAAAGATGAGATGCCCAAAAGCTGTGATGAGCACGGCAAAAAGGTTGCCATCGTAGGAAGGCGCGCGCGCGTCGAGGGAAAGTGGCGTAACAAGAGGCTGACCAGGTCAAGGCCCACACCAACGCGAAGCGAAAGCCAAATGCGCAACCAATCATGCGCCATATATGCACGGGCCATTTTCCCTTCAAAGACCTTCGACGGAACCTCTCACTTTTCGGTTTCCTCATTGACAGCTGAACAGTTTGTGGAAGAGCATTTGAAAGTCGAGGAGCCTTGGCTTTTCTGGTATCGGTAAGTTCTAAACATCTCGTATATCACTTGAAGAAATACGTAGCAGGTTATGGGCGAAGCGTCAAGCTTGGTTGACTCTATGCTTTCCGTTTCATTTCGTGTGTAAGCAACACGTCTTTTGCATTCTCTCAAACGAGGTCCGGAAAGAGCTGATGCCGCCATATTATCACTAGCGGGTACAGAGCCATTGTGATATTCTCATGTCCATATGGGTGTGCTTTCATTTCACTTGGTTGGGCTTTCGGGGAATTTGGTTTCATTCTTGTAAAGCTTCTAGACCCAGGCTTGACTTCTTGTCATTGAAACGTTATTTCGGTGTGATATGAACTAACATGATAGTAGTAAGGATGAGGCAAATCACCTTGCTGAGGGCCCCCTTGCGGGTGGCACACCATGCGTCTTTACGAAATACGTCAACCTTTCCAGTACCGTCGTCTTCTCAGCAGATGCCACAACTATACAAGAAGCTGACTACGGCTCTCACCCTTCGAAATCCGTCCCACCACCACCAGGCAGCTTTGCATACATCGACGGAACGCCTCACAACGGCCGTCACCCAAGAAGCGCCTGAGCCCCTCGCTTCCCCCGAGGTCGTCTACTCTCCACCCAAGACGGGCATTATCTCTTACCTACCTGCATCATGGGTTCCTTACGCCGAGCTCACCCGCATGGACAAGCCGGCGGGAACCTACTATCTCTTCTTTCCCTGCATCTGGTCGACTCTCATGGCCGCACCCCTGATGGCTCCCATGGCTTCTCCAGGTTCAGTCATCGGGACTTCTCTGCTTTTCTTCTCAGGGGCGTTCATCATGCGCAGTGCCGGCTGCAGCATCAACGATCTCTGGGACCGTAACCTCGATCCTCATGTTACTAGAACCAAATTCCGTCCCATCGCGCGGGGCGCCATCACACCTTTCCAAGCACTCGCCTTCACCGGCGCTCAGCTTCTGGCCGGTCTGGGAATCCTTCTCCAGTTTCCCACCTCATGTCTTTTCTACGGCATTCCCAGTCTGCTCCTTGTCGCCTCCTACCCCCTGGCCAAGCGGGTTACGTACTACCCGCAGGCCGTCCTTGGGCTGACGTTCTCCTGGGGCGCAATGATGGGCTTCCCCGCCCTCGGCATTGATCTACTTTCTAACAGCGCGGCGCTGACAGCTGCGGCCTGCCTGTACTCGTCGAACGTTGCCTGGACGATTCTGTACGACATGATATACGCTCACATGGACATCAAGGATGATGCCAAGGCTGGCATCAAGAGTATTGCTCTGAAGCACGACGCCGATACAAAGCAAGTTTTGACGGGGCTGGCCGCGGTTCAGCTCAGCCTTCTCACTGCTGCCGGCCTTGCTGCCGGCGCTGGCCCGGCGTTCTTTATTGGTAGCGTCGGCGGAGCCGCAGTGACACTCGGCGTCATGATCAAGCGCGTGAACCTTAAGAGCGTCAAAGACTGCTGGTGGTGGTTCATTAACGGTTGCTGGATTACCGGCGGCGTCGTCAGCCTGGGCCTTGCAGCTGATTATACTGTGAGATATCTTCAGGATGAAGAGGAGGGTGTCAAGACTCAGAAACAATAAGAATCTCAGAGTAAGCAGCAAGGGGAAAGGAATGTACCAACATCATGTGTATTCATAGCACATAGAATCAAATTTCCTGATTCTTGTTCACGCCCGATAACCCCGTTTTTGTATGTGTGAAATGCCGCATTTCAGGTGACTTTCATGATGTTTTATTTCATCGACCAAAGTCTACCCGCAGTATCAGGACCATAACCCATTGATGCCAATGCAAGCGTAAAACTCCGAGTGCCGAATTTTCTTCCACTGTCTTCCCATGTTTCGCGAAGCCTCCCGTTTAAGATCTGGGCTTCTCCTTCTTCTCCTTCCACAGAGCCAGCAGACCGACACCAGAGACCTTGACGACCTTGAAGCGAACACCGGGAATATCACCCTTGGCCTTGCCCTTGCGACCGAAACCGGCCAGGAGGACCTCGTCGTTCTCGTCGACGAAGTTCAAGCAACCGTCGTTGGGGACTAGAAGAGATTCGAATGTCAGTAAGACCGTGTTCTTTTGCCACTATTGATATGCTTTGGAGCCATCGTTCTAATCTCTCGGTCTCCATTCGAGATCGTTGCAATAGTGTTCCAAGGGGGGAGCTGTATCGTACCGAAAGCAGTGACCTTCTTGCCGTTCTTGATCAACTGAACACGAACGCACTTTCGGATGGCGGAGTTGGGCTGCTTTGCCTCAACACCGACCTTCTCGAGGACGATGCCCTTGGCGTGGGAGGAACCACCGAAGGGGGAGGACTTGAAAGCAGTGCCGAGAGCACGCTTCTTGTATCCGAGGTCGGCCCACTTCTGGTCCTTACGGTTCAAGCGCAACTTGCGCGCCGCATTGAGTCCACGAGGCATGTTGGCTGATGTGAATCGATGTCAGTTGAAAGGTCCAAAAGTGATGTCTAATTTTTATCGAGGGGCGACTCGATGGGACTTTGTCGTCGAGGTCGTTGAGGGGGAAAAAACGAAATTCGTCGGCGATGGGCTGCGAGTTCCTAGGTGAATGGGCGTAACGTACCGGTTTGTTGGGGGTATCGCGAGACTTGACTTGGTGGTGGTGACTGAGCCTCTCGTTCTGCGAAAGATTGACCAAGCTACGCTTCCAGGTTGACAAACCACCACCTAATTTTTCGGAAGGGCATGAAAACCCTACAAAGACGGGACAGACTATTTCTTGATCACGTGAATGTGGCTCGTGCTTCACTTGCGTTACCGAGCGAGGTTAGGTGCAAACTGGTTCCAGCGGGGCAACCCTCTCGCCCAATCATGGGCCGTGACTCTGAGTTCCGTGTTTGCAATGAGCCTTGACCCCACGTCCCTCTCTCTCCGAGCTCCGCCAGGGGTCAACCCCCCAGGTCCGCAACTTGATCTCAGGTGTCCAATCCAACCCATATGCCGTCAGCGTCAGCTTCTAGAGACGCTGTCTCAGGTGCCAAGTCTATTCCGGGGAATGTTCACGACGACACACAACATGTAGGCATGTCTCAATCGCCCAAGAGCAGAGGAAAACAGCGCGACCCTCCGCCATCCCTCTTTCTCCATCCATCTCCCGCCGCCTCTCATGCCTCGCTACCAGGTATTCTTGCGCCAGGAGCGCCAGCGACATCGTCCGTAGGCGTCTCACCTCTACCTCAGCCGCCTTTGAATATGCAACGTAATGGATCTTTTCACACTGGCTCGGTGGTTACGCCGTCTGTTGCCCGTCCTACCCGGAACATCAAGACGGCCGAGAGCACCCGGAGCGCTGACAGAACCGACGCTCTATGGGCGGAGATGCAAGCGACGCTCGAGGAGGTGGAGCTGTCTGCGTCAGGCGGAACTCACGTCTTTGGTCCGGACCACGACCGCAAACTAGAGGAGCTGAGAGCAGCCCAGATTGCTCTGGCTCAGGCTTGGGCTCGAAGTGAAGCGGACGAGGCTATCGAGATGACGGGCCAGCGTTCGAATGTGTCAGCAGCCGGTGAGGAAGTTCGCAATCTCACGGGCGCGGTTCTGGGAGAGACGGGTGTGGTACCAGACAGCAACGAGGGTCCACGGAGTGCAGGAAGCAGCAATGGTCGTCCAGCCAGCAGTGGAGGCACAGAACGTCTTGGTGCCAAGCTTGAGCAAGAGACAGAGGTCGACATTTTGCTGGCACGAAAGAGGCGGGAAGCCAACGACCGGTACTTCCAACGGGTAAATCAAGGCGTTCTTGACGTTGTTGCCAAACTTGAGGACGTTGCTGTTGCAATGCGAGCTGTGGAACAAGAAACTAAGGACATCTGGGGCGAGAACGACAGCATGGCAGGCAGTGCGAAGGGGTAGAGGCCTCTGGCAGTCATTGGACCGTTTGCGACGATGTACGGGCATCTACATTGCACCAATATTGTTTCTTTGACAGTTCGGGGGTTGGAGCATGATATTTGGAGGTTCATGAACCGGCGTTGAGGATCACATGGACACGCATGGAGAGAGTATGGGAACACATTCAAGCGAGATGGCCTAGGCGAGCCGGGTCTGTACCCCCTTTACGGCCACTTCAGTGAACGATAATCCTGTGACGAATGTTGCAGCTTGCTTGGCAACAGCAGCAATGATGGGATCAATTGCTCCCGTATGATATTTGTTTGAGGGCGCTTCGCCAAAAAGGTGATTCCAGTGGCCGGGTGACAAGATGAACCCTGATACTTCCGTCACCGGTTGCGCTAGAGGCATGCCTTTTGTGTAAATGAGTCGGGCGACGGCAGGGAACCAACCATTTCGACGTAGTAGTAGTAGTACACCCGTCCAGCTACGTCAATGTCACCATATTCGCTCGTTTGTGACCGGCTTAGCAGCGCAACGTGCGGGAGCACAGGAAGGACGACAGCCCTTTGTTGAAGACTTTTACCTAGGTGGTTGCACCATCGAGTTCAACACAAGACTCGGTTGATGAGCACGAAACCGATGACGAGAGTGCTCGTCTGGGGGCGTCACATCAAACTAGGACGAAGCGTGGCCTAATCCGGTGGGTCGTTCCAGACAGGGAGGGTTTACCTCTGATGGGACGGAGGAACAGCACGCAAAGAGCAGCAATCCATGAAGATGCCCCAAGGCTGTTAGCAGCACAAACAACGGACATAATACCTGGTAGGATGCACATGTTCATGCAGTTTGCTAGCGCCACTGCACTACCAGTACCCTGATGGTTGCTGGCTGGAACCTAACCAGGTACCTGAGGTAAGAGGTGGCGGGGAGGGGGCCGAACCCAATCTTGGTGCTAAGCCGGCCACTTATTGGACCAAATGCTGGGACGGCCATGCTTTTGGGGGACATCATCGGCCCGAAGTACAGGAGATACGTGTGCCTAAACTACCTACCTAACTACCACCTAATGCGCTGTGACCTCGGTCTGTTAAGCGACAAGGCGGCCAAATACCTCTCAAGGCCCCATGGTCTGGTTCATTGCTGTCTGACCTGAACTTGCTCCTTGCATCCACCCATCACCCGCAATCCATATTCTCCAGCAACGAACGATTAATACCCGCGAAACCCCCCCACACGACCCCCTGGGTGCTTTCGTCTACATCTCTGACGCATCCCGCCTTTCCGCTCATTCTCTCAACATTTAATCGCTACTCAATCACGCCGACGTACCGCCGCCGATAAACGCTACCAACTGTCATATCCAAAGTTTGCGACCGCAAACCATATTTTTAAAACCTGCTCTACCTGACGACCACCCGTTTTCTCAAGCCGTCAACATGAGACCCTCCGCGTTCCTCGTCGCCGCTCTTGCCGTCGTCCCCGGCGTACTCGCCGTCGACCAGATGAAGTCTGTCATCATCTGGGCGCAGTCCGACTCGATCAGTGATGATATCATCGCAAAGGCCAAGCAGTCCATCATCGACGCCGGTGGCCAAATCACCCACACCTATTCTCTCATCAGGTGAGCAAGCAAGCACTGTCATGCAACACAGGCGCCGAGTCACAGAAGCTAACGTAATGAATGTCAGGGGTTTCGCTTGCGTCACGCCCGTGAAGGTCCTCGAGACCGTCCAGGCTTTCAGCCAAGGCCTTGTAATCGACGAGGACCACACCGTCACCGGCTCATAAACAGCTCATCGGTAATCGAAACGGATGCCCCAGTCTATCCGCAAACCTTACGACATGATTCTTGTGGAGCATACGGCGAAGAAAGATACAACAATGTGTGAAAAGGGATCTGGCTGGACATGGTCACGAGGAAAATGATATCCGCCCTCCTTTTCCCGGCAGTCGCGATAGGGTTGAGCAAGGAGGCACTTTTTTCTTTCTTTCGCGTTTTCGTTATAGAGAGTTTACTACGGAGTCAGGAGTTTGTAACAGTCCAACAACAGTGTCTTAGGACATCTTATTATGTAGAGCCGCGAGAAGACTTTGGCCGCGTGTGGTCAAATTCTCCTTAACGCTGCATGCCATACCATAACCACCATTCGGTATATAAAGCATTTATTTGCCTCGTGACTGACTACAGCTTGGCTGGACGATCGGACCTGCGACCGTCCCCTTCAGTTGCCAAGGCTTGCTATCCAGCATTCAATGTCATGACGTTGTATGACCAAGGGATTGCCAACGTGAAGGTCAGTGCCGAATGCGGCTGATAACCACAAGGGCGAGACATTGGTGACATATTCGGGTCTCGTGAAAGAGCACTCGGTTTTCCGTAAAGGACCATCCCAAAGCCAAGTGCTCGATAAGGAGTGGAGTGGCATCGTGAGCGGAAAGCAGGTACGCAGATCAAAAGCGGATTTTAGAGTCTGCTAGCCTCCTTTCCTTCCCCACCGCGAACTTGGGGTATTCAATTGTTTTTCTTGACGAGGAACAGGATCACCTTAGACAGCGGCGACCTCGAAGACACATGCCGAAGAGTTGCCTTGGGTGATGCTTCCTGCAGGCACTTACGTAGTATAATAGGACGGTCTCAAGTAGGTACCATCAAGTCATGTGGTCACAACAAGACGAAAGCCGGTGTTTCCACACCCTGCGTCATGCTCTTAATGCGCCTACTGTGCAGAAGAGCTCACGGTCATTGCACGCACGAGTCAGAGCGTACTGCGGAAGAAAAACGCAGTATTTCTGCTCTCTCAATTGACAAGGTCTATGAAGTAAAGAATCATCGCCTACATAGTATGAAGTAAAGACCAAGGGGCCCTATCTTTCAGCTTTGGTGGGATCACTGGACAGCCACGGGGCCATTGAAAGGGGGTTCAGAGAAATCCGATGGAACATTGCCGTTGTAACCTTAAACAACTAGGCTCTACCAAGCGTTGCTGTCAAAACACAAAACCGTCTTAGATCCGGCCCAGACAGCTGCTTTTTATCTGATAGGAAGAGAGCATACATCTCTGCAAGGGGTCCCTCTTCCTAAGGTCGGAGCTACACAACGATAGTAACACAGTTGAAGACTACAGTATCATACCCAATACTCAGCACTATAAGGTCGGATGGGAGACAGGGCCCGCCACACATGAGTATAGTTGTCTTTGTTTGGTATTTGTTTGGCCTTTTTGGTTTGTTTCGATTGGTTAACAAATATCCATAATTAATAGGCTTTCGACTGATGCTGATGCTGGGTTAGCGGCTTTGCTTTTTCCTTTATGTTCCTTCTGTCGCCGAGAAAGCTCTTGAAGATTGACAAGTCATTACACAACGCCAAAGAAATGACTCGGACAATGTCATCTTCCTAAGATGCAAATATGACTCGAGATTCGATCGGCAAGTGATGGCGGGAGGGGGAATCAAGTGCCGTCAGTGGCCGGCCACTGACGGCTAGGACCAGGTTCGATGGGCAGCCGCCCCACTGTCTCACCCTAGATTTCCGATCCGCTTCGCGCGTCATTTCGAGTTTCGGGCTCTGATGCCGGTGCAGGTGCGGGAGGTAATTACCCCTTAAATGGATAATCCAGCCATGTACGGATATACCGATAGTGCCGTAACTTCTTGCTATAGCACTGTAACGCACCCATACCTAGGTACCTACGTACGTGACGGGTTGTAGTTGCGCGCTACGCCCACCAAGACAAAACTGCCTGCTGCCAATCGATAATTACCTTGGGGGAAGAGCCGAATGCAGATAGGTCATGCAAGATCAAGTGTGGATTCAACAGAGAAAACACAGCAATGTGAACAATGTACCTGTCTTGGGCAAGCAGGTACCTTCGTAGTGGATGACAAGAGAGCCCACCCCAAGAGAATCAAAACACGAGAGACGAACAGTCCGATTGAATTCCCAGCCCTTGTGCTCGGACTATGCGCAGATAACGCTCTGTTCTGCGTTCCTTTCTTTCGCCGCCCATCCCTCGATTCTCGACCTGCGCAGAGTAGTTCCGGCTTGACTTGGGGCTGAATGTTTATTAACTTCCCTCCACCCTTTCCTTGACCCTGCACTAAGTATACTATATTTGCCGCGATGCGAACTTGCCGGGCCCACGGAACCACAATTCTACTGCCGTTTCAACTTTCAACATCCACGCCGCGCGGCACCACGATACGACACCGAACACAGTGGAACCGGGGAAGAGACCATCTCATTTTCCCACGTGCTGCTCCTCTCATTACAGCCATCAAACCCACCCCCAATAGACATCTTGGCCTGGGCAGCACCGACTGACACACGACTCACGACGAACACGACCGCGAAGGACGACCAACGTCAAGACCCAGTAGACGGGGGCATCATGTCGTACTCAGAGAGCGCGCAGGCCGCGCTGGTGCAATGGGTAAGTAAAGCCTCCCCTATTGACGCGGCCCCTAATTTCCTCCGTTGCGCTGGATCCGGGCTTCAGACTGCATAACTGCCAAAACATCTCGTGCTGACCCAATGCTCCATCACAGGCCAACACATTTCCCCTCGACAAGAAAGCCGACTCGATATCAGATTTCCTCGATGGCCACCTTTTGTCGCAGGTCCTTCAGCACCTGGATCCCACCTTTGACTCCAACACTAGCGAGGGTGAGCTTTATGACGTCTACAGGGGCATCATCAAGCTAGTTTACCGCGAGTGCCCTGGCCTCGTCGGCCAGGCCAAGCTCGCCGACATTCGTCCCAGCGCGAGAGAAGCACGCCCTGAAGCCATCAGCAAGGTAAGATCACACCCGGCCCAGTCCCGGCATCGTCTACGTGAAAGGACAAGAAGGCTAACAAAGTGCGGTTCCCAGCTTCTGGCTGTGTTATTCGCCATTGCCATGTTAGGCAGCAGCAACGAACGATACGTTATGCGCATCACCGAAGATATTAAAGACATGACGATCCTCATGCAACTGCAAAGGGTCACGCAGGACATGAAGGCGGTGATGGAAGAGGCCGAGGCCCAGGACCTGGAGGACGCCTCGGAGGTTGGTCACGAAAGCCACAATGCAGACCTTGCCATGGAGGCCGACAACATCCGCCTCCGGTCCGAATTGGACAAAAAGGGGAAAATTCTGGCAGACATGGAAACGCGCCTGGGCCACCTCCAAGAAAGCTACGACGACTTGAAGGAGGAGGTCGTACGGAAAGGCAGGGAGCTAGAGGCGTTCCACAGTGCTCAGGATGGTGCCGGCAAGGAGGTCATCAGGTCGCTGGAGCTCAAGCTGCGTGAGCAGGACGAGCTCATTGCAAACCAGGAGGCACAGGCCGAGGATGATCGCATCACCAAGGAGCGGCTGATGAGCGAGGTCTCGGCGCTCAAGGTCAAGGCCCAGAAGCTTGAGGTCCTTGACGACGAGGTGAAGGAGCTGCGTTTCAAGAATGAGGAGCTTTCTCGCAAGGCCAACATGGTGGAGCGGTACAAGCAGAAGCTTGAGGCGCAGTCTACGTTATCCAAGGAGATGGACAATCTGCTGTATGAGAAGGAGCAGATGCAGCGCGATCTCATCGAATACGAGAAGGTTTTGAAGAGGAATCAGGCGTTGGAGCAGACCAATGAGCAGTATGCCTCCAAGCTCCGAGATTACGAGCTGCAGTACGTCGAGCTGGACGCCCAGAGGAGAGCTCTTCACGACGACACCCAGCAGTTGAGAGACCGCCTGGCCACTCTCGACGCCCAGCGACTCTCTGATGAGCGATGGATTGCCGAGTTGCAGGAGCAGATCAACTCCGGGCCACAAATCGCTTTGTCACCCGATGCGGGGACCGCAGGCTTCAGTCTCGAGGAGGAGCTTGAGGGTGCTGGCAACAGTGTTGCTCCTAACCCGGCACTCGAAATCTCGCGTCTCAAGGCCGAGAATAACCTGCTTCGTAGCGGTATGGGCTCCGCTTCAGAGAATGCCCGGCTTCGACAAGAGCTTGAGGAGGAGCGTAGACAACGAGAGCGTATCCAGGGAACTTACAACGACACGTTCGAGAAGCACCAGCTTGCGGAGGCCCAAATCAGCGCTCTGATCGAAAGCAGCGGCGAAAAGTTAGTTGAAATTGTTGATGAAGCTATACGATTAGGTCTGGGCAGAATGCTAACGCAAGACTACTACCACAGCCAAGTGCTTGCCAACCTAAGAATCCAGATCGCCCAGAAGACACAGGAACTCGAAAGCGAAAAGAGACGACTGAAGGGGGTTCAGGCGCAGCTGGCGGACAAGGATCGCGAGCTCCTTAGTGCGAGAACCGACCTCTCCGCCGTTGCGAAGGACAGCGCCGAAGCCCTTGAGGAACTCAAGTCCACTGACCAGCTCATCTCAGCGTCTATCCGAGAGGAACTCGAGGCGGCGCGCCAACAGCTCAAGAACCAAGCCACTGACCTTGAACAGCAGCGCACCTCACTCATTAACGCCCTCCTCGAGAAGGACAAGTTGCGTAAGGATCTGGACGAAGCCAGGGAGGCACGGCAGGACGGCGCCGAGCCAACAGAGGTCGTCCAGAAGCTCCAGGACAAGGTTGAAAAGCTCCGCGTCAGACTCAAGGAGCGCACATCGGTAAGTAGACACCGCAAGTCTTTCACTTCAAAACATACCGAAGACCGTGTGGCCAAGATGCCTGCTGTTCCTATTGGCGCCATCTTGTACGACAGCAATCCGAATTTTCGGATTCAAGCCACCTCACATTCCCACGTCGACCTTCCTACTCAGTCGGGGGTCTCAGAAGAACCCCAAAAAAGATGGTGGGAAAGGGTGCTTGGGTGGCCGCGAGTGCCGTCTCCATCTTCTAGTCATTGATGCAACGTTTTATTCGAGCTCCTAATGATGTGTATGAAATTCTGCGGCCATGACTGATAGTTGTTCTTTCTAGCAATTGGAGAAGTCGGAGCAAGACAAATACGACTTACAGCGGAAGCTCAAGGCTGCCGAGGGCGGAGAGGCTGCCGCAGCGCAAAAGGTGAATTGCCAACCTGTTGAGACCTCAATGATACACAACACCCCTTCATTCAATTTCCTCTTCAAACATTGTTTCCCGTGATGTCGTGAGCTTGGGAGGGCTCAGAGGCTGACAGCTGCACAAAGGCCGCGAGCGATCAGATTATCAAGAACCTCCAACGCGAGAACGCTCTCATCGCCACGGCTTGGTATGATCTTACTAGTCGGATTCAGAGCAACCATGTCGTGCTGCAGAGACGCAACGAGGTTCCCAAAAGCTGGTTGGGCAAGCAGAGGCAGATGGTCAACGGTAAGTACCATTTCTTACGCCACATTGAATATATTTGGAACTGACGGCAGGGAAATATAGCTACTCCTAGAAGATGAAGCGACCTCGCCATGTGCTTGGCGCTGTACTCAGCATCTGCGTAACGTATGACGATTCAAACCCAACCCCTCTTGCATATACCCAACTTCTCATTGCAACATTTCCGGCATATTTTTTTCCGCATATCCTCACCTGACTATTCTCCGTATGGGGGACACCAGAGTGGCGGGTCTTTCTCTTTGTCTTATTCCCTCCATCCTGCTTCATTCCTGCCCCGAATGCTTGTTCTAGACGGGAAACAAAGGGAATAAACGCTCTTATAGCCTGCATCGTGGAAGTAGTAGAACATTGCATTGCACTGCGTGGCAGCTTATGTTGTATTGCCCTCTTCTTCGTCGCGGGTTCTTATTACTCATCTCCTTTTGCGGCCGTTATCAGTCTTCTTACTTCCCTTATCCCCGTATTACCCTCTCTGTCTTTACTACATAACTCGATAGCGTCTGGGAGGTTGCCAAGCCTTACTTGGGTTGTAGTATAAATCCAGCATCGATACATTCTCCGAATCTTTGCGGCATTGGATCTCATTGGCTTCGCGAACCCGTTGGGTGCCGCAAGAGACTAACTAATATTACGAGCCTGCTCTGAACCTAAGCATCAGTTCTCGGCGACCGTCGAAGGCGGACCGAAGATCCTGGGGTCCACAGCAATTCTTATCGCCTGACCTTTGGTTTCAGGTGGACGAGTTTGACGGGTGAGCGATGGTTAGTTACGGGGCCCGGCCTGGTGCACGCGGGAGGCAATGGAGAGTATGGCCCCCACTGTTTTCGCCTCTTTGAGAAGCAGGAGCACCGACAGGGCCGATTCCGGCCAGAGAGTTCCTTTACGCGTCGCAGCCCATCCACAACGCGCTGTCACAGATTCTTTGCACGTACCACCGAAACAATAGAAAGTCATTGGCCATCCAACTACAACCCGTCGGTTTTTGATCATTAGTGAGACAGTAAAGCTGTGTTTATACATACAAGCGTGCGAGGAAGAGGGTGTTTCTACACGATACAACTGGTCCTTGACCGGGTTTGGGGGAGAGAGAATGCGAGAAGTGGCCACGTCGAACGCCAAAAATGAAGACAGCTTTGCTTCAATTCAAGCAACAGGGACAGACAGTGACGAGGACGAATCCCTTTTCAGTCCGTTTCATGATCCATAGGATCTTTCCATATGAGTTCCTCCGATCCACGTCTTCCTTCTCCCGGCCGTGGATTCCAAAGCGATGATGCATCACAAGGAAGGCCAAAAACATAACATTGAGAATTAACCCATCTCGTTTTCTTCGTGTTAATTGTGCGGTGAGCGATAACAACCGAGAGGCGGCGTCGCGCGCGACGGATCAAGCAAGGCCTGGAGAGCCCGCGCCCGTCTAGTTCTTTCCAGTAACGCGGCTGAGAATGCCGGAGGCGTGACCGCCCTTGCGCTGAGACTCAAAGATCTCGAGCATGTTCTTCCAGACCTGGCCGGGCTCTTGCGAGGCGTCAATGCCCTTCCAGATGCCGGTCTGCTTGTAGTAACCGACAACGGGGGCGGTCTGGGAGTGATACGTGGCCAGACGCTTCTTGAGGGCCTCGGCATTGTCGTCGCTGCGCTGGATAAGGGGCTCGCCGGTAACGTCGTCCTTCATGTAGTTCTTGGGAGGGTTGAATGTGCTGTGGTAGCTGCGTCCGCTGGCGGGGTGGACCAGGCGGCCAGTGATGCGGGCGACGAGCAAGGAGTCGTCGATCTGCAGCTCGACGGCGTGCTGGAGCTTCTGGTCGCGCGCCTTGAGCATGGCGTCGAGACCCTCGGCCTGAGGGACGGTACGGGGGAAACCGTCGAGGATAAAACTGTGGTTTTAATAATCAGCAAACGCCCTTCATCCGTGGGGTGCCCGGAAGCCCTCGAATTGTCTGTCCGGCTCCGGGGTAGAACAATGATGCGCCATACCCTCCCTTGCACTCCTTGTTATTCTCCAGCTCCTCCTTGATCATGCCAATGACGATGTCATCGCTGACAAGACCGCCTTGGTCCATGATCTTCTTGGCTTCCCGGCCGAGCGGAGTCTTCTTGGCGACTTGAGATCGCAGCATGTCGCCAGTGGCCTGGAGGTGGTAATCCACGGTCAGAAAAATGGTCTGGAACGAACGCGACAGTAAGCAAGAGTAAGCCAATTGACTTACCAAGTGGCAGCAGTTGAACTTCTCCTTAATCTTGGGAGCTTGGGTGCCCTTGCCTAGGGAGGAGCATCATCATCAGCATCACCATCATCACGTCGACGCAACCGCACGTGCAAAAAAGGCACTCAATTGGAGCTGCTTACCGGCACCGGGGGGTCCAATGAGAATCATGCGAACCTCCTCGGCGGTGGTCTTGCCAGAACCACCGGCAGCGCGGTCCTCCAGAGACTTAATCCTGGACTCGAGGCTCTCGACCGTGCTGGTCAGCTTCTTGACTGCTTCTTCAATGAGGCTGCTCATTTTGTCGGCTGGTGAGGTGTTGGTTATGGCCGGACCGAGGCTAACGGGAGGGGAGGGGAGGAGCAAGAGATGCAGGAAGATAAGGAGGGAAGCAGAGAGGAGAGGAGGAAGTTCCGGGGTCGAGATTAAGAGGGTGGAAGGACTAGGGGAGCAAGTGCGAACTAAAGCCTTGCGGGAAAAATAATTGCGAAAGAGGTTGAGAAATCGTTGCGAGGTCCTGGTAGGCCAAGTCGCCCAGGTTCCGTCTCCAGTTGCTAGGTTCCACGTACCCGAGCTTTGCGCCTGCTGCTTCCACCTACCCGACTCCTACCTAGTCAGTGCCTGCTTGTCTGCAGAAGTGGCCCTGTTGAGTGCAGGTGACAGGCCACCAAGAGGCCCCGGTGCCGTCATGGGTTCTAATGATTGGCCAGATCCGGGGGGCTTTTTCCTGCTGGGGAACAAGGTGGCAGGCGTTCGTTCGGCTGTTTCGCAGCGTAACAGCACCACTGGTAGCGCTTCCGTTCCCTCTCCGCCGAGGTCCAGCGCGGACTACCTAGGTGGATAGTACCACAAGTAGGTATTGGTCCTGCGATCTAGGTAGCTTGAGGATAAAGGGCGACATTAATGTACAGGTAGAAGCTCTTTAAAGGTGTCCCAGCGCACCAGTTAGTACCTATGCCTTCTTGGGATGAGATCACTGGGTCAGGTCTTTTGTGGTTGGCCCCCACCACTGCGATTCGGTATGTTTTTGGTGCCATGTGAGCCTCTTAGGGTGGTCCCAGTCACCCGCAATTCTCCGAACGCCTCAATGGCTTCGTGTTGAGTTACCACTTGTTAATTGTTCCAGACGCAAATAAGATTCGGCGTCAACTTTGATGGTTCCTTACTCAGTCATGTCGGGTCCTTCAACGAGCAGTCCTGGGCGCCTTTTCAGTGTACTCAGGTGCCTAAGTACCTAGGTACGAGATAGGTATCCTCCCTACCTAGCACTCAAGGATGACTAAGTAATCAAGAATTTCTTCCTCTACCGTTGTGGCGCAAAATCATATGTGGCTGGTGACTTCGTCCTGCGGGAAGTCCGTATTGTGGCTCTGCTTGCTGACTTATAGTAGCACCACGTGATACTGCGAGGCTCGAGCTTTACTTGCACCTAAGCTCGATTCGTAGCTTAGCTGGGCGGGAAGGCAGCCTCAGCAGTTACGACACCACCACCACCACTACCTTGCAACACCACTACAAGCCAAACCCACCGCCGCCTCGCCAATCCTCCTCCATCTCTTCGCGAACACGAACTCAATCGACCTCCCGAAGCTACGAAAACATCCCTATCATGCCTGCCACCACTGCGGAGACTCTGTCTCTCGTTCAGCGGAATGTTTCCGTTGCCCCTCTCGTGCTTCTTTCCGTTGTCGACCACTACAACCGTGCAGTAGTTAAGGGATCGAAACGGAGAGTGGTGGGTGTTCTTCTGGGTTCAAATGATGGCAACAATGTCCGCGTATCCAACAGTTTCGCAGGTATGCGCGCCTTGCTTGTTTACGAGCAATCAGACTGTCTACACGAAGCTAACCGACTCTTAAAGTGCCCTTCGAGGAGGATGACAAGGACCCCTCAGTATGGTTCTTGGACCATAACTATGTCGAGGGAATGAACGACATGTTCAAAAAGGTTAACGCGAGGGAAAAGCTGATCGGCTGGTACCACTCCGGCCCCAAGCTGCGGGCGTCCGACCTGGAGATCAATGAGCTGTTCAAGCGCTACAACCCCAACCCTCTCCTAGTCATTATCGACGTCCAGCCAAAGGAGGCAGGCGTACCGACGGATGCATACTTCGCCGTGGAGGAGATCAAGGATGTGGGTTCTAAGTTGTTGCGCAACCGGAGTCCTGGGCTGACCATGATGACTGCAGGATGGCACTACCACGTCACGAACTTTCGTCCATACCCCGTCGATCATCGAGGCCGAGGAAGCAGAGGAGATTGGTGTCGAGCACCTTCTCCGCGACATTCGCGACGTTGCAGTCGGAACCCTTTCGACGAGAATAACAAACCAGCTCCAATCCCTCCAGGGACTGCACCTCCGTCTCCGCGATATTGGCGCGTACCTCCAGAAGGTCCTAGAGGGCCAGCTGCCCGTCAACCACGCCATCCTGGGCAACCTCCAGGATGTTTTCAACCTCCTGCCCAATCTTTCAACGCCAAAGGGCGATGGAAAATCGAGCGGCGGCGAGCTCTCCCACGCCATGAGCATCAAGACCAACGATCAGCTCATGGCCATCTACCTTAGCAGTCTGATCCGCGCCATTACAGCCTTCCACGACCTCATTGAGAACAAGATCCAGAACCGGCAACAGGCAGAAGAGAAGGAGGCCAAGAAGGATGAGACGAACGGCAAGGACGAGAAGAAGGACGAGAAGGCAAACGGTGTCAACAGCGAGAACAAGGAGGCCTCTGATAAGGACAAGGAGGCCAAGGAGAAGAAGAAATAGAAGATTAGGTGGCGTAGCGTACCGGGGGAACACACACAACACTCACACGCGGAAACCGATACCCGCGATAGACATTAGGGCATGGGCATGTCATAATATCTCGGCGTCCAGGAGGCCAGGCCAGGGGGTGGACATATTCGCAAGAAAAGAGTATGCCTTGTACAATGACAGCATGTTTTGGCTGATGATTCTGAGCTGCCATCACTTTTTTGTTGCTATCTTGGTCACGTTAGATCTCGGCGACCAATCCCGCCATCTCCTCCCTGCTTACTCTCTTCTCCGTGACATACTTTCCCAGCGCATCTCCCCACTGCTCAGACAGCAGACAGGCAAGCAAGTGCTTGCAGCACGGCACGTCGCCGCTATTTATTCCATCTAGACTTAGCCCTCCAAACTGCCAGCCGCCCATTTCACCCTTGTCGGAATCCTCATCCGCATAGGCGTCCTTAATCTCATCCCCGATGACATCTCCCATGGTAGCAGTGCTGGCAGGAAACGCTTCGAAGGCAAAGTTGGCGCACGTGCAATTCCAGGCGTCGAGCCGGACGAGGTACGTCGTCGAAGCCGAAGCCGACGTCGCAACGGCGTGGCTTCGGCGGGTCATCGTCGAAGCCACGGAGCGGACGAGGTGAAATGCCGCCGAAGACGATCGAGGTATCTTTTCGGGATGCGGAGAGTTTTGAGAAGGGAGGGGTGGCGAGGACCCCTGTGCATCGGCGGCGCCGGCGTCGTGAGCATGCTCGGGAGAGCGACGGTGGTGGGCGGGTGCGGGGTCGGCGGGGTCGTCCCCCACGCACCCGCGCCCGCTGGTCGAAGCGGGTTCCGGCACCACGCGCGTGATGAGGTTGCGGTCCAGCAGGTCCAACGCCGGGAGCACTAAGGACGGAAATAGAACGTGGAGGGTGACCAGGAGTGGGCGGTGAGACTGGGGGAGCGACCGGAGCGGGTTCTGCGCGCCGCCTGCGTCGCCTGTCGTGGCCGTGCTTGGCGACGGTGGCGGGAGGGAGGCCGATGTGAGAGAGTTGATGAGGTTTGTAATGAAGACCCGGGGCGCGGGGAGACAAGCTGAGGGAGATGGTGTTTGTGACAATGACATCCTGCTCGCCCTGGCGGTTTGCTTTATGGTTTGTAGGTAGTGTGTATCGAGGACGATAGTTTGAAGTTTATGCTCGTGGGGGTAGTGGAACCGACAATGACTTTATGGTATTGACTGAACTCGGATGTACCTCGATGAGACGACGTCCCATTCTGTACCTTTTGCTGCTAAACACTAGAAGTTCGGAGGATATTTCAAAAGACATTTATCACCGAGGCCTCATGCACTGGCTTACGACATAATGGTCATGTGTCGAGTCTCAACAGGACAACTTGAGTGCACAAACCGACCAAGTCAAAATGAAACAAGAAGATGTACAAGAAGAAAAGTGAAGAAAAAAAAGGCTTTTTGAGATTTGCCGCCTCAGGGCTTTTGTCTAATCGCATTATGTTCGCTACAAAAAGGCATAATAGTACAGCTCATATTAGCTCGAATCCGGTGTTCCTTATCCGGTACCCCCTTGCCCTAGATCTGGGTGGCTCTACACCCACTCCTTAGGGGCCTTGAGCACATCTACCAGACGCTGCTCTCGGCTCTTGGGCTCAGGCTCGTGCATGTACTTCCAGGTCGCCGTTAGGGGCAAGCTCATTAGTATACTCTCGACCCGCGAGCCGGGGGTGTTAAGGCCGAAGGCGGTACCGCGGTCATGGACCAGGTTGAACTCGACGTACTTGCCGCGGCGGATCTGCTGCCAATCCTTCTCCGCCTCGTTGAATGGCATGTCCTTGCGCTTCTCAAGGATGGGGAGATAGCCCGGCAGGAAAGACTTCAGACAGTCCTGAATAAAGGCGAAGGTATTCTCGCGGTCCTTCTCGGTCTCGTCGAGGTCGTCGAAGAAGATGCCGCCGATGCCACGGCACTCGCCACGGTGCTTGTTGTAGAAGTACTCGTCGCACCACTTCTTGAAGCGCGGGTAGTAGCTCTTGTCGTGCGCATCGCACGACTCCTTGAGCGTCTTGTGGAAGTGCACAGCATCCTCGTCGAACAGGTAGGAGGGGGTCAGGTCGCTGCCGCCGCCGAACCACCAGGCTTGCGGGGTGCCGTCAGGGTTCGATGTCTCGAAGTAGCGGTAGTTGAGGTGGACGGTCGGGGCCATGGGGTTTTTGGGGTGCAGGACCATGCTGAGGCCGGCGGCGAAGAAGGGCAAGGAGTCGACGTTGTCGTCAAGGTTCTTGTGGTTCACGCGCATCTTGGCGATGGCGGGCTTGGGGAGCGTGCCGTAGACAACGGACACACCGACGCCGCCCTTCTCGAAGACGTTTCCCTCCTGGAGCACGCAGGTGATGCCGCCGCCGCCCTCCTTGCGACTCCATTCATCCTTGCGGAACTTCCCCCCGTCGACCTTCTCGAGCTCCTTGACAATGATCTGCTGCTGCTCCTTGATGAACTTCTCCATGCGCAAGCGCATCGGTGAGTCGGCGGTGATCTCGGCTTCTCGCTTGGTCAGAGCATCGCGCTCGGCCAGGGTCGGCGTGTCGAGTTGGAACGATTCCTGGACAGCCTTGATCAGGCAAGAGTTGTTAGCATTCCGAAAAGCTTAACGAGGATGCAAGTGTGCTGGCGAGGGTGCTGGCGTCGATGAGTAGGAGCTGCAGTACCATCTTGTAGGCGAGAGGTGCTGCAGCGGCAAGGCCAATTGCACCAATAAGAAGGCGGCTGTGTGACGCGCCGGACGATTGACTCTTGAATTGGGACTTTGAGGAGGATGAGACGAGTCTGCGACTCAATCGTAGCTGCTGCTGGTTGGTGATGGCGATCCTGGTCCGGGAGCTGCTGAGCTGTGCAAGCAACCTATGCGTGTGCTTTGTGGAAGCCATGGTGGGCAATTGATATATTAATGCGAAGTTTAACGAGACAGTAAATGGAAAAAAGGAGTGACCTGGGTGGTGACGGGAAAATCGGACGATTCTTCTCATGCGCGAAGCATAAGACCACTCACTGGGAGGCAGGCAATCGTGGACTGACCAGACGTCGTTCGAGCCAGTCAGGCCAGCTGTAAAAGCAAATTCCCAAATCGTTCCACGTTCGATGGACGGAGCCCCCTGTCGACCGGTGCAGAGCTAGACCTTTGGGATGTGGGGTGACAGTGAGTCGTGCATTGTCGCGTTGTGCCTGAGGTGCGGCCCCAGATTCTGTACTGTACTTTTTGTTGTCCTTGCTCGCCTGAGTACCTGTTACGGGGGTAGGGTGTTGTCAACACCACGACCACAAATCTTAAAAACAACGGGAATGACGGAACGGGGGCCGAATGAAGGACATGGCGATTCTGGACCAGCTTCTCTTGTCAATTTGCATGCATACTGTACTCGGCCTTGCCACTCACTCCTCAGCGCAAAGTGGCTTCTTCCATAGCTTTCCCTCGCTGGTGACTAAGCGTTTCATTTATTTATTTATTGTTGAATTATGCCAATGCCTGCTCATCTTGTCTGCTTTGCGATATGTCCAATATAATTTTGCCTCGAATATAAGTTTTCCATGAGATTATGAGAAGAGAGTTTGTGCCCGGAGTCCTGGGTCTATCTTACATCCACCTCCAAAAGCTGAAGGTACAAGCATATAGGTATTTCAAGGACGGTTATCAAAGGTTTAGGATGGAGCACATTACATAAGCTGCGTCGATTAGATCACTGAGGCAATCAAAGACACACACTATACGCCCGGAGCGCCCTCACCTCTTTTGCTGGGGATAAATGACGTCAAGACGAGGAAGGCGGATAAGGAAGGCATTGTAGCATCTCATCCAGAGATGACAATGCACATCAAGCAGTTGAACAGTTTTCTGGAGCACGGACAAAAGCAGCTGCGTGCACGTATCAGGAGGTTGCATCCCCCGTGATCCCGTGAGTCTCTTCAGCATTTTCAGTTGACAAAAGCAGCACGAAGAAACAGTGTGCCAGGGCCTCCTGTGACTCAAAGCCGGAGCCAGAAGGCGTGACAGACTGCCAGGCTGTGTCAAGTGGCTTCGTCGTTGGTCACCTGCGCCTGCACCGGCCTGGTCGGGCTAGCTAGGATGATATCGGTGTCTTGCCCCGCTCCGATAATCCGATAAGGATAAGGAGGGGAAGAGAGAGAGGAGAGGAGAGGAGGAGGGGGGGGGAGAGAGAGACGGTGGGCGGCTGCCCGTTGTGATGGCAATGGGGATGACCTTGGATTTGCGGTGCGTCCAAAGTAGTACTGAATCTGTATGCTCTTCTAGCAGCCGCCGATCCAAGCGCCGAGACGCGCATCTCGGCAAGAGGGGGAGAGAGAGAGAGAGAGAGAGAGAGAGAGAGAGAGAGAGAGAGAGGAGAGGGGGGGGGGGGGGGGGGGGGGGGCGTGGGGTTCCGCACTCTTACTGGCTTAGTCATTCTGTCGCCCCAGCTCCGGCAAGGTACTCTTCCAGCCGCAGCGCACCGCGAGATACCTTCCTAGCTTCCTGGCCTTTCTGGGTACCTACGCAAGCCAGCCAACCACCCGCCTGCCTGGCGCGCCTGAGCCACCCAGACACACCTTCAGTCAGTGACCGCCCATTCCCGTCCCCGTGTCTGACCCCAAGGCACCACCCAAGCCAACGCAGACGGCAACCGATCCGTCCTTTCTTCTGCCTTCGCAAACGAGCCCCTCGTCACCTAAACCTTCCCTTCTACATACTCCAGGCACAAGCAATCATCATCACTGTCGACCGACATCTCGTCATCTATATCTTGACCGTCACCCAACTCCATAGGAGCTCACCATCTACTGAACCACAGCCCACTTTCCCATCGTCCACCTACAACCCGTCATCATGCGATCCAAGTTCAAGGACGAGCACCCCTTTGAGAAGCGCAAGGCCGAGGCTGAGCGCATCCGTCAGAAGTACTCTGACCGTATTCCTGTATGCTTCCTGCTCGCTTTCCTATTCGTATCTCGTTTTTCGTCGTGGTTCTTACGGGGAGCTTCACCGTCCGGTGGCTGTCGCTGCGCTGCACTGCACTCGTCAGCGTTGCGCGCCTTATCGGTGGTGCCCCACGTTCCCCGACCGTCACCGCCGATCTTCGTATCTAAACTACTATCAAGGGGCCGAAGCTAACCAAGTTACTCACGCCATAGGTTATTTGCGAGAAGGTCGAGAAGTCTGACATCGCTACTATCGACAAGAAGAAGTATCTCGTCCCTGCGGACCTGACAGTCGGTCAGTTCGTCTATGTCATCCGCAAGCGCATCAAGCTCTCCCCGGAGAAGGCCATCTTTATCTTCGTCGATGAGGTGCTGCCGCCAACCGCTGCTCTGATGAGCAGCATTTACGAGGAGCACAAGGACGAGGACGGGTATGTTACCAAGCTTTGCAATGTCCTTTCCGATTCGAGTGTGCTAACATTCTCCCTCTTAGTTTCCTCTACATCACCTATTCCGGCGAGAACACGTTTGGCCGCTTTGAAACGGCTTAAGCTTCCCAACCTTCTGATGGTCTAGTCACCTAACGGCTTCAGAATGTCCACGGCGTTTCGGTCTGCTATGCACGGTTTAGCACTTTTGGAATGGGTTTTGACACGGATATCGGTTTCCCTCCGAATCAGGGGTTTATGACGAAGAAACGCAAGTCACATTATCAAGCAAGATCGCGGGACAGAGTCAGGCGCGGCCCTTGACCGGCCTCGGATGATACTCCCGTGCGGCTTGGGAACTCGCCGAGACATGAAGGCTTGCGAGCACGATGCATGGGAATTAGCTTCAAGGATTCTAAAGTGGTTTCCCTAGATCGCAAGTTCAGTTGCCGTCTCCATATCTCTTTCTCACCCTCCTTTTCCTCCTTTTCGCTGTGACCTTGGCATATCGTATAGCATACCGTCCATTAGCACATCATCTAAGTCTATCTCGATTGATTCCTCGCAGCTTATGAGTGTCATCCCTTATGTTACTTTGAAACCCATTTATTCCTCACGAGATGGAAGTCACAGCACCCGGTGTGACGACACACAGTCTAGGTCCCCAGAGTGAAGCGACCGAAAGCGTGTAGAAACGGCCTCTGAAGGATGGTCAAAGAGTCAATCCCCAAGTTCGACCACTACGGCGGAAAAGTCGAGCTCTCCGAGACCCCGACATGAGAGGTTCGGTTCGCCCCGGCATCATGCACGAGGCGGTTGGAAATGCATCAGTGGGCCGGGCTTCAATGCTCGGGCGAACAGATGGCACGTTCGAGAGTGAGATGACACGGGCGGACATCGGATTGCATGACAGATCGGATCACGTATGGGCTTCTTTCTTCTCTTCCAGATGAGCGGGGCCAGTATTGATATTGCGCCTCCGCCGGCTAGTCTTCATTTCCTATACCCGACCCTATTCCCCAAAGATTCAGCATTGCATTGCTTTCATCACGGGGACCAAGGGACCAGAATCTGCGGGGGGGGCAGCCGACGTGGGTACGCGGGGTCGTTCAGTAACCGAGCATCTGCTGCATCGCGCTGAGACTACAGCTCTCGCTCTTCTCCATGGGCTCCTCGTGCTGGCCCGGGGCAGCGACGCCGCCCGTCTCGACGAACGACGAAGATGACGTCCGCGCTGTGCATCGTGTGTAGCCTGCGAGCGACAGCGATGACGGAGATGCTGCGCGCCGCGGACTCCAGTCCCTCCTACATCGCTCCTGCGCTCTCCGTGTCGAGTGTGCACCGAGGTCGACGTTGGGGCGTACGCTGCCGTCGAAATGAGCGCTGCCCTACGGGACAACGGCTGTGTCATCGCGGAAGCTGGTGGTGGAAGAGAACCTGGCGATGCCTGCGCCCGGCGTGTGTACATGCATTGGACGAGGGCCATGAAGGTGGGTTTTCAGGCGCCCGAGGGCCCGACAAGGCCGCATAACTAGCCCGATTCTATGGTGAAGGACATACTGTCAAGCATCTTAACTCTCAGGCAGGCGGAATGGGTAAAAAGGATACGCCCCTGAAGGCAAAGAATTCGGCGTCTCGGCCCGGGGAGGGGCGGGGCTTGGACTCGGCGGGGGCCTCGACGTCCCTGTCCTTGCCCTCGGACGAAGCTCTGTTCTCCTTGCCTCTCTCGGGCTTGCCGAGGTCTAACAGGCTAAAGATACGGGAGGCCGCCATCCTGGAGTTCTCCCACCGCAGATTGCTGTTTGTTTGCCCTACTCTTTATTAGAACTCGCACGTTTCCCTGGTCCCTTCTAGTCTGTTTCTGCCTTGATGACCTGAGCAAGATCCGCTGGGTCGACACCATGCTTCGCGATGTTAGTCGAAGCCCGACGATAGTGCTCCTGCGGGAGGGAGGGCACTCATCCTATTTGACGTCGTGGTTATCTCGCAAGCTCGCCAGGTTGGCGTTAGTTCCGTTGCGGACGACTAGGTCAGCATGATTTCCTTGCTTGGCGATGCTGATGTAATTAATTGCGCACGTTTCTCACGTTCAGTTTACGGATTTCGTGACCAGCAGTGAGAATTGCGTCCTCTTTGAAACCATAAAGTCTTGTGGTCAGGCCAGAAATCGTCAATTCACCATTCCCTGAGAGGCCAACGATAACAGCATACTTCCCGCCGGGGCACGTGAAAGAAGACGTTCTTGAGCACGTCTGTGTCGGGCCGCAGCGGTTAGGTAAAGGTTACGCCGCGGAGCTTGATCACGCCAGTGATACCGGAGGGTATCTGTTCACTCCCTTCGGCAACGGAGTCAAAGTTGGATTGGGAAAATCGATGTTGACTCGAAGCAAGAGAAATCCAGTGAGCGCCGAGCCGAATGAGAGTAAAAGGGGGTGCACTGATGCCCAACATAATACAACCTGGGAGTGCCTAGCACTAGCATGCAGCCTCCACAGGCTTGGTAAACATACCGTCGTGAATGAGCAACATATCCATATATATATCACCCGTGCCGGCTACAGAGGCCGCGGGGGCTTTGCTACCTTTCCAGTACGTGAGTGCGTTTGCGGAGTAGGCGATGAAGTAAAACATTCCGGCCGGGGAAACAGCAGTGACGTCTTCTTTGGTATGCTCTTTCCAGGCCATCAGTACGTCCGACGAGAATCCCAACTCCAAGCGAGGCTCTACAACAAAGACCTGGGCCACGGCTATGTGAAATAGAACCTCTGACTCGATTGACGAAGCCTTCTCCATGCCGCCAGACATGACTCCTGTCTAGCTCTGAACGCAACCGCCACAGATAATGGCGCAATCAAGTACGCGACGGATGAGGGATACACACATGCCTGCCAACGGCGCATACCTGATACAGCCGGTTACAGGTCATGAGAAGGAGACGGAGGTGTAGCAGTAGGCCAGGGCGAAGCTTCCGATTTTGATGTACCCGAACTTAAGCACTTTGTCGGTTATAGCGTCGTGGTAGGCACCCACATACCTAACACCCTGGGAGCATGTCGCGCCATTCGCGTTGTAAATGAGCTAGTCCAAGAGAACTCCCATAAGGAGGAAGGGCGCTCCAGCCGCAACGGCAGCGATTCTGTGAAAAAAAGACTGTGTCGTCAACTAATACTAGTCAGGCGTAGAACAGTTGGTTGGAAAAGGCTGAATAAGGCTTGGAATCGCTGGAGAGACGGCCAGCTTTCGCAAGTGATTATTGACCGAGGGTGGGGCTAAGATTGGGCATCACAATGCCCGTCACCTGTTACTTTTGCTTCTATGATGATGCAGACACATCGTTAGTAGCCTGATCGGCCGAAGCCACTCTCGGGTCTTGGTTGGCCATTGATGAAGTGATCTGATACTCGGATTCGGACGGAGTTGCTGCGTTTCGGTTGCAGTCAGTTGGTCAAGAAACAAACGTGCGTAATACTCATTCCAACTCGGCAGTATAGTGAGAGACTCATTCTAGTGATCAAGGTGATGGAGCTCTCGAGATAGCGTCGATAGTAATGATGAGGAGCCTTGGGAGGGTAAAGAAAATGTAAAGGCGAGGGAGATGTTGGTGTTGGTGTGGAGCCGAAGCGATACCCGGGCCTGCTCGGATCAGATAATTTGTCTTGGCGGAGCTGGGGGTCGGTCCCTTCCGCATTTGGTAAAGCTCGTTTCGTCAATCAGAGCGGGTACGAAAGGTACACACCCGAAATCCCTGCTCCGTCTTCTACGGATCTGCACGAACTTTTTCACACCTCGTCACTTTTTTTCCCTCTCCGTGTACACCACGTACTTGTACACCCGGGTCACGACTTTCTGTCCACCGGCGCGGCTGCATCTTCTGGAGAAAATGGCGCATTTCTGGATGCTGCCCCTCCGATGCCCACACGAGGAGTCGCACCCACACACCCACTTCGTGTCGAATTTGTCAAAGAAACCGACCAGCCCTGGCACCGGGATAGTAGACAGGACGTGCTGCAACAAGCTGCCCGTTCCCGGCCACTTTTGGGCAGCATTACATAGCTTCAACGGCCGATCCATCATCCACTCCAGCTCAGCTCAGCTCAGAGACGGCACGCAAAGGAAACTCGAGATGGAGTGATGGATAGAATCGAACCCTTGAGACTCGACAAGCGCGTACCTTTTCTTACTTGTCCATGTTAGGCAAGGGCTTGATCCTAGCGGGACAGTACCTGAAAACCCCCGGGCTAGGAGAGTGGCCTGCATGTCTCTGGACGGATCTGATAACTCTAAGTCCTCCACCATCTGATAATTCTCGACGGCCCCTCTACAGCCCCCTCTACATTAGTGTGCCTATTCTAGCAAACCACCCTGCCGTCTCGGTTGCAATGTGTCTCTTTCTCCGAGTCAACCCTCGTCTGCCCCTGTCGCTGCGGTCGCCCTTACCCTCCTTTCCGTCTTGTCTGTTGTTGCCAAGTCCTGAGGGGTGAGCCTGAATCCCTGCTTTTGGGAGGGCTCGGGAGGATTCATCGGCAACTTCAGCAAGTCCCTCTGTTGCTGGCATTGAGCGATCCCGTTCCGACGTAGGCCCTCCGCTCGGCTTCCGACGGGCTCCATCCCTATGTCTACTAGCTACTGCGCCAATGTTCCCCTTCCATACCTGCATTCTCGCACGCTTCATCCGCTTCCACTTGCTTTCGTCTCCTCAACCGGTCACTAGCAGCGTCCGGCAGCTTCAACTGGTGCTTCTTCATCTCTTCTTTGTTGTTATTTCACTCCCTTATACGTAAACCCTTCTCGTTCCAAGAACAGCCCAGAACAAGCAGACTAAGACAAGATGGGCTCTCTTCCCGGCGTTATCCCACCCATTAGGGTCTTCATCGTCGGAACTTCATACGCCGGCGTCTCTGCGGCGTTGAACCTGCTCGACCTGAGCAGCGGCAAGCCCCCTCGTCTCGCATACACCCCCTACGAGCACCACCCGGACTTCAAGAACATCCCCCTCGACATCACAATCGCCGACGAGCGCGATGGATACTGTAAGGCAACCGCAGCCCGGATTCGGCTCAACCAGGACAGATCCGCTGACCATACGTACCCAAAGACCACCTAATCGGCACGCCGCTCGCCTTCGCCGACTCCAAATACGCAGCAAAGTCCTGGGTCAAGTTTGACGACATCCCCGCGCTGAAACGACCCAACGTGCGCTTCGTCCAAGGCTCTGTCTCCAAGGTCGACACGGCCACCAAGACGGCCACCGTTCTCGACCACACCACCAAAAAGCCCCGGGACGTCTCGTACGACTTCCTCATCGCCGCCTCGGGCCTGCGCCGCGTCTTCCCAGTCGTGCCCCAGTCCCTGACGCGGAAACAGTTCCTCCTCGAGGCCGAGGAGCAGATCCGCTCCGTCAAGAACGCCCCCGACGGCGTAGTTGTCGTTGGCGGCGGTGCCGTTGGCATCGAGATGGCTGCCGAGCTCAAGCTGGCAGAGCCTCAGACCAAGGTCACCCTCGTCCACTCCCGCGACAAGCTCCTCTCTTCTGAGGACCTGCCGGACGAGTGCAAGGACAAGGCGCTCGAGCTCACTCGAGAGGCCGGCGTTGAGGTCCTCATGAGCCACCGCGTCAAGGAGACGCGCAGGCTCGACGACGCCGCCGACAACGGCCGCGCGCGCTACGAGATCGAGTTCACCAACGGCACCAGGCTCCTCGCGTCCCAGGTCATCATGGCCATCTCGCGCAGCGTCCCGTCGACGGACTACCTCCCCGCCGCGGCCAAGGACGCGGAAGGGTACGTCAAGGTGCACCCGAACCTGGTGCTGTCGGGCGAAGTGCCCAATGCGCAGGACCACCTCGCCGTCGGCGATATTGCGCTCTGGTCGGGCATCAAGCGCTGCGGCACGGCGATGCACATGGGCCACTACGCCGCCATCAACGCGCACCAGCTCATGCTGGCCAAGCTGACGGGCCAAACCCACAAGCCCACGTTCTCGGAGCTGGGCCACATCGAGCCCATGATCGGCCTGGCGATTGGCAAGAAGGCTGTCGCCAGCGGGCCCGAAGTGGGCACCACGTGGGGTGAGGATGTCATGCAGGCCTACTTCAAGGACGATCTCGGCTTCGACAGTGAGTTACATACACCTTTTCACCGCCCTCTCGGCACACACTAGATCGGTTGATTGATTGATTGCTAACCGCATTATGCCGGGCAGACTGCTGGAATCACATGAAGCTGGGACAGGGTCCCGACTCTTGATTTATCCATGAATCTACAAAAGAAGAATTAGAAAAAGCGGTGGCGTGTTTCTGCAAATTCCTTTCTGTCTGTTTTCTCTTGAACAAGGATTGGGCTGTTATTTCTGGGCGACATGGCGTTCTTAGGAGTAATGACGCGAGGATGAATAGGTTGCTCGTCTAGCGGTTTAAACAGAACTGGCTAGACTTTGAATAACTTGCACACAGTGATGTTTCCGCGAAGAACATGTCCGCATGCTTACTGTGCAGACCAGAGTATTTACACGTACCAAGGCAGCGTTTCCACCTGGCACGTTGTAATAGATATATCACACACAGCAAGAATCGGTAAGGTGGTCCCGCTTCTAGACTTGACGAGATTTTTACAATGTATACCGAATTGACACCAAAAGCCCGGCCCGTACTTTTCGCCACGTATTCATTCATCCATGTATGTACATTCCACCCACATCCAGACCGTGCGGTCAAAATCTGCTGCTTACCTTACACGACCCTCGCCACGTCCGCGTCCACTCGTTACAATGCCATGTGCTCACAGCTTGGGCACTAGCTGGATGCGCATGCCGCCGACGACCTTCTCGTTGTCGCCGAGCGGGCACAGCTGGAAGAAGCGCTCGCGCGAGCACCGCACGAAGGCGCTGCGCTTGTGCGGCAGGTCGACGAACTTGTCGAGGCCGAAGCCGTGCATGAAGTCGTACATGAGCACCGTGTCGTTGGTCTTCTTGGGCTCGCCGACGACCCAGCTCGTGCGCGGGTCGTCGAGGAAGAGGAAGTGCATCAGCGAAGACCACCAGGCCGTCACGCGGTGCGGGCCGCGGAAGCGCACATCGCCGACCAGCGAGTGGCGGCCGCGGTCCCAGTCCTGCGCGTCATAGTAGCCGCCCAGCTTGTCCTCCTGTGAGAAACCCCCGACAAGTGTTAGTGACTGGTTCTACGACTGCTGAGAGAGAGAGAGAGAGAGAGAGAGAGAGAGAGAGAGAGAGAGAGAGAGAGAGAGAGAGAGAGAGAGAGAGATGGAAGGAGCGAACGTACCTTGGCCCAGTAGACCTCAAAGTAGGCAAAGAAGGTGTCCTCCCACGCGGCGAGGATAGCGAACTGGTGCAGGTCCTCGTCAATCTTGCGCAGGTACTCGCGGTGCTGGTCGAGCGTGCCGGTCTCGTTCCAGCCCTGCGACACGCGCGGGTCGTTCTGCCACTCGTGGAAGAGGCGCAGGTGCTCCGGGTTCTTGTAGTCGAGCGCGACCATGGAGAAGGTCTCGCGCAGGTGCGGAATCCAGCGGCTGTAGACTGTGGCGCCGGGCGCGGGCTTGGCTGGGCGTATCGGGTGCCAGGCCTGCTGGTAGAGGTTGGGGTTCGCCGGGTCCGAAGCCGAAACGGCCGTCATGGTGTGCTGAAGCGGCGTGAGGGGGTAGGAGGACAGAGGGCGCTCGAGGCTGGCAGGAGACTCGGCAGGGAGCCAGACGGGACGGGGGCCGAAGGGGGAGCCGGCGCCCTGCCAGAAGGCGGAGCGGAGGAGGACGACGGTGGTCAGCTCTGCCGTGGAGGCGGGCTTCTGCGTCTCATTCTGTGTAGGGTGCTCGATGGCGAGCATGACGTCGCGGAGCTGCTGGCCGAGGGTGTCGGCGCCGATGCCCCGGAGCTCGAGGCGGACAAGCTCCTCGGCGGGGCGCAGGACGAAGAGGACGTAGACGAGAAGCCATGCCTGGGCGAGCGTGGGCTTTGTCTTGCCGTCCCAGGAGAAGACTGTGCTCGGGGAGCGGCGGGCACGAGCCCACGCGCTGTTGTTGGAGTCGGCAGGGAGCTCGCTGGACTTGAGGTCTGCGGGCTCTGTGAAGTAGAGGTTCTCGCTGTGAAGTCGCTCGGGGAGGGCGGCCTTCCTGGTGTCCTTGGAGAGGGCGAGGGGGACGAGATGGTAGAAATGAAGGCCGCCCTCGGAGGTCTTGCCGGCAAAGGTGTCGTGGCTGAAGGCGCGTTGAGCCGCGTACTCGGTGTGGTACGGGTGAGGGAGCTTGATGATGCTCTCACTAGGAGAGACGGAGGAGAGGGAGACTGTTGCTGACGACATTTCTGCAGTTCCGTCGTCTAACTGGCCGACTGATTGCGGGATCAAGGGTCCGATTGGCAAGGAAACAAGCTTTGAGGAGGAGGCTATCAAGAGGTGGGAAGGGTTCCTCAGAGCTTGGGCAAGTTTGATGTGATGGTACTCGCGGCTTTCAAAGTGCTGGATAGGTAAGATGGACGATAGAAATTCGGGGAAGAAAGTGAGCTTCATCTCCGGAGCTTCACGGAGATCTGACATGACGGCCTACTCTTTTTGCCAAACACACCGAATAAACGCCATTGACCCCCTTGTCGGCATTGCGACCACCCTGGTTCCTCGGTGCGGTGGAGGCCGGCTGCGCACTCTTTCTGCCATGCCACTGTCCAAGAAAATCCGTCAATGGTCTGTCGGGCGTGACAGTGTGAGGCGAGAAGCCGAAAGGTCTTGCAGCTCCACGACCGGGTCATGACATCGTTTCCATCACACCGTCAACCACGAGTCCCCGGGGTGGTGGGCAGAGGAGGTCGACGGGCGGTACGCTTGCACCTTGGCCCCACGACAGCTTTGAGGGGGGAGAGGGGTAAGTGTATATTGGGAAGATAGAGGTACGCAAACGTACTGTACAAAAGGAGACCAGATGGAGCGATGATGGGCGTGGTTGCGGTAGGGGTCTCCCGCCCCTCGGTTACACTACTAGTAGGTCCACGCTGAGCAGTCGCAGACAAACCATGGCTTGAGGTCTGAGGAGAGGGGTACTTTAGACAGGTACTACGTAGTAGTAGAAGAGGATCGCTCCGAGGCCCCAGATTTAGGACGGATCTGATAACAGAGAGTCGTAGCTGCGTCTGCTCGGAGCGGAGATCAGTCGGATCTGATAAGATGGAATAAAAAGTATTTACATGGTATATACGACGTATGTACATGGTACGTGTAACGTATGGAGTGTCAGCGGAGTTCGTACCGATACATCCAGGGGTCTGCTGCAACATCCCGAATCTGCCCGTGTAGTACGGTGGTACATTAGCCAAACCCGCCAACTCGCGGCCTGAAGTTAGGCCGTGTCACTTTGTCCCCTTAGCTCTGACGTTTTTTTATAAATAATCAAGCTAATAATGTAATATGATTGGCTAGAAAAAAGACTAGATACTAGTAATAGTAGGCAGGCACTAGTAATAGTAGGCAGGCACTAGTAATAGTAGGCAGGCGCTAGTAGTAACAGTGGGCAGGCGCTGGTAGCAACAGTGGGCAGGCGCAGGCAGCAATAGTGGGCAGGTGCTGGCAGTAACAGTGGGCAGGCGCTAGCAACAATAGGTAGGTGCTAGTACCTGTCTTTTTTAACCAGTCATATTACATTATTAGCTTGATTTTTACAAAAAACGTTAGAGCTGAGGGGACAAAGTGACGCGGCCTAACTTCAGGCCGCGAGTTGGCGGGTTTGGCTAATGTACCACCGTACCGTGATCGTTGAAGGCGGGGGGGGGGGGGGGGGGGGGGGGGGTGTTCTTATGTAGCCGCAACTTGTGGGGCTTTGAACCGTTGCCTAGGATGGGCTCTTCTTGGCCCCAGCTCAGCAGTCAACCGCCGCGTGTGGCCTTTTCTTGTTTTGAAGCTCAGGCTTCCCAGGAATCGTCCGTCAGTTGTCAAAACTCGACGCTTCCTTCTTCGGATCTTGGACTATGTCTCAATCGAGAAACCCATCTGCTAAGCCTCATCTGCCGTCTGCTAACCGTTGACTGCGCCGCCTTCGGGTAGGTCCTGGACACACACGCTAGCGTTGTTCAGTCCAAAACGCGGAGCCATGTCGCGATACCCTCCAGAATACCTGGCAGGGCAAGAAAAGGATTGCCCGATGGGCACTTCGCCCCATTTGTCCCCATCGGCCACGCCAGGCCTGCACTCACAAACCTACGATGGGTACCTTCAAGTGTTACAGCCCCACCACGATTGATAAGTTGGACACTGCGGTTCATAGTGCTCCATCGCTTTTGCCCCTGTCAAGGCGATGCCGTGATGGGCCCTAGGTCAGCTTGAATGGTGGTGGTGGTCTGGTGTCGGGTGTCATCATCGGCATGTGGCGGGTTGATGATTGTGCCCAGCACAGGTGGCTGCAGCTTGTCGCCAGACGGTCTATCCACGCTAGACACCACATCTTTGTCAGTCGGCCCTGTTCGTCTTATCTATCGCCCGTGTTGCATCGAGTTGGGTACGAACCTTTGCACTATGCCATCTGATTCCCTGGTCAGTTATCAACGGCATCGGTGAAGACCATTATGGGGCAGCTCCGAGCTGATGGGAACGTGCCACTGTGCCCATATGCATCGAAGAAGCATCCGTCCGGCAGGCTGCAAGGTCCGAGACTGTGCTGTACCCGATGAACTGGTTAGGCCCCTCAGAATGTCTGCGGCATTGTCGTCTACTGTCGGAGAAGTGATGGCGATTGTGCATGTGCATGTTCGAACAGGAACCACTTATTGCCTGCGGGACGGACAGGCTCGGACAAGTTAGGTAGTCGACAGAAGACAGCGAGGAAAGAAGGGAAGGCTATGTCGAGACGAAATTGCGACGTGGGCAAAATGGCAGCAACAGGCTCGTTCGGGTTGGTGGTTCTTTGCCTCAGTCAGGCCATGGTCGCCCTGACTGTGAACCGTGTGTCCCGCCAGATCAGAAGGAGCATCTTGGACGTGGTCTTGCCTGATGGCTGATTCTGTCGTGTTTCTCTTGCCCAAGTTACCTGATATGGACCCCGCGCTGTCGATGCAACTTTTGACTGGTACCTACCTACCTACCTAGGTAGGTACTCACATGCATCATTCTCACAATTGCATCTTGCTTCTTCATCCGCCACTTCTAAGCATTCTCAAGTCCAATTCCTAGCAACATTATTCACTATGGCCCGCTCCAGGGCGACGGATTCTTCACTATCCCGCCGGTATCGCTCCAGCTACCAGGATGACGATACCATCTCCCAAGACGCCCCGGCCGGAGTCCAAAAAATAGAGGCCACAACGACAGCCTGGTCCCGAGAAGCGCTTGCCACCTCCTACGCTCTAATGTGGCTCATCTATTTCGCCAACAATACGCAGCAGGGCATGTCGTTGGCGTTGGCCCCCTACGTTACCGGCCGGTTTGGAAAACATTCCTTTACAGCTTCCGTCCACGTCATGGCTAGTCTAGTCGGTGGCCTGATGAAATTGCCGCTCGCCAAGGTTCTCGATATATGGGGCCGTCCTCATGGTTACGCCTTCTGTGTTGGCCTATTGACAATGGGTCTGGTCATGATGGCGGCCTGCAACAACCTCGCCATATACATCGCCGCCCAAGTCTTCTATTCGATAGGGTAAGCCCCTCCACCTTCTAGGTTCTGGCACATAGCGAGACTTGTATAGCTGTCGTGTCCTGCAGCCTGTTCATGTCGGTAGATATGTGGGAGGATCTTCCACGGCATCCATCCTCGTTTGAAGATGCCGCAGCGTAGTTTAAGTGCATTGCTAATCCTCTCATAGATACGGCGGGCTCTTATACACCCTTAATATCTTTATTGCCGACACATCGGCGCTCGAGAACCGAGGACTCGTGATTGCCTTTGCACTCTCGCCCAACATCATTACGGCATGGCTTGGCGGGCCGATCGGGAAAGCCATACTCACCGGCCCCGGACTAGCCTGGGGGTTCGGCATGTTCGCCATTATCATCCCAGTCATCACTATACCACTCTTCGGTATCTTCATGTACAACTATCATCGAGCCAAGAAGCAGGACCTCGTCGTGGTAGAGAAAAGGCGTGGTATCACTTAGGAGAGTGTTCGACACAACTTTGTTCAGTTCGATATCATCGGAGTCTTACTTGCCATTTCCGGCTTCGTTCTCTTCTTGTTACCATTCAACCTCTATCATGAACAGCCCGAAGCATGGGGATCGCCTCTGATCATCGTGATGTTTACTACCGGGAGCGCTCTCAGCATCGCTTTCGCTTTATGGGAGAAGTTCTTCGCCCCTGTCAAATATCTTCCCTGGGAACTCTTGGCCAACCGCACGATACTTGGCGCCTGCACCCTCGGCGCCGTCATATTCATCAGCCACAACCTTCGGGACTCTTATTACATCTCTTTCCTCCAGGTTGTCAATGACCTTGACCTCACGACAGCGACTTACATCACCAACATCTACAGTGTGGGGTCATGCATCTGGTGCATCCCAATTGGCGTTTCCATCCGCCTGTCCGGCCGTTTCCGATGGCTCGCCTGGTACTTTGGCGTTCCACTGACCATCCTCGGCGTTGGTCTCATGATCCACTTTGCACGGCCCGGGATCGGTATTGGGTACGTCGTCATGTGCCAAATCATGATTGCCTTTGCCGGCGGGACACTTGGCGTATGTGAGGAAATGGCTGTCATGGCTGTTGTAGAGCATCAGCACCTTGCGGTGGTTCTGGCCATTGGGGGCATGTTCGCCAGTGTCGGGGGTGCTATCGGTGCGACTGCTGCAGCAGCCATCTGGCAAAACGTCTTCTCCAAGAGACTCATGGACTACCTACCTGCCGATACCAAGAGCAACTTCGCCGCGATCTACGGTGCCCTAGAGGTGCAGAGATCTTACCCAATGGGATCCGCTGCTCGGGATGCCATCATTCGTGCGTACACTGATACGCAGCAGGTCATGCTCATAGCCTCGACGGCTGTATTGATTTCCGCGGTTGTTTGTGTGGCCGCTTGGAAGGACCTTCGTGTAAAGGATTTCAAGCAGACCAAAGGCAATGTGGTCTGAGAGGGAGGGGGAAGGGAAATGTGCAAGAGTGGTGGACCGACGAATAACATACATTTTGTACCAACCAGCCTTAATGAGAATCTGCACTCAAACTGCTGCCTACTCTGCATGACACTGGGAACTGCTGGCGGTTCAGCATCGATCAATACCTCAAAGCTCCATAACCACCCAGACAGCATCCATCGTCGCAACACTTTCCCCTTTCTCCTTCAACTCAGCAACGGCAGCTTTGATCTCGGCAACGCTTCCCAGCAGTTCCTCTTCCGCCTCTTTCGCCAAGCCCTCTCTGACAACCTCCTCCGCCCAGCTGGGATCAACCACGGCGCCAACCTCCCACTGCCCATCCAGCATCCCCGGCGTATCGGCGACGCCCCTCTCCTTCAGCTTCCACCCGGCCTCCTGCGCCAAGGCCACCATATCGTCCGGGTCCAGCGCGCCGCGGACGTTGGCCTGGCTCAGGGTGAACCCCTTGTCCCCGCGGAGCTCGTGGAGCCGCCTCTGGACCGCGACGGCCATCTCGTGCGGCTTCTGGGAGGGGTTCCCGGCCTTGAGGGTGTACTCGGCGAAGCAGAGCCTCCGGACCCGCCCCGACGAGCGCAGCGCCGCGAAGAGGGCGGAGACGGCGGCGGCGGAAGGGAAGTACCACAGCGAGTGGCACAGGGTCGCGGAGTCGAAGGACTCGGAGGGGTGGGCGGCGAGGTAGCCCGGCGCGTCGGACTGGTGGAAGGTGACGCGCGCGCCGTAGGGGGAGGACAGAATGTGGGCTTGGGCCTCGGCGAGGGTGTACGGGGAGCCGTAGCCACCCGGGGCGGGGTCCAAAGCCGTTACGTGGCCGGGTGGGCCATCGGATGGCGCCGCCCCGGCGCTGGCGGCGTCGCTTGCATCCGGAGGGGGCGGGCCCACGACGTGGGCGAGTACGAGCGCCGAGTCGCCCTGCCCGCAGCCGATGTCGAGGACTTTTGTCGAGGGTGCGATGGACCAGAGGGTCGCGAGGCGGAGGCGGTGGGTTAGCTGCGGGATGATAATCTTGTGGAGATGGGCCGGGTCATGTAGGTAAGCCTTTGCGAGTGAGAGGGGAACCGGAGAGGGGGGTGACGATGGTTGGGACATTGCTACAGAGTGATATATGGTAAGGGGAAAGATGGGTTAGGTGACGATCGAGTGATGGCTATGTGTGCAAGCAATGCCTCTTCGGGTGACGACGACGGTGCGGAAGTGTATGAAGTCGCTGATGCTGATAGAGACCGGCAGTGGTGGTGAGCAGATACGTGTGTGAATTATATGATTTCTTCTGTGCCTCTACGTCTAGATGCCGATACTATCGCTTTGTGACTTGTGCGAGACTTTCGACTCCGATACGAAAGTCCGGGATCGCCGGTTCCGAAAAAAATAAACCAGAGATTGCCAATTTTTTTATTTTAAATGACTCATCCATGCTGCTCAAAAGTAAGAATCTTGTTGCTGAATCTCTCTTCGGGCGACGGACATTGGTAAGGCGGACTGGACTCTCCGGGGGGGGGGGGAACAGGTCTCGATAACTGCAAGCGATGAGGCCAAATCAAAAGAAAATCAATCCAGTGGATGGATTGGCCAATGAGCGACAGCCAGTGTCCATCCAAAGCCCCCCGGCGATGCTGTGCGAGGTAAGCCGGCCTAGCCCAAACGAGTGAAAAGACTCATTCGTGGGGGTGGTTTGAAGATTTGGCCTCACTTGCGACCCTAGGCTGTCGTCAGACTAGTCATTGCGCAATCTAACGACGTCGAGGCCGTCGGTAGGTAGGTACAGTCTGTTGCACTGGCAGCCTTCGAAACTATTTGCATCGTCTGTGCACTGAGAAACACACCTCATTGTTAAACCTAAAAACTTATACTTATAGTTAAAATATAATATAAAGTGTAATTAATTTTATAAAAAGAAGATATAGATATATAATAAGATAATATATCTATATAGATTTTTTATATATTTTGGTCTTAATTACTAGTATTTAATATGTTATATTCTAGAATTATAGGTCAGAACGCTGCCAATGTGTAACAGGACGCTGACAGTGACGTGCCTGCCAATAGACATCCGACCGGTGGTCTCAATCCAATTGAGCCATCTGACCAAAAGGTCCATCAATGCTCGAGTGATTCCTCACTCAGCACTGCTGTCAACACCACTTATATAGCCAATTAGCCACCTTTCACTAGGTAGAGGGTTGCACTGTTACACTGTCAAAAGTATTGTCCCAGAATGCCAAGACTACCCTATGGATCCGGGCCTACTTGAACCAGATCTTGGCCAATTACGATATATGGATTAACTCTCTTCCTCTTCAGAACCAGGGCCCCAGTACGTTAGCCAGTCTGCCACTGTAAAGGCCTGGCAACAGGGCTGGCAGCAGGGCTGGCAGCAGGGCTAGCAACAGCTCTTAGAGGTGTAAAATGTTAGTTGTAATGACTTTTGGTGTGCACCCCTGCAATTACCCTTGCCACTTGACATGATGTGGTCTTGGCATTCTGGGACAATACTTTTGACAGGCTCCTCCGTATGTAATCAATGAATCGCGGCCCCCGAATGGAACGATGAGAATATGGAGAAGGCTAATGTGTCAAAACTCCGTCGGTAACCAATGAGCCATGGGAGTTTGTAAAAGACTATTCCGTCAAAGAAAACTCTATTCAACGACGGACATACTCTATTTTAACCGACTCAATAGCGGCGAAGTTCGTTTGACGGAAAACAAGACCCTAGTGAAAGTTTTACACGGTATCGCTCTCTCTCTCTCAACACTTGCTACATACCTCGTGCCAACCCGGCTGCAACAATCACAACTTGGCCGAGACGGTCCTGCTCTTCTTGAGGAGCTCGTCGCCCACCTTGGCCATCTCAAACTTGCGCACCTTGCCGCTGCCCGTCAAGGGAACATTGGCGGGGACGCCGTCCTCGCCGAGCCAGAAGATGTGCGCTGGACTCTTGTGCCCGCCGAGGCGCTGCCGCACCCAGTCCTTGAGCTCCTGGAACGTCGGCTTGTCCGAGTTCTCGGCGCGCTGCACGAAAGCGCCCACAACCTCGCCGTAGTGCTCGTCCTTGAGACCCACGACGATGGCCTGCGAGATGGACGGGTGGGCCATGAGGCGCTCCTCAATCTCCAAGGGGTATATATTTTCACCTCCTACAGCAGAAATGTCAGTGAGTGGAATAAGTTGGCGGGTGATGGGTGATGCAGCCCACCTCGGATGATGATGTCCTTGAAACGTCCCGTGATGGAGCAGTATCCTTCGTCGTCAAAGACTGCCTCGTCGCCAGTGTGAAGCCACAGGACACCGGCCGCGTCGCGGACCATGACCTCGTTGGTCTTTTCCGAATTGTTCCAGTAGCCGGCCTGCAGTTGGTAGCCGGCCATGCACAGCTCGCCGCGCTGGCCCAAGGGCACAATGTTGCCGTCTCTGTCGACAATCTTGGCCGAGGCGTGGGGCATGAGCGTACCGACAGTCGTCAGCCTCTTGCCCAAGGCGTCGTCCGTGAAGGCGTTGAAGCAGGTGGGAGAAGCCTCGGTAAGACCGTAACTACTGGTAAACTCCTTCATGCCAAGACGGTTGACCATCAACTCCATCAGGTACCGGGGCACGGGGGCTCCGGCAACGATACCGGTGCGGATCTTGGAAGACTTGAAGTCATCGGGCGCCGCCTGGAACAGGGAGTCGAACATGGCAGGCACGCCGTGGAGTGCTGTGCAGTCCTCCTCGAGGATGGCCTCCAGTGTCGCCTTTGTGTCAAAAACCTCTGCTGGGTACACAATCTTGGCACCGTGTGTGATGACAGACATGAGACCCAGGACGAGACCGAAACAGTGGAAAAGGGGAGGCGGGCAGCAGAGGACATCCTCGGGACTCAGGCGCATACGGTCACCGATGAAGCGTGCGTTGTTGACGATGTTGCTGGAACCAAGGTCAGCGACATCGGCTTCACGAATAATGCCGAGCAAGCTTACTGGTGAGTGAGCATGGCAGCTTTGGGGCGGCCAGTAGTGCCGCTAGTGAATTGAAGGTTGCAGACTTGGTGCGGAACGACCTTGCTCATGGCAAGGTGAAGTTCCCGCGGGCTCTGCCTTGAGCTTGACTTGACGAGTTCATCATATGTTTGGTATCCGCTCGTATCGCCCCTGATCATGACGACCTTGGGTCCGTTGACTTCGTTCTCCAACTGAGCGAGAAATTTTGTGTTGTCAAGCCTGCCGATCTGTTTGGTGGTGAACAGGATCTTGCATTCTACCCATTCCATTAGCTTGGACCCCGTCCACAGTCGCAACGAAGACGTACCTGAGAACCGGACAGCATACATGGCCTCGCTAGGCGTGTAGGTGTTGTTCAGGATGACTAGGATGGCGCCTATTCTCGACACGGCAAAAAAGATGGCGGCATACTGCTCGCAGTTGCCGGCCATGACGCCGACTCTGTCGCCAGCCTTGATGCCCATCTTGAGCAGTGCTTGTGCGAGCAGTAAGCTCTGCTGGTTGAGCTCATTGTAGGTCCATCGTGCACCGGTCCAGGGAATCACCAGGCATTCTCTGGTGCCGTGCTGGTATGTCTGGAGCTCCAGGAGCTCTCCCAAGCTGAGGTCGACCAGAGGGGGATCGCGGGGGCCATGGAGGATGGATAGCCTTTGCGCCGGGGCGAAGGGCTCGGAGGCTGGTACTGATGATGGTTCCACGGCCATTATGTCGACGGATGACTACTGATAACGATTGCTTGCTTGCTTGATTGTAAGTCTGAAGCCAATTCTGTATCGTTGTCGTCGCTGTTGTGATTGCCTATGGCAAGTGAGAGCAGAGCGTCTCCGTCAAGTCGATACAGCGTCTCCATTTCCTCGGGTTGCATAGCAGAGATAACTGGCCTGGTTCGATATGGAGGGATCCCTCCCTCCCACCCCCCGGTCGGCCCTGCATCTGCGTCACCGAGAAAGGGTGTTGGGCCATCGTCTGGATCCAGCGAGAAGCGAGCGAGGCCGTCATGTCCCCGCTCCGCTGGACTGAAAAAGCTAGGACTGCAGGACTCTAGTCGAATGTTGCAGTTAGAAGTGACTCGACTGACGAGTTGCACACACCACATCATGGTTACGAGGTAGTAGTGTCTAGTAGACGGGCTCCTCAGATGTAACAGAAAGAAGATTATGTCGGCAAGGAGTACAGTGTACCTACCTGCTTGCCTGCCTGCCTGTCTACCTGCCTAGGTAGATGGTATACATGGCGCAAGCAGCGGAAGTTGTTCGACATGTGTGATGACACTGAACGTTCCCTGCCGTAGGTACGTACATGGGTACATAGGTATGTAGGTACCGTACGTACGTACCGCTCTACAGGAGGGTGGGTCACTCAGAAAAAAGCGCGGCCCCACACCGAGACAAAAAAGACCCGCTTGATCCCTGTCACTCTGCCAAACAGGCACGAGACCTTGATCTAATCAATCAAATCTTTGGATCAGATAAGATCACGGAAAGCACCCTCACTATTCCAACGTGCAGAATTTTCTTCTGGCTAGCCTGGCCTCCTTCCACATTATGCCGAGTATCCGTACAATACATACCATCAGCCCCTTACATGATCCATTCATCCACCTCATCGTCCTGGGACCACAATAAGGCAGGGAGGGAGGGTATTGATCGTACAGCATGTATCCGTACTCAGTACAATGGTATCCGGCCGAAATTAATTACCCCTGCCAGGTAACTCACTAATGTTCACCCCCCTACTAATTTGGGTATAGCCAGCATTTCAGCCACTATTTTGCCAGCCAGCCAGCCAGCCGGCCGGCCAGCCGATTTCTTCCCCTCTATCTATCCCATCACTACTATGGATAACTACCACCACCGCCGGCCACCTAATATCCATACAAAATAACTGTTAGATATTGACTGTATACGGATACGTACCCTCTTTCTTGACCTTAACCCTATCGAATTATGCTAGAACTAGATAAAGGACTATATCTAGATCTATTATAGGTATAACTAAGGGCAGATATCTCGCTAGACGCTATATAGGTGGGTTATAGAGGCCTGGGACGCCCTTCTAGATGACTATTACGCCTGGCAGCTCTATAGTATGCATGATAGATGTCAGGCAGTGATTGATGCGAATGGAGGATATATGTATTGGTAAATTCACATCCAAATTAGTAGGTAGAAAGAGGTAGAAAATGTAAGAGTTTCTATGTGTGTGGGTCGTGACATCACGGGGGTAATTAACTTACCCCTGCCACCCTGTACTCAGTTGGGTCAGCGTCAACTGGTGGCCCGTTCCAAAAACGTCAGGCTACATTGCGCGCCTTCGCCCACCTTGTGAGGGAAAAAGTCATTCGTACCGGTACTTCAGTCTGATCTTTCATTCACGCCATGATGCCATCCGTTCTGTTAATGTACACTACACACTCCCCTTCTCTCCCCCAACCCACCCATTCATTCTCTCCATGGCGCCATGAGTCTCCCCTCCCTCTTTTGCTCCACTCCCTCACGTTCCTCGGCTAAGAGACCTTGATCTTCATGCAAGCAAGGAAATGGCTGTAGTGGTGCTGTCGAATACGTAATGTCCACGTAGTGTACACGGCACTACGAAGCCGAGAATGACCAGGCAGGTGCCACAGAAGAATCAGGCACAGGACAACTTTACTAGTCTTCAGGCTGGCAGGTGGTGCTCGCCGAACCCCAACGGTCAAAAGCCTACAGATGGGCCTGGTTACATCTCTATTGAGGTGTTTTTTTAATGGTTTTTTTTTTTAATGTTTTTTATGTTTTTTTATGTTTTTTATGCTAACATCGCAGCCTGCTTAGCCATGCGCTCGCTCACTTGAAAGGCCGAAATTGTTAGGCACGCCATTCCTCAAATCAGTCACTTGGCAGCGGATGGCATCTTCATCAGAGGGACTTTAACGTCCTTCTCGGCGCCAACCACTCCTGCGCGAAACCGTTTGTAAAGACCAAATTCCTCCTCAGACGACTCTACGTAGACGGGATATCCCGCCAACTTGACCATATCGAGTCCCCATTTTGGTCAATGGCGCGCCGGCACCTCGTCTCTGGTGTTCTGGAGTCACTGCAACTACCTGGCGATGTCCAGAATCACGGACCTCTTGAAAGCCGCAAAGTAGGCATCGTATGTATGCGGGATGTGGGGGATTAAAGCGGGCAGAAGCAGAACGGTGAGGCCCATGACTTTTGGTCTGGCGGAGAGGAAAAGGCGGAAGAATGGGGGGCCTCGAGTGATTCCGCAACGCAAAGAGTCAGCCATCCCCACATCGATTTCCGACCACAGCGCCATCGATGGGCATTTAGCGAGGACCACGCTTGGAGGCTTTTCGGATCAAGAATTGGAGCAAACCATCCTTTGACGGCTTGGCGAGATTCTGGACTCGAGTGCCGAGCTTTGGCTTCATCGAATGCTTCCAGAGTTGACACGGCAATTCAGACTGGCCCCGGGCGTTGAGGAAATGCCGCAACTGTAACAAAGAAGCCGGCGCTTCTTCCTTGCGTGCGAGAGTTGACTGGTTGACCCAGAACTTTTGCGCCCATCCCGCACGATGTACAGGCAGTTCGGAGGCGAGGCAGGGCCGCCCAATCACTCCTCCACTTTATCACTTTATCGAACCCCCCCCCTCCTCCTCCCTCCCCCTTACATTCGACCCGAAGCCATCAGTCATGAAGTGACCAAGTCACGATAATGTCGGTCACACCCCGGCAGACACAACAGTGTCACGCTTGGCCTTAAGAGTTATCAGATCCGCGATTCTCATCCGGGTAGCTTTTTATTCACGTGTGTATAACCCCTCAAACAAGATTGAGTCAATAGTTTCTCTCGCAGGACCGCCGATGTCCGATGTTTGTGCCGGCTTCCCCTTCGGCCCACCAGCGGACACCCTCCTTGGCGCTTCTAATCAGATCCGTTCTCAGCAACTCCGGTCAAATGCCGGTCTATACCCTCCGTTCTTCTTTTCCTAGTGTGTGTTACGGATACACTAGTGCACATACGATACATAGGTACAGTACTGTAGTAAGTAGTATAGTACATATAGCATCTGGCCCACGACATCATCACCCACCCCCCTCCCTCACCCACAACTACGTATGATGAGATGGCGCCTTAGTCCAAAGGACCCGTCGTACTACGTATATTTCTTGCCCCATTGGTTCTCACAGCGTGCCGTGCGCAACTCATTCGCGGCTGACGTCCCCTTCGCTAGATTGACATCCTTTCATCCATGGCTGTAATTCGGTAGCTCTGCATGGCAAGACCCAATTGTTCACCCGCGCCGGTGCCGAATATACTCGAGTAATGGTTCCGCTATACCCACCCGGACAACTTCATGGATTAGGGCATTTGCGCCGTTGTGGCTCGCATCTGCCCTTCATCATAGCCAACCGGCATGGCCAAAAAAAGAAAAGGCGCGCGCCCATCACAAGTCTACTCCGTTTGCCCTCCGCAGGAACCAGCTCGGTTTTCGAGAAGACTGGCTCGGCCGCGGCACCAGTCATGGGGTTCGTCGATCTAGCAGATTCAGGAAGGTTGCCCTGGCTGCCATGCAAGGATACGGCCCGACGAGCTGCAGAGCTGTACTTAAGAGCCTCTTGCGATTCGCAAGCCAGACTCCGTCTTGTTATGCGAACACTATAGCTCTCCATCCTACCAGTTAATCAAGACGTCGGGCCAAATTCCAACATTCTTCGCATCTCAAGGCCGTCGCAGAGTAGGTGATAATCTTGCCAGCCTGTGAAAAGCATGCTGCAAGTCCACTCTTGAAATATTTCATAACGCTTCTTAACTCCCCCTCGCCACAACTCCTCGATCCAAAAATAAATAACAAAGGTGAGCGATGCATTTGCGAGACGTCGATGGCGGCGGAACCGCCTACCAAGAGCACAGCCATTCTGACGGCTCAAACGGCTTGACCAACGGTTCCATCAACTCTTCCTCGACGAGAACCATTGCCGTGACACTCCGGACTGAGGCCGGTGGTGTTGGCGATTTCAGACACGAGCTGCTCCTCGCATGGCTGCTCGTTCTATACCGCAACAACGATGACGGCCTCAGCGGCGTAAATTGGGGATATAGAACACGGGAGGATCAGCAACCGTCGTTCGCGACTCACAATAGCTTGAGCTTGAGCGAGGCGCCGTTCAAGAACGGCGACTCGATATCTGAGGCCTTGGGGGTCATCAAGCGTCTGGGCGAGAGAGAGCTGGACAGTGACGCGCAAACTGTTCCGGTGATATACTTCAACAATGGAGCGCCCGCCTCTCAAGGTCATCTTGGGAAGACGCCCTCCAAGACGTCACACGACGTACGTGGCCCCATTCGTGACTCTGATGCACTTTCAGGCCCCTGGCTTCATTTTCACAATGGCTGACCTTGGTTCCAGTGGACATATCAGGTCGAAACGACGATCAACGAAAAGCAGATGGTGGTAAACGCCCAATGGGACCGCGCAGCTCTTTCATATCGCCATGCCATCTCCCAGCTCGACTCCTTCGTGGAGATTCTCACCACAATCCTCGAAAATCCATACCGCCAAATCGGAGACACGATCGGTCCCACCGCCAAAGACCTCGAGCAGCTGTGGACATGGAACGCCGAGCTCCCGGAGAACGTGCAGAGAACCATGCAAGACATCATCGCCGAGGTGGCTAGCAACGGCCCCGACCGGCCGGCTGTCGAGTCCTGGGACGGGAACTTCACCTATGGCGATGTGGAGCGTCTCTCGACCCGTCTCGCGCGCCGTCTTGTGCACCGGGGGGTCAAGGTTGGCTCGACGGTGCCCATGTGCTTCGAGAAGTCGCGATGGACGACCGTGGCTCTCTTGGCCGTCATGAAGGCCGGCGCCGCCTTCGCACTCACCGACCCCAGCCAACCCGAGGCCCGTCTGCGCACCATCGTCGAGCAGACTGGTGCTACTATCGTCGTTACCTCCAAGAAGCAGAGCGAGCTCGGTCGGCGCATTGCTCCTGATGGAGCGCTCGTCATCGCCTCCGACGACACACTCACCCTAGATGCCCTCGAGCTCGCCCCCGAGCTGCCCTACATTCCGCCGTCATCTCCCCTATACATCCAGTTTACATCTGGTAGCACTGGAAAGCCCAAGGGCGTGATGATATCCCACGAAAACTTCACCAGTGGTGCCATCCCACGTGGCTGGGCCGTCGGCTACCGCGCGCACTCCCGCTGCTTCGATTTCGCATCGTACGCCTTCGATGTTGCCATCGACTGCATGCTCTGCACCCTCGCTGCGGGTGGGTGTCTTTGTATTCCTTCGGACGAGGACCGCATGAATGACCTGAGCGGTGCCATCCGCAACTCCAAGTGCAACATGGCGCACATGACCCCCTCAGTCGCCCGCGTCCTGGACTCGGACATCATCCCTTCTCTTCAAGTCCTCGGTCTCGGTGGCGAAGCCGTCTCTGCAGGCGACGCCTCGACATGGAGCAAGACGACGAGCGTGATTATTGCCTACGGCCCGTCAGAGTGCACCGTCGGCTGTACCATCAACAACAACGTCAGCAGCACCTCGACCAACATCGGCAAGGGTTGCGGCGGCCTCACTTGGATCGTCGATCCGGATGACCACGAGCGTCTGATGCCCGTGGGAGCCGTTGGCGAGCTCCTCATTGAGGGACCCGTCGTCGGTCTGGGATACCTGAATGACAAGGCCAAGACCGACGAGGTCTTTATCGAGGACCCCGCCTGGCTCCTCGCAGGCGGCGGCCCCGCCCGCGGCAGACACGGTCGTCTCTACAAGACCGGCGACCTGGTACGCTACGAACCGGACGGCACCGGGTCCATCGCCTTTGTCGGCCGTAAGGACCAGCAGGTCAAGCTTCGCGGTCAGAGAATCGAGCTGGCCGAGGTGGAGCACCACCTCAGGGGCAAGATGCCCTCCGGCGTCAAAATCGTGGCCGAGGTCATCAAGCCTGGCGGCAGCGAACCCACTCTCGTCGCTTTTGTTGTCGAGCAGAAGCCTGTCGACAGCCCCGAGTCGGAGTCGGAAGGCGACGTCACCATCTTCTCGCCCGAGTTCAGCCAGGCCATCTCCGAGATCGATGTTGCGCTGGGCGCCGAGATCCCCCGCTACATGGTCCCCTCGGCCTACATCCCCCTGCGCAAAATGCCTTCGCTTGTCTCCGGAAAGATTGACCGCAAGCGTCTGCGCGAGCTCGGGGGTTCCATGTCCCGTGAGCAGGTCGCCCGCCTGCGCGTGGCTTCTGTTGAGAAGAACGAGCCCGAGACGGAGATAGAGAAGGCGTTGCAGCAGGTCTGGGCCAAGGTTCTCGGCGGCGATGCCAGCATCGGTCTTCACGACAGCTTCTTTGCCCTTGGCGGCGACTCCCTTCGCGCCATGAAGCTTGTGGCCGCCGCCAGAGAGGAGGGCATCGCCCTGACCGTGGCGAGCATTTTCAGCTCCCCAACGCTCAAGGGAATGGCTCAGAATGCGACCAATGTGTCTGAAGAGGCCGAGGTCCCCGTCGCCCCCTTTTCCCTTCTCGAAGAGGGATGGGATCCCGTGAAAGCCCGCGCGGAATCTGCGAAGCTTTGCGGCATCGACGAGTCAATGATCGAGGACATCTACCCCTGCACGCCCCTTCAGGAGGGCCTCATGGCCCTTTCCGCCAAGGTCAAGGAGGCGTACGTCGCGCAAAGAGTCGTTGATCTCACCGACTCCGAGACGGCAGACAAGCTTCGTAACGCCTTTGACGTCGCGGCCGCAGACTGCGCGATCCTTCGTACCAGGATTGTCCAGGTTCCTGCTCGCGGCCTCGCTCAGGTCGTGGTCAAGGAGGACATTGTCTGGCACGTTGGTGATGACCTCCAGGGTTACCTCGCCAAGGACCGTGAAGAGGGCATGGACCTTGGCAGGCCTCTGGTTCGGTGTGCGCTCATCACCGAGAAGGAGACGGGTAAAGTGCAGCTCGTACTGACGATGCACCACGCCCTCTACGACGGCTGGTGCATGCCCCTCATCGTCGACAAGGTCAACAAGGCCTTCGACGGCGTTAGGGTCCAGCGCCCCGCCGAGTTCAAGAACTTCATCAAGTACCTCGGCAGCATGGATCGCAAGGCCGCCGAAGCGTACTGGCGCGATCAGCTTCAGGGTGCCAACGGACCTCAGTTCCCTACCCTGCCGTACGACGGCTACCAGACGCAGGCCGACTCTCTCCTGGAGGTCTATGTGCCCCTGGGCGGCCGGCCGGCGTCCAACACCACCGTTGCGACAGTAATCCGAGGTGCGTGGGCGTACGTTGCGTCCCACTACTCTTCGTCTAACGACGTCGTCTTTGGCGAAACACTCACCGGACGCAACGCCCCCATCAGAGGCGCCGAGGAGATCGAGGGTCCCATGATCACGACCGTGCCCTTCCGCCTTCAGATCAACGGGGAGACCACTGTCAGCGACTACCTCCAAGACATCCAGGATCAAACCATCCAGCAGATCCCCTACGAACACACCGGTCTCCAGCACATTCGTCGTCTCAGCCCTGATGCCCTCGAGGCATGCGAGCTGAGGACAGGCCTTGTCCTCCACCCAAGCGCCGATGACTTCGACCAGGAGGAGTTCAACAAGTACCCTGCGAACCGCCTGGTCCCCGCCGGCGACGCAGAAGCCGCGGAGGAGGCCCTCAAGTTCAACACCTACGCCCTTATGCTCGTGTGCTCCACGGATCCCAAGGGATTCCTCGTAATGGCCTCGTTCGACTCCAATACCGTCCAGAAGCCGCTGATGGAGAAGGCTCTGGCTCAGTTTTCCCAGGTTGCCCAGAAGCTCTGCCAGCTTACTGACACGCCGCTTGGCGATGTTGCGTACCTGACGCAGGAGGATCAGGCCGAGTTGTCCCGCTTGAGCACCGAGAGCGTGAAGAACGTTCGAGATGAGTATCCGGAGGCCGAGAGTGTTTGGATCGTCAATCCGGCCAGCTCTCGACGCCTATCACCTCTGGGAATTATCGGTGAGCTTGTAGTGGCTAGCAAAGCGGACTTGTCCTTGTCTGCTATTGAACAGCCCTCATGGGCTGAGAGCAAGGATGCTGTCAAGTTCTACAAGACGGATCGTTTGGCCAAGTTCAACCAAGATGGATCCGTTCAAATGACCGGCAAGAAGAGCGATCTGGTCCAGAAGTTCACGACCGCAAGAAAGCCCCCTACGAAGCGCATCTCGGCCACGTCTGCCAAGCAGCGCCGCCTAAGAACTCTCTGGGGCCGCGTCCTCAAGCTCCCCGAGAGTGATATCGGTCTCAATGATAGCTTCTTCCGCCTTGGTGGCGACTCGATCGGCGCCATGAAGCTCGTCTCCGAGGCCCGTCTGGCCGGTCTCACGCTCACCGTCAACCAAGTCTTCTCCAAGAGAACGCTTTACGACATGGCCAGTGTTCTGCAGTACTCAGAGCCGACTCAGGGCTCCCAAGACGCTACGGCAGCGCCGACTCCTTTCGAGCTTCTCGAAAACTTTGGCGATGATCCGGCAGAGATCTTGCGGCCCCTGTTAACCGACCCGACGTGGAAGATTGTCGACGCCTTCCCCACCAGACCTCTGCAAGAGGTCGCCGTCAAGGGAACCGTCGGGACCCCCCGTTTCTCGGCGCGCTACGAGGCCATGTACTTCGAGAGCGATGTCGACCGCCCTCGTCTCTTCCAGAGCTGTCAGGATTTGGTCAACCTCAACGAAGTCCTTCGGTCCGTCTTCGTGCAACACGACGGCACATGCCTCAGCGTCGTCCTCGATAACGTCAAGACGCCTGTTGTGGAGTACGAGATCGACGGCGACGTCGAGGCCTTTATCAAGAACCTCTGCAACCTCGACATCCAGACGCGCATGCCGCTCGGCTCCGTCTTCGTCAAGTGGTTCTTCGTGCACAGCAGCAGTGGCCATTCGGCGCTCGTCTTCCGCGTCTCGCACGCGCAGTACGACGAGATATGCCTGCCCATCATGCTGCACCAGCTGTCTGCCCTGCACGAAGGCAAGCCCGTGCCCAAGTCGCTGCCCTTCTCCTCCTTCGTCGGCCACGTCATCAAGTCAAACGTCCCGCAGAGCGTCGAGTACTGGAGGGAGCTCCTCGACGGGTCGTCGATCAACGTGCTGAAGCCAGAGACCCCCGTCACGGAGAGACAGCACTACGCCATTGAGCGGACGTTCGACATCTCGTCCCGCTCCAAGGACGTGACCGTCGCCACGCTCCCGACGGCGGCGTGGGCGCTGACGCTCGCGCGGATGCAGAAGACGCGGGACGTGACGTTCGGCGAGGTCGTCAGCGGGCGCAACATCGACTTCCCCAACGCCGACATGGTCGTCGGGCCCTGCTGGCAGTACGTGCCGGTGCGCGTCAAGTTCGAGGACGGCTGGACGGTGCTGGACCTGCTCAACCTCGTGCAGAACCAGCACATCGCCAGCTCGGCGCACGAGGGCGTCGGGCTGCCGGAGATCAAGAAGCTCTGCGCGCCGCACTGGCCGGCGGAGACGGACTGGTTCGACACGGTGGTGCATCAGGACGTCGAGCACGTCGAGAGCCTCGGGTTCGAGACGGCGAGCAGCCGGATGGAGACAATCTACCCGCACCAGGAGCCGCTGCGCGAGTGGAAGATTCAGGCGTTCCCGCAGGGCGACAGGTTGACGATTGAGATTGTCACGTTCGAGTCGTGGAAGGGGCACGCCAAGGACCTGCTGGACGAGATCGAGACGACCTTCAAGGTTCTGCTGGACGACCCTAGGGCGTTGTTATTTAAGCAATGAGGGCGACAATTTACTTGGGTTGTACATACTGTGCTTGAGCTATGTGGGAGTGGGGTTTGCATGTGTTTTCTTCATTGTTGATGGTGGCGAGTGAGTCCTCTCTAGGCGAGTAGTGAAGATTTTAATTTTCGTCTGTGGTTGGAGTTTCTTGAAATGAGTATACTTGATTGTCTAAATCCAGTCTTGTCCTTTTCGAATTGTTTGCAAACCGTTATGTTCCCCTTTCCTTTTCATACCCTGTTTCTTCCCCCTCTGTCAAGTCTCCTCCTGTTCTACAGTCTGCGTGGCTATTTCATCTGTATACGAAGAGAGTATAATATGCCTGTTTCCTGTGTCTCATCCAAACTTTATGAATGGGAGGTAAGTAAACATTTACAACCGAACAACTCAACTCGGAAAATCCTTTTTTGTTTCGAGGCATGACGGGGAGTTGTGGGGTTTTCGACCTTGGACTGGCTGTCCTGAAGCTCCTTGAAGATCGTCTTGTAATGTTTGGAGTTACTTGGCTTCAGGTTTGTTGGCTTGACTGGAACCTTGAGTCTGTTTGGGACAAGTTATTTCACCAAAGGCTCCTCCGAAGCAGTAGTGGAGGATAAAGACATGTCTAGGTCGGAAATTGAAGAGTCATCGACAATTGGAGAAACATGAGGGCCATTGTATTCCAAAATAGCTGGGAAAGGGCGGATAGTCCGGTCAGCACTGTCTCCGCGTAAGTCAACAAAGAAAAGATGTTTAAGGACAAATCCGAAGACGGATAGACACCAAAGCTCATAAAGCAATATATCACTTTACCATGAAAGCTCTATCAAACTCTTTGTTAGTAGAGTTAATTCCCAATCACAAAAGCAGAACGCAGTCAGGCCTACGGAACCGTCTATGATCTGGACTGGCACGCAGGACACTATAGTCAGACGGCAGGACGCTATGTTCAGACGGAAAGACGCTGTAGTCAGACGGCGCTTTCCTGCTCTGCCCCAGGTCGGAAGGAAGGCTCCATAGGAAAGAATGAAGAGGATACGCGCCAACGTAGGCCACACCTGGAATGTATGCTGAAGTTCAGCAACAATGCAAAACTTCAGGAACATGCCAACGAGGCACAGCACAGCCCGCTTGCGGCAAGACATTCGCTCGGCTGGACGTTCTGAACAGACACGCCGATTGCTTGGGGAGCGACCTTCCCAAGTTTCCATGGCGGTTGTGCAAACGCCATAGGGGCAAAGACGGATTCTGATGCAGAGCTAATTTTCTTCGGCACATCCGGGGTTATCACAAATTTGAGACAGAGGGAAATATCGATGACATCTTGCCTTCTCGACAAGGCAAGCATCTGACGCCGCCAGCCTGTTTCAACCACAGTTGCCCAAAATATCGCGATGACAGCTTCGCCAAGTTGGGCCCTGACGAACAAAATCGGACAAAAGCCATTCGCATCGCAGTCAGACTGCACGAAGCACATGAAGACTGCCCATAACTTTACGCCGTTCCCCTGCCCCGTGTCGGGTTGCAACAAGACAGGTTCCAACGGCTATACGCGAGAGAAGGACCTCGTCAACCACAGGAAGAAGGAGCATCCTGACGCAGTGAGCTACGTGCCAGAAGCACGAGACATCGGCAGTGCTTGCCGTTATTCAAATTGCCAGACCAGACTTCCTACGAGCAGCATGAACGGCCATGTTGCAAGCCACCAACATCGAGAGCGTTTGGCCAGCCGAAACAGCAAGTATTGACTTGAAAGAAATTGTCAATTCGTTTACTTGGTTAGCGAGGGTATGTCCTCGGTCCATCATTCCTTTTTTTGCAGTATTCTTTTGTGTTGCTCCGAGGTCTTATTGATCCATGTTTTGGGTAATGATCTCATTGTGCCACTTTCTCCTTGCTGGCCACTGTGTTTTAGTATGGGGGTTGGTCATGACTGGTATCGACTGTGGTGAGGTAACTAGAGATGGAAGAAACAACACCATGAGACCCGTTTCGAATTGTTAGCAGAAGATCGGATATGAATCGTAGACTAAGGGAATGTAATGTCTATCTTTGTCGTCTCCTTACTAACTTCAGCGACGACCTCGGCCCCCATTTCATTTCGACCTAGCTGCTATGTTGTCCAAGCCAGTTCGTAGCCAAGTTCTTGCTTTGCTGGTCTGTTTACAGTCGTGGGCTGGCATGATAATAGAACAACTCGGTGGATTTGCTTGTATTCTTTCTGGCAGTCGTGGGTTTGCCGCAATTCCGTAGTAGAAACATTACATAGGCCGTCGAGATCCAGACTGGGTATTCAACCAAACGCCGACCCAGATTCCCGTCGTCGTAGTGGATAGTAGGCAGGCGACGAACCTCCTCTTCACCTGGAAACATCCATGTCCTGAACCCCCCGATCGATGGCCTCCAGAACTCTCTCAGTATACGCCCTCCCCGGGGCACTCATCATAATTGAATCCTGGTGGTAGCCTTCCCCTCCCCAGGGCAGTGTCCGCGGCGCAGGGTCGGCTGGGTGTAAGTCGCCCACACGTTGGGGCATGCCTCTGTACCGCTTCCCACTGTCGTCGACCCAGGTGAGCATTTCCGTACGGGGGTCTTGCATCCGAGCGATGAGGTAGTCCGTGGGCGACTCCCAATCCGGGTCAGCAAGGATCAGTCTCGCAACGTCGGTCTGGTCGTCCAGAAGCAATGACAGGCGTGGCGCAACGAGCTCTTCGGACCAATTCTCGCCGAGATACCGGACGATACCGGCAATCTCGCGGTCGCCGATGCCGTCAATCCACCACAGACCCTTGGCGACTTTCATGAACATGAGATAGTGAGCGAGGATGACCAAAGCGCGAGGCCGCTTTTCGCGGCCCAGCTCGACGAAGCCCTTGGGGATGAATGTGAACCACGTAACGACACGAAGGTTCATTATGGGGCTGAAGCCGTTGACGAGCTCCGAATAGAGGGAGCCGAGGTACTTGAGGGTGTCGTAGTACGTCGGCACATCCTCGTAGTCCGGGTCGCCGGGTTGGATAGAGGATATCATAAAGAGAAGGTCGTTGGGGATATGCTTGGCAGCCTCGTCCAGGTCGATGGGCGGGCGTATGAAGAGGTCCGCGAGCCCAGAGTCCCAAAGCGTTTGGGGCGTGGCCATGTCAATCATGAGACCAATGCCGCGCCAGACGATCATCCAATCGATGATGTAGAGATCCTTGGTGCCCTCTTCGCGGAACATTTGCGATGACAGCGCCGTGAGGAGCAGCGAGGTGGCGAGGAGGGCGGGAAAGGTCTCTGGCTTGCCCTGCTCGATGGCCTTGCGGTAGCCCTGGAAGGCGCGGGCGCGGTAGCGCAAGACGCGTGAGGGCGCAATGTCCTGCTTCAGGTGCTGGAGCTGGAGGGCAGAGATGCCCAGCAGGCAGTCCATGAGAAAGGGGCTCTCGAAGGCGTGGCCGGGGATCTTGACTTGGAGGATGTCGTCGATCCGCTTGACGCGTCCTGCCTGGGTCGCGAATGATGTGAAGGTGTTTGTGGTGTAGAACCACAGCAGTTTCATGTCGGTGGCGTCCCTGTCGCCGGCTGGGATGAAGAGCGGCTCCCGCATGACGAGAGCGCTGTAGTCATCGTCGCTGCCGGCGTAGCTGCCCTGCCGCGAGCGTGCGGGCGAGATGGCGCTAGCGGAGGAGCTGGACGGCGATCCCGGGCGAGGTTCGGAGTGGGAGTGGGACGGTGCAGGGAAGACGCAATCGGCCTTGCGGAGCATGCAGTTACGGCAAACCGGGCGAGTCTCGTCGCACTTTACTTTGCGGGTCTTGCAGTTTTTGCATCCCGTACGGGACTTCTTGTGGGGGCGTTTTGAGTGGTATGGCTTGTCGTCGGTGTGACTTGTGGTTCTCACACTGGTGGTTGCAGTATCCGTGGTTGTAGTAGTAGTGGTGTCGGTGGAGGTGGTGGTAGCGGTGGAGTCTGATTCACTGGGCAATGAGAGGAGGTTCATCGTGTCATCGAGGGAGGGCCTTGGGCGTAGTCTCCAGTTCTCTGATGAAGCGATGGCTGGCGCAACTTTGCGCTTCTAGGAGGATTTAGAATAGGGTGAGTTGTGGTGAGTGAGATGAGGTGAAGATGCGTGAGATGGAGGAGGGAGAGAGAAGACAAGACTTGGTTGTGGCGGCAAGCAACAGCTGCACCTGTCTCTGGCGTCAAGTGCGAGCGAGGTAAGAAAGAAAGCGACAAGATGCTCGGGCCTCGTTCTCAAGGGACGATGTCCAACGGCCGGACGGGGGAGGAATAGTCGTCGGGGTTGAAACAAAGTTCTGTGTGTGGGTGACGCTGCTGACGGAATGACACGGCTAGGTATTGGATGAAGCCTTTCGAGACGCTTTGCACGGATTGACTCGGCCGAGCTTTGGTCCAGTCGCTGTACCCCTGGAACCTGGAAGCCGTTGATCGATCTGGAGGGCTTGCGGCAGCAAGGCAATGAACTGACCAAGTCAATCTAGGTACCTACCTAGGTAGCCGTATCGACACGCCGAGTCAAACTGCTTTTTGCCAAGTCAAGTGAGTGTTGGTTTCGTCCAGTTCATAGCCACAATAATATCATTTGCCCCACACGAGCTGGCTAATCGGTGGTTTCCGTTGATATCAGCTGCTCCTACGGATACCTAGGTGGACCACGTACGCAGAGGGTTGTAGACTCGGTACATGGGTAATAAATAGGTAACCTACCTAGGTACGGATAAGAGGCTGACGCAAACAAGCCTCCCTCTAGCAGCAGCCTAAACGCATCTGTCAAGCGACACGACGACAATGACTGTGCCTTCCGCCCGCAGTGCCTCCTGCCCGTCGCTCAGTCCGCCCTCTATCGATTGCCCTTTTTGGCCTTGGGGGGGGGGTCGACCTGGTTGTTTGAACTCTGGCATGACGAAGCTGACGAGCACGGGCGGACGTGAGAACAGTGTATGAGAACGGGAGGCACGTGGGGAGGTTTCTGATATGTAAGCTGCGTATTGTGGTCAGTAGAGTTCAATCGTGGTGACCCGGCGCACCCTGCAGGGAGTGACGCTTTGGCCCCAACACGGGCCCTTCACTGAGCCCTTCCATCTTTTGTGCCTGCCTACGGTACCTAATCCGGCATCGCCCCTGTCTGTTCTGGCGCGGTCACATGATCGCGCGTATCCGCTGGCTCTTCCCCGGCGACAGCGCAACGCGCGATGGATCGGCTCTATCACAGGCTGATGCTGATGCTGACCTCCCCTCTCTCTCTCGGAGGCTTTGACGGTACCATCGTTTCTCGGAAAAGCTTGAGAGCGGGTGAGACTACCCCAATTGAGATGGCGTCCCTCTTTCATCTTCCAGAAGAGCTTCTTCTGTCGCCTCTGTATGACCGCTTCCCCTGCCGAGAACATCAAATCCGTTCTCTGGCTACCCTCCTCCATGTAAGTCGCGGCCCTTGAGAAACGCCTCTGCCCGGTTTCTACGTCACTTTTTATTTAACCTTGATACCCAGCCCGCAGCCGCGCCCTGCAAGAACCTTGTTGTATACGGCACCGAGGCTACCGGCAAGTCTGCAGTCGTCGAGTCTCTTCTGCAAACGCTTTCCAAACCCTCCGATGAGCAATCAGAAACCGAAACTTCCCTTCATTTCGCCATCGTCAACTCCGTACAGTGTATTACTGGCCGCCATCTGTTCGAGAGGACTGTCGCTGCCGTGGTCGACGCCATAAAATGGGATGCCCCGCCCAGGAAATGCGAGACTCTGGCGCAGTTGATGGTTGAGCTGTGCAAGATGCTCAAGTACACTCAACGACCCCAGGGCTGGCGCCTCGTCCTCGTATTCGACGCAATTGACCGCCAGCGGGATGCTCCTCCGACACTTCTTCAAGCACTAGCAAGGCTACCTGAAGTGGTCAGTCAACTCTCCAATCCGAACTCGTCCAGACCCTGAAAACTGACCTCCTCGTCCCCGCAGATACCTTGCTTGACCTGCGTTTTCATCGTAACTGCACCGTCTCCCGCATTCCTTCGAACCTCTTTCGCGCCGCAAATCCAGTTCCCAAACTATACCAAACAAGAGTTTGTAAAGATCCTCTCCGTCAACCCCCCGCCCCCAACCCCGACGACTACCCAGGATGACACAAACTTTCTTTGGACCCGCTTCTGCGGCGCTGTATGCGACGCTCTCACCACCTCGGGCTCTCGCACTCTGCCCTCGTGCCGTCACAGCTGCGAAACCCTTTGGCCTCGCTTCACGGCGCCGATTCTCGCCCGCACGCACGGCCCCCGCGAGTTTTCCAAACTTCTCATCGCTTCGCGCATGCACTTCCAGGACGAAAGCCTGCTGAACCCAAGCATCGTCTCCGCCAAGCCCGGCGCGGCGTCCTCGGCACCCGCCGTAAACGGACTCGGCCCCGGCCCCGGCCCTGTGGGAACTCCGTCCAAGCACGCAGCGGTGCAGCAGCAGGTGATAAGTACTGCCACCGCCGACCTGGCGACGCTGCTGCCGACGACGACGCGCCTGTTGCTACTGGCGGCGTACCTGGCATCGCACAATGCCGCTAAGCACGATTTGGTGCTCTTCTCAACGTATCACCACGGCCGACGCAAGCGCCGCGGCGGCGGCTTCGTGGCGCCGAAACGCGGGCGTCCTAGCAAGCACAAGAAGATATCGCGCAAGCTGCTCGGCGCGCACGCCTTCGTCCTCGAGCGTATGCTCGCCATATTCGCGGCCATGCGGAGCGAGTGGGCCGGCGACAACGGGTTTGCCGCCGGGAGCGTAGTCGACGGAGACGTCGGTATGGCGATTTCGACCCTCGCCAGCTTGCGGCTGTTGATGAGGGTCGGCACGGCTGGCGACCCGACAGATAGGGGCGGCAAGTGGAGGATAAATGTGGGATGGGATATCATCAGGGGTGTGGGGAGAAGTCTTGGTATTGAGGTGGAGGAATGGCTCGTTGATTAAGGAGGAGGGGCCGGCTGGTCTCAAGACGTGCAGCATTCTGCTACGTATGGGATGATCTTTCTCATGATTATATTATGTGATGACAGTGCTAGACGGAGAAATACCCATTTTACGTTTTGCTTAGAGCTCGATGTATACTCTTCCGATTCAATCGATCGCCGCACCTTTTTAATTTATTTATAACTGAGCGCCAGCCTTTCGGTTCTCTTCCCAATGCCTGCCTTTATCTAGGTAGTGTGCCCTGTTGATGGTGACATTTCTGTTATCTTACAGATGCCCCATAACATCTCACCCAAAGCGACCAACCAAATAGTACATTGTTCTCATCCATCCATAGTCGCCAAAAACCAGGGTGGCGCTGATCATGACTGTATACTGAAACTCCTGCGACCTGTTACCCCCAAAAACACCATTTGTGTAAAAGCCTGCCCATCTACCGGTCTCCAAACCGCCAAGTGTCCTCCTGCTTTGTGCCCGGTGCGAGCCAGGCAGCGTTACTTGCGCCTCGGGCTCGACCACTAGTGGGCCCGTCCGATTTCTTGGAGTCTTCGCTCCTCCGAGGCGAGGGCCCGTTACTAAATGACTGGAAGGGGCCCGCGGTGACCATGGGGCTCTCGTAGACAGGAGCGTTCTGGTTTGCTTTAAAGGCGTCTCTGGTATTCAGGGGCAGGAGGGGCTCCTCCTTGATCTCTATCATCTTGGCCTTGCGATCAGCCTTGTCCCGGTCATGGGTGCGGTCGTAGAGGTAGAGGCCAAGGAAGGTCATCAAGATGCCGACTCCCTGGAGAGGTGTCGTTGGGTTCCGGAACCAAATGATGGCAATAACAATGACGAACACGCGCTTGATCAGACTTGCGACGGAGTAGGTTACTGGCGAAACGAGCGACAAGAGGACAAAGGCGAGGATGTTTTGTCCGAAGTGGAAGGTGCCGTTGAAGATGAATTCAATGGTCAAGCGGCCGTGATCAAAAGACCCCGCCTTGTTGTTCAAGTCGATCGCTCCATCATGAAGGACATCGCCAATGATACCGATACCCTCGCTCCAGAGCCAAATTGGCACCGTCAAGATGAAGGCCATGCCCGAGGAGTAGCAGAGCAGGTTCAGCTTGTCAAGCTTTTGCGACATGGCTGATTGGCCCTCGGCCTCGGCCTTGGCAGCTTCGTTGAAGAGCCGCTTCGAAAAGATGTTCTGCGTCACGAAAATAATGGTGGCGAGGAGAGCGTAAAAGATACCCAACAGTTCGCCGCTGTATTTGCTATGCTTGCCAGAGCAAGCCAGCATGACCCCAAAAGTCAAGGGGACCAGCGACAGATAGGTGTTGACTGAGTACCGGATGTTGAAGATCAACCGGTAAGCCAGAACCGTAAACAAGGGAGAGAGACCCTTTATTGTGTGGACGAGCGAGACAGGAATCTTTGACGTCGCCGTCGAGCTGAGCAAGTGACCGAAGATCTGGAACGCAGCAAGAGGCATGGTAGTCTTGAGGACGTCGCGGGAAGGGTAGCGGATTCCATGCTTGAGGGCCGGTATCGCAGTCTTAAGGCTTGGGAAGACGTTGGCAAGCCAGGCAAACAGGACACAGTAGGACGCCACGAAGGCGAATTGGATGAGGGTGAGCGTCGCGGGTTTATCAAAAGCCGTGAGGATGGATTTCGAGGACGTATTGGTTAGGGCGGACGAGGTGTACCAGAGGACACAAAGCCCCTGCGATGCCTGTCAGCGCAAATGAAGCGGCAAAAATTGCGACCAGACCACCTACGATCAGCTTGGGGGAAACGGGAGCCCGCAGCGCATCAGCGATCTCATGAGCGTTCTGACCGACGCTTCCACCTCTCGTCCGTATGTTGTGAATGGCATCGCCTAGGCTCTTTTGTTTGCCGTGGCCATACCGTGTTGCCGGCGGCTGGCTTGCCGGACTCCATCTTATACCAGGACCCTGGAGGCTCTCCTTGCGAGGCTGCCAGCGGTCGCCGCCGGTAGATGCGCCGGGAAGCGCATAGCCATTTGTCTTTCCAGGACTCGAGGCCCTTGAAGCGTTGTTGAGGTGGGAATCGATGTGATCCGGGAACTTCTCCATGCCGCCGTTGGCAGAGAGGGTGATGCTGTCACCGCGCGGTCTTGATGGGTGCTGCGATCGGTTAACCGAAGATGTTTGTATCGTAGAACCAGACGTTGTGGAGTGATACATGACGCGAATGCCGGGGTGGATTTGGTGGGGATTTAAAGTCTGGCGTCGTCGTCTTCGTCTTCGTCGTCGTCGTAGCTTCGTACTATTGCTTGGCCTCCAGGGACTTTGCCTCCAATCATAAACGAGTGACTTTTGCGACAACTATGCGCAAGAAATTTAGAGTTGAATCAGGTCAAGCATTGTTCTGGCGTCGTGGAAAGTCGATATCAGACGGGGTGCGCTCTGATGATGGTAATCCAGGCGTTGGCAGCTGCATGGAAAACTCTCGAGCCCAGGGCAGCATTTACTAAAGTTAGCTGTGTAATCTTGTATCAGGGGAGCTGTCCTCATCTCGAATAATCGGGAAATCCCACGGTGCTGCGCATGGCTAATTTAGGTAGTGTTCAGTGGCTAGATGGATCCCTGTAAAGCAAGGGGCAGAAATGCGCCCCCACGGCGGCCACTTCGTTACCCTACAGGCTATCTACAGAAGAAGCCCGCCCGCTGTAAGGACCGGGTGGCACTGTCAAGTGCAGCAGTCGGCTGGATTATCCTTAGTCCCGTCCTCCGAGTGCCTGCATGGCGAACACTCAAGCCAGCGCCGGACTGGATCCGAGCTTCTACTGCACTTCCTCGCGGTACGTACCGTCATCGAGTCTGTCCTTCACAAGTGGCTCAGTTTTGAGGCCCACTTTAATCGTTGTTCAGCCTCCAAAGTTTGGCGCGCGTGGCACGCATCGCCAGTCGCCTTCAGCAGGGTGCTAGCTCATCGAATTCTCCAACGCGCACCCCATTGTCGGTGTTTTCATCTGCATTTCAACGCAGTGCGTTCATAGACCAGCTCTTTTTCCGTGGTCTCCAAAGCATGCGCCCTCGTCAAGACCCGAGACGATTCATTATACTAGGACTGCTCTGCTACGTCGTAACACAAGCCACACCAAAAGCCTTCAGCTCGAAGGCGCAATTCGATTCAGGATGGCGGCCCCAAAAATGACCAAGAACCAGATGCGGAGGGCGAAGAAGAAGGAGCAGAAGAAGTCACAGGCAGAGGTGCGTTTCTCCCGAGGGTGGTGATATTCGTGTGACCCGTACTGACATGGAGAACAACCAGACTGCATCGAAAACACCCGAACCCAAAGACGAGAATAAGCCAGATGAGGCCGAAACGCAGGAGAAGGCCGGCGACGAACTCGAAGTTAAGAAGGATGACGCCACCGATGTTAAAATCGAAGCTGATGGCCCTGCCGACGACGACTTCAACCTCGATGACGAGAGGTTTGCCGCTTTCAAAGATATTTTCTCGAAATTCGGTGTCTCATTAGACGAGGACGAAGTCTCAAAAGAAGCCAACGCCGGAAACCAGGGCGAGGTTTTGTGGGAAGACGACGACATTCCCAGCGAAGACGAAGAGGCTTCGGGACAGACCAAGCTTTCCAAGAAGAAGCGGAAGCAGCTCAACAAACTCTCGATCGCAGAGCTCAAGGCACTGGTCAAGATACCCGACGTGGTAGAGTGGCAGGACACATCGTCTACGGACCCGCGACTTCTTGTGCAGATCAAGGCTCAAAGAAACGTGGTCCCTGTTCCCGGTCACTGGCAGCTCAAGAGAGAGTACCTGTCCTCGAAGCGAGGTATCGAGAAGCCGCCCTTCCGGTTACCAAAGTTCATCGCCGAGACGGGCATCACGGAAATGCGTGACGCTGTTTTGGAGAAGCAGGAGCAGCAGTCGCTCAAGCAAAAACAGCGCGAGCGCGTCGCGCCCAAGATGGGCAAGCTGGACATTGACTACCAGAAGCTCTACGATGCCTTCTTCCGTTTTCAGACCAAGCCCGAGCTGACACGTTTCGGCGAGGTCTACTACGAGGGCAAGGAAAGCGAGGTTGATTTTCAGCACTTTAGGCCAGGTGAACTGACCGAAGCCACAAAAGAGGCCCTGGGCATGCCGCCTGGTGCCCCTCCACCCTGGCTCATCAATCAGCAGCGCTTCGGCCCTCCTCCTTCATATCCCTCTCTCAAGATCCCGGGACTCAATGCGCCACCGCCCCCAGGCGGTTCATGGGGTTTCCATCCCGGGGGCTGGGGTAAGCCTCCCGTGGACGAGTTTAACCGTCCCCTATACGGCGGTGATGTCTTCGGTCTCACAAACCAGGCCGGCGCGCAGGTGGCGCCGCCGGCTGCCCAGCCCCTGGGTACCGGTGAGCCGGTCGAGAAGACGCTCTGGGGTGAGCTTCAACCCCGCGACGAGGAGTCCGAGGAGGAAGATTCAGAAGAAGAATCGGAAGACGAAGAGGAGGAGGACGAGGACGCCGCTGCCGGCCGTGCATCACCGAGCGGCATCGAGACCTCGGGCGGCATGGTATCCTCCGTACCGACAGACTACCCGGGCCACGGCGTTGAGACCTCGGTGGCTGGCGAGATGGACCTGCGGAAGCAGAGGCGCGGCTTCGACACAGAGGAGAGCTCGCACCCCCGCTCTGCGTACCAGGTTATCCCCGAACGCCAGCAGCGCACTGAGGGCTTCTTCGGCAGCGACAGGGTATACGACCTCAACCAGCAAAAGGCTGCGGGCAACGTGCCGGTGCTTGGCCAGGAGGACGACAACCGCAAGCGCAAGAAGCCCGGCGACGTCGATGTCGCACTCGACCCCGACGCGCTGCAGAACAGCGACGGCATCAGCAAGGAAGAGCTAAGGCGCCGGTTCGAGGAGGGCAAGCGCGAGGAGGGCATCGGCGCCAAGTGGGCGTACGAGGAGGATCTGTCCGAGATGATTGCGCAGGAGTCGAGAAAGAGGCAAAAGGTCGACGAGAAGCGCAACGAGGAAAAGAAGAAGCAGAGCAAGTACAGGTTCTAAAAGCAGCAGAAGAAGACCGGGTTTTTTTGTTCTTCCCCCCTTCCACCGGCGGTCTTGGGTTACTGATTGTCGTTGTACACTTTTTGTGTCTCTCATGGAGACTTGGTGAGTTGCGCTCCAGTCGAACGTGTTATTTTTCATGTGCAATAGGGCAAGCGGCGCTAGGCTGGCATAGGGGATTTTAAATGCATATTTGCAAGTTGAAGATTGTGTTGAATCTCGCAAATGATATCTCGATCGATGGAGGTCACTCCAGTCTGCTTTTGTCGACTCTGGCCTGCATGTCTAAACGCATTCTGTAGTATATCCCGCCCGCCCTCGAACACCTCGTTGCGTGCATTTATCAAGTAGTTGGATCTCCATTTAAAAATGATGCCAACTATTAATCATCCCTGGCAACTTTATTTATCCATATCTACCAGCGTCAGTCAATTATATCATACTACGCCAATTGGCTCATGCAGATGCATCCGCTTGCCAGCCATTGAAAGCAGAAACCATCCCATATCCCATCACCTCCTTTTCGAACGTCTAATATCTCTTGTAAGCAATCACTTTTCTGGTACAAGTGTCCGCCGGGTCTTTGACGCTGGCTTCGGGCTTGGCTCTGGTTGTTCTACAGGTTGCTGGATCTCCTAGGTCCGTTCTGCGGCTGGTATGTTGAAGCACTGGTTGCACACCCAGTTCGGATCTTCGACGTCCACCTTTGCGTTTTCGCTGATGCAGTCCGAGTGATAAAGACGCTTGGTACAGCTCTTTTTCGTTTGTTCACGTCAGCCATGCCATTTTGCACAAGACCCTCTGAGTGGTAGAAATCTTACCGTGTTGGAACACAAGAGCAACCTTGGTCCAAGGACGGCCAGTCCGCAGACCTGGCAACCAGCAGCGCTCTTCCGGATATGTGGTCCTTGTGGCGACCCGTTGGGTGCTGGTGCGGCATATCGGCCGTTCTCCATGCCGAGCTCTGCCCTGCAGGCAGAAATATGCTTTAGAGCCTGTTCGACTGTATCATGGTCGAGACTGCCCCTAGCCAAGAGGTATGTGAGATGCTTTCCAAACTCCAGCATGCGAGAAGTCGATGACAATAACCAGTCTGACTTGATTTTGACGAAACTCAACCAGGCAGGAGGGAAGTAGATATTCGACGTAATACGCTTCGTGAGCATAAACTTGTCCCATTCCTGCATGTACTCCCTCTCGTCGGGCGGGACATCCGAGAAGTCTGCCAGGGCATCTCGGTGCCACTGGATGAGCCATTCGTCACTTGGCTCGGGCTTTCTGTATTCGGTGCCCGGTTGTAACTCAGCACGCGTGATCGGGTCATACAGCGGTTGCCCAATATCCGGAATAAGTAGTTTCGAACGTGTCTACGCTATGTGAGCAGTGTCTTCAAAAGATAACCAGGTATAGAACAAACCTGTACAGGCTTATTGGGCGGCTGTTTACTGGCCCGGCCCTGTTGTTGAGCTCCTGATGTGCTCTTGTCTTCAGCTCCGAAGCGTGAAGTCAGGTATGACAAGTTTCCTTCCGCGAACTGGTCCAAATCAAATGCCTTGGTTGGCCGGCGTAAAGCAAACGGCTCGGGACCGAATGAATACATCTCGTAGCGATGGGCAACCTCAAACTCTGCCGCTTTCGCACGGGACTGCGGCCGGTACTCATACTCGTCGTGCAAGCTTATCAAATGCGCGTGGAGCTGGGGAAGAGAGCCATGCGACATACCACACGTGATGCAACGGAACGAATCCAGGCAAACCTTCTCACTCGGCAAATAGTAAGTAACGCTGCCTTCCTCGATAGTGTTTGCAGTGCCACGTTTCTTGTGTTTCTTATTCCTTCCTTGGGCCTTATCACTGAGAACTTTCAGGTTATAGTTCTTTGTGGTGCCGCGTACTCGAAGTGACCGGTTCGGAGTCAGTTCCTCCTCGCCGTCCTCGTCGCCATGAGCATCTCCATTTACAAGGCCGTTTCTAGGAGCCCTAACTGGAGTTCCGGGGGGACTCTCATACAGCGGCTCGATAATGCCATCATTGGCCAGAGGGTCTTGAGACACAAGAGTCCCAGACACGGTGATGGAGGGCTCGACGCCTGCCTCCACGGCGCGAATCTGGCCTGCCTCAAAAGCAGTCGCCCACGTGGCGTCGACGTCGATAACGTGATCTGTTGGTGCGAGGGATTGCGGAGTCTTCTTGACTTTCAGGTTCAGCAACGCCCGGCGCCTCGAAAACAAGTCGGACGATGCTGCGGTGAGTACCCAGTGTATGGTATCTGGCTGCCGGGAAGAACCAGACTCGTCGCTGGAGGAGTGAACGGTGATGGGCGGCCAGTAGGTCGGACCGGCGGCTTCAAGCTCAACACAGAGGCGATAAGAATCGGCGAGGTCGAAGGAGCCGTCATCGTCGCGATTGATTCGCATACTGTGCTCGGGAATGTAGAAGGGGCGTGGTAGGCCGATACGCGCCAAGCGGTACGGACCACCGGGATCTTTGAACGATCTGATATCGCAGAGTTGGCTGTTACAGTACAACAAGCCGTCGCCGGTCTTGGTTACATGGAAAAGTGAAACCTTGCATCGTGCTTTGAGGTTCACGACATCATCGGAAGGGACGGCGAAGACCCTCTTGGAGGCCTTGTGAAAGATCCTGTTAACTTGGACACGTAGGTTGCGCTGCAGGTCGCCGACGTCTCGAGCTTGGAATATCTGATCTTGGAGCTGGTGGTCGGCGTCGAAGCAGCGGCGCTTGACTGGACGGCCGTCGCCGTGGCCATTAGGAACAACTCCGGAGGCAGCGGCTTTCTGAGCCGACGACTGGGTGTTACCCATGCCTTGCAAGATGTTCCTCTGGAGAAAAGGAGTGCTGCGCTGGCGCCGCGAAGGAAGCGTCATAGCTGGCAAAGGGGGACCATGGGAGGTGAATGGAAGCGGCAAGGCCCGTCTTGTGTTTCCGAAAAGGGCCAAAGAAGATCGAACGACTTCAATCTACTTTGGGTGGCGTGGCCCCTTATTTCGCAGCAAAGCCCACTTGGACAAGCAGCAGCAGTCTTGACGACGGTGCTCATTCAAGACGACCTCCAAGTGAGAGCCAAAGCCTTTGCGATGAGAAACAAACGTCGATGTCCCCCCAGGTGTTGATGGCGTCTCATAAGCAATACATTCGACTGACGGATTGGGCGTCTTATGGGTAGGACGCAAAGGTGATGCTCTGCTCACTCAGAAGTTGTTGTAATGAGCGATGCGACTGGACTGAACAGCCAAGACAGCGGGCGGGACCGAGGTAGACAGACGCGACCGCGACTTTGCTTTTGCCTGAAGAGAATAGGTAGCCCGGGTAGAGCTACTTACTTGATTTGGCGGGTTAGCGGTGGAAAAAGTGAGTTCCAGGCACGTTCCTGATAGAGGTTGCCAGTGTATATTTGGGGAGTGGCGTTCCGCGGCGTGAACATAAAAAGCAGCAGTTGAAAAGACGTGGAAGTCGAAGCGCGTCGTCGTTGACGCCTCAAAAACGTGGAAAACCGGCCTCAAGACGGTTGATTTTGGGAGGGGGGCGGGACAGGGACCTGTCAGTACAGTACAGCATGACTTGCCAAGGGTTTAGCGCTTTTGCTTCCCCAGGTTTGGTTGCTGGCCTTTACTCCTGGAAAAGCTGAATGATGTCTCCGTACAGTGCCTAGCTACGAGGTAGGTGCGCTATGATTGGTTTCTTGGTGGACCCAAGTGGACACCCTTCCTCCCAAGGGAAACGGAGAACAGCAAAACTGCCTGGGCAACGACGACTGAGAGTCCCCAAGCGTCCAGAAGCCTGTCAAGTTTTCTTGTCGGGAGATGCCAACTTGCAACCAACTTGCACTTTGACATGACATTTTCTGCCATCAGTACAGAAGTAAACGTTTGCAAGTGCAGCCAAAGGCTGTGGACCTCATCTTTCCATCTTTCTTTGCAAATCAAATGGCCGTCGCATCTCATTTCCCTTGACCTAGAGTCGCCCGCCCATGCTCCGCGCGACGAGCACTCGCTGTCGCTCTGCGTGCGCTCCCTAATTCCGGGAAGCCATTGGCAATGCCAATGGATGCCAGACGGTGAGCAAGCAAGCTCAGCTCTGGAAGTTGAGAGAATCAAGAGGTAAAGCGAGCTTGGCAGGAGCGGTGCACAGACCATCTGTTTGCGGGGAGGGGCGTTCGCTCGACAGCTAGGCAGGCAGCCTCGAGGACCGCAGGACGGACGCCAAGTGCAAGGCTGAGAACCTTCCTGCTGTTGGTTCGTTCAGTTCACTGTAGTAGTTGTCTGTCACCGCACCTGCCCCACCCGAACTCACCCGCAAGTGAACTTTCTTCCATCGTCGACTCTCTGGATAAACTCTGATGCTCTCTCAACAGAATTTCTTGCGCTTCTTCGCCGACATCATCATCCCTGCTCATTCTTCGTGTCCTTTGATTCACCACACATGTGGTCTTCACACGTCGCCTAGATAGATTTGCGGGGTCCCGGTCGTCCCTGTCGCAAACGTCATCGCCGGCAGTGTGAAGCGATATGTGCTAGCTCCTGTCATCGCTGTCGTTGCCTTACCCTTGACTGTTTGCTTCCACGAGGGCACATCTGTTTCGTAAATCTGGCAAGCAGGTAGTTATTCCATCATGGCCATCACTTTCTGAGATGTTACTTACACAAGGACCCCTTTGACTCAGGCTTTCGCATTCTTGCTCATCATTGCGCCATGGCTCCAAAACGACAAGCTGCTGCCCGGGCTGGCGCGGCTTCGACGCCTCGCCGCAACCCAACTCGCAATGCCGAAATCCCCTCTTCTGTTACCGATCAGATGCGCGTGACGAAACCTCGAGCCCGAACTAGTACGGTGAAACCCACTTCGGGCTCCTCCAGCAAGACCAGGTCCTCTGCTCGAACACAGAGACTATCATACGTTGGCATGGATACATCTGACGACGAGTTGTCGGTCGAACAAGATGCCGAAGAAGATGATGCATCCCCCCGAATATCGAGTAGGACGACGCATCGGAGCCCCCGGGCAGCAACTGCTGGCGCACTTGGACCTACTCGCACAAGCACCGGCGCCGGCAGTGACGGGAAAGGAACCAGAACCAAGCGCAAGCCCGCTGCCTTCACCCAAGACTCTGTCGTAGGAGAGGCGCGTCGGCGAAAAGCCAAGCATTCGCCTCTTGATACCAGCGATCGCGACTCCTCCGACGAACAAGACAAAGACGTGTCTGACGACGACTTCATCGGCGCAAAGGCAGCGCCGAAGACCTCTCGGGTGAAGCTGGGCCGTGGGCAACCGCCGCTTGCTAAAACGGACTCGGAACCCGACTTCACAAATTTCGTCATTCCCAACTGGCTGGATCCGCAGATTGAGCACTCGATCTGGGTGCAGATCTTCCAATATGCTGCAACCTCTGACGACGAGCAGGATACCCTTGATATCAACTGGCTTCTCCGGACCGCTCGGACTTGTCGACAATTCACAGACCCGGCTCTGACGGTTCTCTACAAATGTCCACCTATCCGGGACGAGATTAAAGCCTGCGGCCTAGTGGAGTTGCTCGAGAAGCCACCATCCTTGACGGCCGTCAATTATCGTGCAAAGATCGAGGCACTCCATATCGATGTGCGGCTTGTCGCGTTGCAGGGCCTCACCTCTCCGCTGAGGATGATGCAGAACCTGCCCCGGCTTTCAGAAGTACTGCTCGTCCATGGATATGATCAAGCTCCATATCGACTGCTCAAAGAATCGATCAAGTGGACATATCCACCAGAACTCTTCCAGGCTTTTGGGGTATCGCCAAATGCAAATGCGGAGGCGGGAGACAAAACCGCCATAACACGGCTTCGAAGCTGGCAGTGGAGCTCTAGGCTTATGGCCAAGGATTGGGAGGCCAGCCTCGCGAGAATCAAGAAGGTTCATCAGATGCCGAGCTTCGTCTCTCTACGGAAGGTGAAGTATGTTAACTATCAGATGCCATCAATCCGACGAGACAAGGACCCAGGTTCCAACCCCGAGCTGCAGGTTGAAGATGAAAGATCCGTGGCACTGCTTGCCGAGTCCATCTCGGCGTTGGAGAACCTTGAGGACTTGATTTTTGAATCCTCAACAATAGTCGGGCCGTCTTTGTTCTCTCTTCTCCCGGCAAAGTTGAAGCGCTTGGAGCTTATTAATTGCGCAGAAGTCATCGCCGACGACTTTAGCTTATTCTTGGTTAGCAAGGGCTATCACCTGGAATCGCTTGTCCTGCACCACAACCGCTCGCTTAATCTAGGCTTCCTCACAGTACTCGGTTCTGCCTGCCCACATCTCAAGGAGTTGCGGATGAACCTTCAGTACTTTAGCCTGTTGGAGGCAATCGACGACACCCTGCCATCTTATGACACGTTATTGCTCCCCGAGCAAGTGCCCAGCTGGCCGGCATCTTTGCAGCTTGTTCACTTGGAGAGCCTCCGTCACTGGAGCTCTGACGCTGCCATGGCTTTTCTTCAATCTTTCATCGACAGCGCCCGCGATCTACCGATGCTCAGACATGTATCAATCAAGGCGATGCTGGACATTTCTTGGCGGTCACGCAGCGAGTTCCGCCGATCCTGGCAGGAAAAGTTCGAAAAGGTCTTTCTCCGGCAGAGTCCCGACCCGAAGCCGCACTTTACCTTGCGCAAGCCGCCTCCTGTTGAGACACCGTCTCCCCTGGCAGTCGCAAAGCGGAGACTCAAGAAACCGGTTGCAGAACCGTCTCGGCGAAGCAATCGTATTGTGTCACATGCATCTGGCACTTCTTCCCGTGCTAGCAGTACATCGAGGGGGCTTCGCGGTCAACGCCGGAGGCCCCAGTCATACCTTGAGCCAGACAGTGATGAGTTCGATTCAGACGGCGACTTCGACATGGACGGCGCCGCCATAGACTCAAAGGAAGACGATGGCGACCGAGACAGTGAAGGTGCAGTTCCAGATGCTCCAACATCCCATGGGATCTTCGTTCAGGGCATGTGCACTGTGATCGACATCAACATTGATAACCAGAAGCCAAGAGAGCATCAATACAGCATGGATGACTTCCTGAATGATGAGAAAGACTTTGAGTCAGATGGCGATTGGGATGGCGACATGGACTTCGAGTAGGACTTGGAGTTTGATGACAGCTGAAAAAGCACTTTCTGGCTGCACGACTCTTTGTGCATACATGTAACATCACACGACTTTACTTGCTTTTATACGTGCGCGCTTTGGCTCCCAAGTATGGAATACGACGGCATGAACAATGGTATAAACCGGCGTTTGGGAACAAGGCTGAGAGGTACTCGCCTGGTCGGTCGGTCGGTCGGTTGCGGATGGAATGACGGAATGAATATGATTTGACAGAGGCTCCGAACAGGCAGCCTGGGGCACATCCGAAGCCATCTTTTTTGAGATTCGACGACTATAATTAGCATGCCGTCTTCCCATCCTGAAATGTGGAGGATCAGGAAGCAGCCCGAGTTGTGGAATAGAAAATCGTTGTTACTTGGAGTGATCGTCTCACCAACGTCTTATTGGAAAGCCCCTACCCCGGGGGCCCTGTGATGTACACATGCATACCATGAGCATGGGAAAAAAAGCCGCTGTCCCATGCTTGCGCCGCCCATGTGTCTTGGCAACGCATTCACCAGATAAGCCATGCTTGAAGCGGCGTCTCGTTGTCGCTCGACTCCATAGCCAGGGCGTACTCTCCCCCATGGCAACGCAAACTAACACTTGAAATTCTATACAGCTCACTCCCCATGTGCTCATTTCGGCCACGACGCACAAGAACAAACTGACGGCCTATTCGAATATGTTCCCCAAGTCCGAGTTCATTGCAGCCTTGACTTGAACATATAAATTCATACTATAAACGACAGGTTCATACGAAAAGATGAGATTTTCTTTCCACAGCAATCTCCCGGAGCTGACTTATGAGAAGGCAACTGGTAAGGCATCATAGGTGAGTGCGCGCGCGCGCATGGGTACGAGTGTATTAGGCCCACGTGTCCAAGTCCATTCGATAGAGGGAGGGTATCCTCGAGCTCTAAACCTACAGAGAGACTTCCAACAAAGCGTTTTCGTACATGCAAAACAACGCAAACAGTAGCAGTGGCGGTAATAGTAGTACATCATCAGTATCGCCGCTCATGGCGACGGTCCGTCTCCGTCGGATCGTTGGCTTCCAAGACAAAAAGAAAGTGGAAGAAAAAAAGGTTCCCCCAATGCGTTTGCTCATTCGTCACGCAAAACACCCTTTCAAAAAGCAGCTCCCCCAAGACCCTCGCCAGCCAAGCTCTTGAGGCTCTGTTCGCTGAGATCCACCCTCGTCTTCCACGCCTTGGACTCCATCTCGAGTTTGTCCCACATCTGGAGGCTTTGCCGAAGCTTATCCTGCTTAGCGTCCAGCTCCGCGCGCGCCTTCTCCTCCTCCGCCTTGAGCTTCTTGTAATGCGGCTCAATCTCTCTTGTGATGCCCGTGGTCGTCGGAAGTAGGGATGGGTCGATTTTGCCTCCTGGGATGATAGGGGGCAAAGTGGCAAGCATACTTTGAGCAAGAGTAGGTCGGGCACCTCCAGCACTGTGCTGCGATGAAGGGCCAGTGGGAGGATTGAAAGGCTTGGGTGCAGTGGAGGTACTTGACGGGGTGCTGTTGGAGGGATTGGCGCGTGGTCCGGTTGGAATGGCTGATGGTCCGTTGCCAATAGCTGAAGGAGATGTTGTAGGAGCAGGAGCCTGGCGAGGCGACGGGCCCGACCACGAGCCTCGTCCGCCACGAGTGCTGTATCCGCCACCCCTAGCCGGAGCTACATAGCCTCGAGGGCCGGCGGGAGGGATCGTGGGGCTGGTAGCGTCTGCGCGCGGGGGCGGCACGCTCGGGGTCTGCGGGTGTCTAGGTGGCTGAACAGCTGGTGAGCCGGCGGGCGCAGAGAAGTTTCGGGTCGCGGCAGGGCCGGTCGGAGGAGCACGTAAAGCGGCGGGGCCTCGAGGTGGTGTCTTTGCTACCGGTGGGGCCGGTTCTTGGGGGGCGGCAGCGGCAGCGGCGGCGGCAGCAGGCTTGGGTGCTTCGCGAATCGTTGCCGTCGTCGTCGTTGTCGTCGTCGAGGACGATGATGCGGCAGAAGCACCGCCGGTCTGGAGGGGTGTGGGTTCCCGCTCTCGCTCTCGCTCTCGAAGCTGCTGCGGCGGTTGCTGCTGCTGCTGCGGCTGCGGCTGCTCCCGCTCCCGTTCGACGCGCTCCCCACGCTCCCTCGATTGCGGCCGCGATCGTGCTCGGATTGAAGGAGGAGGATGCGGTGACGACTTGCCTGAAGCTGATCGAGACGTGATCGCTGACGAGATGCCAGAGTCTCGGGGCGGCGACGCCCGTCTGTAAGAGGACCCTAGATATCGCTCGCCACCGCGGCGGCTCGTGCTACGAGACCGCGGACGATAACCACCTCGGGGTGCCAGCGCAGGTGACCTCCTGGGTGGAGGAGTCCAGTCCCGTGGGCCCCTGTCGCGGCCGTAAGGCGAACGAGACCGTCTTCTAACAGCTGATGAGACTGGAGTGTGTGCAAATGGGGGCAACGAACGGTACCTGTCGTCCCGCCGGTCAAGGTCCCTGTCTCTCTCCCTCTCACGATCCCGGTCTCTATTGTCGCGGCGCGGCGGCGATCTGGCACGGTCGCTTCTCTCGTCCCGGAGAGCGGGAGATCTACCAATGGGACTCCGTCGCCTGGAAGGGCTACGTCTCGGCGAGGGGCGTCTCACAGGTGGGCTTCGAGTTCTATCCCGCCTGCGCCATGTATCGCTCTGAGGGCGCGGGTCTCTGTCCCGCGATCGGTCACGCCGGTACCGCTCAGCGCTGCGGGACCTACGACGCGCGGGAGATCGTCCGGGGACATAACTGTCTGATGTCAAGGGAGGCGTACGGGCGCGCTCCCTGTCGCGGTCACGAGAGCGCAGCCGATCTCTGTCTCTGTCTCTTGGATCTCGGTCTCTTGGATCTCTGTCTCGCTCTCTGTCTCGGTCGCGAGATCGAAGTCTTTCTCTGTCTCTATCACGGTCGCGATCACGGTCGCGATCGCGGTCTCTGTCTCGGTCGCGATCTCTTAGAGGGCTTCTGGCTCGTCGAGGGGATCGATCGCCGCCGCCGCCGCCGCGCGGGAAGGGTCTCCAAGATTCGCCAGCGCCATACCTAGTGACCTCGCCGTCCTCGTACCTATCGAGCATCGTTAGTTTGATTCGTTTCCCGGCTTTGAGGTAAGCTCAGACGGTCCATGACAATTCAGTGTTCAGTAAGCCAAGCCGGAGGAATGTAACCCGTCGCTATAGCCAACTGCGCTTCGCGTTCAAAGTGGGAGCAGTGTGCCAACAAATGTCAATCATAGCAGGTATACCACAGAGACCGCGTTCGAAGAGCTGTTAATGGAATACAACGCATGGCCAAATAGCTGCTTCGAATACCACTTCGTGGAACAGGCAATGACGGAGGGGATTCATCGATAGAGAAGACTGAGCTCGAGGGGGGCAGACGGGAGAGGGGGGGGGGGAATCCGTGCGACATGTCACTTACCTGCTTCTGCGGTCGCGATCCATGATGATTGTCGTCAAACCGAACAGATTTGGTGAATCCGGGGCGAGAAACGGATTGTAAACTTCCGTGATGATGGTCACGCGCGCGGGTCGTACGTGTTGAAGAGGGTCAGCCACCTGTTGAGTTATTGCGCCGACGCTAAAACGGTACTAAGGTCGCTTGAAAACGGTGGCAGCGACCGGGTTGGCGTGTGGAAAATGTCCAAGGTAGGTACCCACAACGCAAAGAGAAGGCGGCGCGCACGTCTTCCCTGCCGGATAAGATAAAGAAGGAGTCTTTAGAGCGCTGGCCAATGAGAAGCTGTATTTCAACGACACTATAGCTAGGTACTTCCCCACAGCACATCTTTCTCATTAAGGTCAATCGGAGCTGGGGCTGACTCCCAAGGAGATCTCTGCACGATCGTACAGGTAAATACCTAACTGATGAAGGCAGACGAAAATTTTGAGATACAAACATGACTATGGCGCTCTCAACCCGGATACAAGTGGGACACAAATCCTGCGGAGTTTATAAAATTAGTAAAAGCGACAAAGTAGATAGATACCTACCATGTCACAAGTAAAGATAAAGTAAAATTAAAGACCTGGAGTTTTAACAGGGAAAAAAGTAACCCGAAAGATGGCTGTGCCTATCGTGGTGAGGATTTGAGCCTCACGCGGGGGTCGAACCCGCAACCTTGAGATTAAGAGTCTCACGCTCTACCGATTGAGCTAGCAAGGCGGGTGTATTAGAATGGATCTATAAAGGGGATCCGATGCTGTGAGAAGCGGACAGTAAGGAGTACAAAAAGCTAGGAAGGCGGGTAATTCGAGTGGACCTGATGGGGACCCGATGATGGGTTGTTCGCAACAGAATCGGATCCTTGAACGGCAACTCAGACATGGAACATCATCACCTGCCTTACACGGGGAGAATATAAACACCAGAGAAGTCAATGTAATCGGGCTGCGCGGTAAGATATGGAAAACAGTTCTCTCGGGGGTCTAGTTGGTGGCTACTTCCCTGTGCTCGTGAACTCGTGGCGAAAGTACCATCCTTCCAGCCTGTCATCTGGTCCTGATCTTCCCAATACACAATGCTTTGATATTCCTACGTAAATGTACTGCACATCACATATCTTCTCTCACGCGCCTCCAAGTTAAAGCAGAGTGTGTTTCGGCGATCGATCATCCAAGGCCGACTCATCTTATTCCTCTTGCTCAAATCATCTTATCGTCTTCTGTGGTATCTCCATTCTGGCGAGCTGCCAGCATCTCCAGCATCCATTTCTGGATCTCCCCAGCATGCGTCTGCATCATCTTCTGAACACCGTTGGCCTCGCTGCGAATGACTGTCCCGAACCGTCGTTTAGTGACCCTACGTAGTGTGTCTTCACTATTCCAGCACGGATGGTCGTGTGATACGTAGATCTGAGAGTGCCCTTTGTACCACGTTGCAAGTTCGTTGTCGACGTCGGATTTGACTGGCCGCAGCATGCCTTCGACGAAGCATGCAACTCCGGCAATACGCGCTTTGCAGTCTGTTCAGGAAAAGAAGAAGAAAAGTAAGCAGGAAGCCCGTTTGTCGTTGTCGTCAACAACACATACCTCGGCCTGTCAAAAGCGCTCTGACTCCACTGTACGACCGACCCACCCCGACGAGTAGTATATCATCGGCCTCCTCATAGAGCTGGAGGTAGTTATCCCAAAGATAATTCGCCAGCTCTTGAAGCTCGTTCAGCAGATCCTTGTCTGCCGTCCGAGGGCTGTACGGGTCCATGTCTTCATCTCGTGATACTTTGCTGGGTACGTTGACGTCCATCACTGCCATGCCTTGGTCGATAGCCCAGTCAATGTATTGTGCCGTACTATCAACAACCCATGCGTTGTGAGGTTCAATGTGGCGGTCAATAACATCTGGTTGTGCAAGCAACTCTGGTGGATCGTGGATGATGACGAGAATGCGACGCGCCGTTGGAATGTCGGGGGTTACGAGAACCTGATTTTCGTATGATTTAAAAAGCAGATCCCGCTGGATAAACAGTGGAATCATCTGGTGGCGTTGTGCGAGATCCTGCCGTTGGCCGAGTCTGATATGGTCATTGAGTCTGGTGGCATTGAGGTCTTGAATATCCGGTACTGGGACAATACCAGGTCTCATGCATTCCCAGTACGGCGCTTGGTAGCTCTGGACCTTGGCAAGAACTCTGGCCGCATCCTTGTTTAGCATAGGAATATCCATCTTTGGTGGTGGCTCGCCCATCAAGGTCCGAGCAACGGCCACAGCCGATGTCGAGATGGCCTGCAGGTTGTAGCCGCCCTCCAAGCACACAGCAACTTTGCCGTCCGCCAAAGACATGAGCATATGAGTCATGTGCGCATAGCAGGTCGGTGTCACAAAGCAGCCTCCAAGCTCATCTCCAGCGGCAGCGTCGAACCCAGCAGATATGACAACCAGATCAGGGCTGAACTCATTCGCGATGGGCATAATGATTTTTTGGAAAGCAGCCATGTACTCGCCATCTCCCATACCTTGGTCGTGCCATCCAATGTTGATGTTTTTCCCCAGACCAGGTCCTGTGCCGCAATGCTCTATGCCACCATCGGGTATTTCTTGATTGTCTGGCTTTCCAGGGTAGAATATTCCGTTCTGGTAGACATGGAGAGAGATGTAAAGAACATTCGGATCATCGTAGAATATGTTTTGGATACCGTTGCCGTGATGGACATCCCAGTCCAAGATGAGGACCTTCCGACAGTCTTTCGGGTACTCTTGCTGGCAGATCTTAACGGCGACAGGCACGTTGTTGAAGAAGCAGAATCCGAGGGGCTGGTCGTACTCTGCGTGATGCCCGGGCGGTCTGATGACGGCAAAAGCATTCTTGACGTTGCCTTCCACGACATGCTTGCAGGTGTCAATGGCGCCGCCGCATGACAAGAGGGCTGCCGTGAAAGTGAGACTGCCAACGTAGAGCGAGGCACGGCCTTGATCATATTGCCGGCTCGTTTCCCGCAACTCGGCGTAGTCCATTTTCGAAAGACCTTCGACCCAGTTGTAGTGCAGTGGAGTGTGAGTGGTGAGGATCTCTTCCTTTGTCGCTTCACGAGTACCGATTCTCCACATGTACTTGGTCGGGGTATCTCGCATAACGTCTGCCACCTTGCTCTCTGGGCCAGTGTAGACCAGACCGGCCCTCTTAAAGGCTTTGTAGATCTCCTCTATCCGACGAGGATCCTCTGGATGGTGAGGTGTGGTGCCAAAGTCAGCGTTGACATGGAGTTTCATGCGGTCGTCGTAGCAACATGCCGTCGGCAGAAGACCTCGTCTGCGCAACTGATTCGCAACCTGCTGATCTGAATCATCGTCGTATTCCTCAAAATCATCCTCCTCTTCTTCGTCGGGAGACGTGGAGTTCTCATTCTTAGGATCTCCTTCAACAGGCGCAGTTACCCCATTGGGAGTAGTCGTGTGGTTAGACGGCCTATCATCTCCGCCCATGATAACGTCTTGGTCGCCGCCTTCCATAGTGCACAGGCGGGCTTCGACTCAACCTCCCCCCAAGGCCCGGGTCAGCCTATATGGGAGATAAACTGTCGGAAATGGAATGCTTGGCGGACAAGAGACACTTCTGTGGTTTGGAAACAGAGCGTAGCTCGCACCAGCCGGGGGTGCTGTGCACTCGAGCCTCAGCACAGCCAACTAGGATAGGTCAGCTGGGAACTTCCTGGGAGAGGTAGTTTGCCAGCGCCTTATCGTGTGAGATACGCGATGATCCGATTGGAATAGATTAAGAGTTTGGAATCCTATAACGATGTCAGTATGGTTGAGAGAAAATGGAGATGAGGACGAGCACAAAACATGTAGCAGGGTAGGTAAGACAGGGAAGTTGCCAGACAGCTTGGAGTATCAGAGAACTTCGAAAACCTCCTCCAAGATGGGGTAAAAAAACAATGACCTTTTGTTTGTATGAAGCTGGTATATTCGAGGTCTGAGTGCGCCTTCTTTGTTGTCTGACTTTCGAACATCAGAGTAATAAGGTGAGAAGGCAGGTACGACGCCCCCAGGTTAGGTCTTATACACCCGTCCACTCGGCCAGGCCTGGAACAGCAGGCCGATCAGACGACCGTCTGCGTACCTAGATATATGAAAGAAAGAGGCTAGCTACTAACCTTGGCGATAGAAGGACAACGGCTGGTGCCCGTTGAGGGGATCAATCTTGAGATAGGATAAGCCAAGCTGGCCTAAGCTAGCTGTAGGTCTCCTGGCGCAAGTCGGGTTATAACTGTGAGCGCTCTCAAGCCCGGGGCCGAATACCAGACAAGAAGGATAAGACCAGTAAACGGATTGCGGGTAAAGGAGCTTGAGATGCGCCAGACAATGCGCCGCGCTGATGGAACGAAGCCGTCGTGTAGGACGATTAGGTGAGTGGCCGGGTGTGAGTGAGTGAACAAGATGGGAGAGGCTTGGGCCACTGACAAGGTGGGAGCTGGCCACCAGCCGCCGCCTTGCAGGGTGCACCCGCCACAGCAAGACCCCTGTACGCCGCAGCCTTGCACCATCTACGTAGTAAGACAGCAAGTTCTCAATCCACTAATTAATTACCGGGTTCCTATTTGAGGCAAGTTTAATCACTGGCTCTTTCCAGATCACGTTCTAACGACTTATCTTCGTCTTTTGAAAATGTCTGTTGACGAGATCATGAAATTGGCTATCGCGACGCACAAGTACGCCTGCGATGTATTCACTTGAGAACTGCGCTTGTCCATCGTAGAAAGACTTTGAACACGTCAAAAACTAGTCATCCAAAAATTCAATTTTTATAGAAAAATACAGTGACGAACCATGATAAATCCATTGGTCTTGTTATTACTAAGGTTTGATCTATCCTATAGTTTAACCAGCCTGCAAGACTCAACCCAACCTTCGGGGTTCGATAGCCTCGTCAACCATGGAGGTGACTTCGCTCCGTGAGAGCACGGCCGTCGTCCCCTGGAGGAGCCCAATTCCCTCTGGGCCGCCGAAAAGCCCCTGGAGGGGGGATCGAGCCATCATTACTGCCATCGCTATTGAGGCGCTCATCAATATCGTTGTCTCCAGTGTCCACAATGCCCCCAGTAGTGCTCAAATCGGGGGTGTCATACAGCCATGGCCGCTCGTCCGCCGCCGCCTGAACCGCTGCTACAAGGGATTCTTGATCCTGAGAGAAGGCGGGATGCTTGAGGTTTACATCCGTTACCAGTCGCTTCCGGGGGTAGTTGAACAGGTTCTCGAAATAGAACATAAGGTCTCTAGGATCGAGTTTGGCATATGTGTCCACAATGCGCTCACGGATGCTGGTCTCGATCATCGTTTCAAGCGGGCTGCTGTCATCGATCTGCGCGTGGCATCAGTATGGGAATTGGTGTTCGTTCGCGCCATGCTACTCACCGGTTCGAGATTCTGCTCTAGGTTTGGGTAGATGTAGTGTCGAACAAGATTTTTCATTGACATGAACAGATCCCTTATCTCCATTAACTCGCATGTCGGGTACAGCCTCATATGGCTGGTCCGGACGTCATTGACAAAGGGTTCCGGTTGACCACTCCGGGGCCGGGGGAGCTCGCCGTGAAAGTAAAAAGCGTATAGCCACCAACGATAGAGGGCACGGCGAAGTTTATACTTTTCCGCTTCGCTAAGCTGGCGACAGTCTTCGGGCGATGTGAACCAGTGTAGTTGCGGGAATATTTCTTCCCATCGCCGTGCCACTAAACAGTATCTCAGCAGACGGTTCAAGTCTCGGTCGACGAGAGTGACTGAGCGCGGCGACGGTAAGGAGCTCGTTCTGACAGGGTTCCCGCCGCCAAGGAATTTAGTGAGCGCGGCGTGCTCGGAAGGTACGCTCTGGCTGTGCTGTATACCACCTCGGGACAATGTGACACCCGTCATATCGCCTGGAAAGCGCCTGAAAACAACCCTTCGCGGTTGAAATGTATCCCCGTACTGCACAATGTCCTGATCCGATGCCGTAAAGACTTGAAGCAGTTCGGGAAAGGGGCTAAACTCTCGTTGGACGACTGGCAGCAGGATCGCTGCCTTGTGTCGCTTCAAAAGGCCATGGAAAAGGGTGTTGACCTGGGCCAAAGAGAAAATGCTTTGCACATCAAGTTGGTGGTAAATGTCAAAGATGATTTCGAGTGGCAAACCTTCGAGACCGTCAAGTTTGCCTAAGTCGTCATTCGCCGAATCTGAGTGCATGTGCAAGGGCCCAAAGAGGGATGAATATGTGGAAGACATCGCGAAAGCAGCAAGTGACTGTCTCGAACAATCTATGTGAAGGGTTACAGTGAGGTGAACCAGTCGGGTAATATTAGTATGGTGGTTTGTCGGCTGAATATGGATTTGTGATTATCTGGGAATACGGAGGTGACCGTTTGGAGAAGCAACCGAGGGTCAACCTCTGAGTTGGTCTCGTTTGCTTACTGGTAATGAACTAGGACAACTCGTGTCACAGATGCAGACAAACGCCCTTGGCAACGGTAACAATTTGAATTGATTCTGTCCCGGTCTCAGAACCCGATCTCGGCGGTTGGTGGGTCACATAACTCACTGATGGTTTGTAGCATGTTGTTTTGGGCTGAATGCTCCTGTGGAATTTGGTAGGCCTTTTCTTATGGCTTCTTGGGCTGTTCTGCTTGCCAGTGCAACGACAGACCGAGGCTGTCCAAATACAGACCAATCGTTAGAGCTTATCGTCTAGCGTTGATGTCGTGGAGGACCGCCGATGAACAAGCTTCCGCCGATTATGCCAAATCAGAATCTGATAAGAGGGCGCGCCTGATGATTTCGAAGGCGAGAAAGCCCTTGCTAGCCTCGTGGATGAATGGAGTCACCAGCGAGGTATGCGGTTGGGAGGTTTACTTCCTGACAACCCCGACGTTGGGGCTATCGAGAATGGGGGAACTGCAGATCGGCATTGTTTGCTCCAAAGACGCAATGTTGATCAGAATGATCCTGCGATTGTCCCAATGACCCGCGTGCTCGACGGATGGGTGCTGAGAATTACAGCGCTGTCGCAGGAGTGTTGGTTGTTGCAAAAGGCTCAAAGAGACGAGACGGAAGAATGGACGTGACGTGACGCAGAGAGGCATGCACGTCACCCCCAACTGCTGACCTAAGGTAATTCAAGCGCTGAAGTTGATAAGAGTACTCTGTACCTACTTAGGTAGTACCAACATTGATTAGATAGTGGGTTCCTTCCGGCCCCCGGCCCTGGCGTCAGGGGTACAGTATCGCTCGTGATTGTGTCCAGGATACCTAGGACAGAGGGGCCAATCACTGCACAACAAAGCTCTAACAGCTGAGGTCCATCGCGAGCCCGGTACGGTACGTACACAGTGACTCAAAAGAGCTTTGCTTCCTTGACGCTCCTCAGTAGTTTCATTCTCATATTTGGCACCCGATGATTTGGACTTATCTTACGGCTAATGTTCTGACCAAACAGGGATGATATTTTTCTGCTTAAGCAAACAAAGTCTTGGTATCTAATTCGTCCTTCGCCGCGGGCCGTCCTCCCTTTGACCTGATGCCCAATTCGCCCTTCTTTGCCAGTCTTTCAACCTGCTGTTCCACACGCGAGACATGGCGGGTAGCCTTCTTGCGTTTGATGTCGGCGCGAATTTGGTTCGGGCTGACGAACTCCTTACTGTTCCAAAGGAGAGGTCCTCCAAAGGATCCTTCCTGGATCAGAATTGGGGTGGCAGTGAATCTCGGACCGATCTCCAACAACTTGACATCGGTTTTCTTGCCGCCATGGACTTTTGTGGTCGTCTCATCCGAATTCTCATCAGCTTCCGCTTCCTGCACCTGGTATTGACGAATCCAAACCTACAAGAGGGTCAGGTCAGCTTGCCTCCAGCGAATACAGGAGAAGCACGGAGATGCAGAGAACTCATGGAAGACCTAGAACATACCTTTCCATCAAGGTAGGAGAACCCAATCACCCTGTCGATAAACGGCTTTGCTTTCCGCGCACCCTGAGGCACACCCAGGTTTGCAATGAATGCTTGCTTGATGACTACCTCTAAGTTAGCTCGCTCAATGAGACTGCGGATCCAGGCATTGCGTCTTACGTTGGAGGTGGGGGTTCTTCTCGTCCTCGAAGGCTGCATCAAATGAGAGAATTGGACGCGATCCCTTGAGACAATTACCAGGGAAATTGAGCTCCTCCATCGTGTGTACTTTCTATCGTTAGTCACGTTCTGCGTCAAGTCGAAGACACTTTGATGCTTACTGTTCTGGAGGTGGAATTTGATCGCGGGTCCATTCGGGCACTTGGAACCGTCAGTTAGTGAGGCAGAAAAGGCGTCCGTTGACCAAACTCACGTTCGAAATCCACAGGTAAAGGTCCTTGGCCTTCCTGGCCTCGAAGTACATGATCCCGTTGCAGTTCATCATTTCCGCAAGCTCGTTGAGGGCTGAAAGGTTATGCTTATCGTCGAACTATTGCATCGAATTAGAATCGCATGTCTGGAAAGAATACGGCTAGCTCTTAGAGGCAGATCGAAGCCCGCGGAGTGAGACTGACCTTGCTGTCAAGCTTTCCGTGGGGCATCAGTGTTGAGAGGTCGTTCATCAAGTGTCGATGCCTGGTTACATTCGTCAAGTCAGCAGAAATCTCAATAGTAAAGACAACGATGAAGAAACAGGCTGTTGTTAATTCCTTACCTGTAGGTTACACCTCTACTGGAGAGGATCAGAGTTCGCCTCTTCTGACGGTTCTTCTGTACACCATTGGCGGGCGCCTCGACCTTGTCGGTCTTCTTCGACAGCGACTTGTACACGGAAGCCATCGCGACGGTCGATTCGTATTCGGCCGAGGGTGTCGCGTTACCGTTCGCGGTTGTTGATCGGTGTCGGAACCGTTTGATGTTGTAGATGCGAAGGAAGATGCGCAGGGGAGCCACTGGACATCCCAACGACGACCTGCGCGCGCCAGAGATTTTTTTTTTACTTGCCTACATGCCTGGCGGCAGAACGATGCGATAAAAGCTTATCGGAGGGCGGTGTGGCCTGATTTGGCGGGGCATGTCGCACCCTCACTTATCACTTCTGTCCCAGGCACTGGTAAACTAGTATCAGGCCATAAACCGGGCACGTACCTAATATCTGGGTACCTGGATACGTACCTAGGTAAACCACTGCTCAGGACACTCCGTACCCACCACAGAAACCTCAGAGCTCCTAGTAGTGCGGGCTAAGGGGGGAAAGAAACTTTGTGGACCGTAGGCAAGCTTGCAGCCCACCCCAATTTCGCATTGCTGGAGAGCAATAAGTCAGCCCTCGGTATCAAACTGGTCAGGAGACAATTTCAAAGGAGGGCCCCTCAAATTGAGGGTCGAGGTTGCTGCAAATGCGAAGGTCATAGACCTAGTGACTCTGAACAAGAAACTGGAGAAGAAGCCCAGATTTGGTTTTATTTTGTAATTGTTTTGCTGAGAGAAATACCTGCCGCAGCCACATATCTGGATGCACCAAAAAGGGGACTTCAGAGCCAGCCCTCGTGGACATGTTGCATTCAGGGCGAAAGGCGACCGATGATGCGGCCCATGTGTCCCACTTAGTTTTGTGTATCTCGACTACGATTGTTAACGTGTGTCCTGACGTAGGAAACCACAGCACCATGCTACGGGTAGACACAATCCTCCCTTGTTACACGCTCCTTAAATACTTCTCACATCAGCAAAGTACCCCAGGAGACTCCCAAGGCATTAAGGTGGATTCATTCAACTACGTAAGCATGGCAGAGCGATCGTCAGAAACGTCAAAGCCCAGACATGCCGCGCTGAGCCGTATAAAGGAGAACAAAGAAAAGGCCGAGACTGTACTCCGTCCCCTCAGAAATCATATAAAGACCCATTGGATTCCTAGCCGTTCCTCGATGCAACAGCCCCTCCATGACCAGGTGACATACAGATCCCGGAGGCATATGTGAGACGCCATGATATCGACCGCAGCAGCCCTCCCAAAAAGCTGTGAAAAAGGTGCGCAGAAGAGGGTTTGTCGCTTAACAACACTTACCACTCTTCTCTGCGCTGTCGTCCGCAGGCTTGGTGAGCGAAATGCCAGGACCGGCTCCGATTGTGGCTTGGGGCCCGTCACCTGAGTCGAGGGCTTTGCTTGATACGATTCGGTAGATCTCTGTTAGAGAACATGTCAAGTTAGCGCAAGAACATTATCAGGGGCGGGAGGGGCTTGCGCGCGATTTGCGAAGGCGGGAGGCGAAACGCACCGGTCAGGATGTTCTGGAAGGCGAGCTCGACGTTGCTGGCATCGAGGGCAGATGTCTCAATGAATGAGAGGTGGTTCTCGCCTAAAGGATAGGTTAGCCGACCCAGTGTCCGCTAAGCTTCCCTTACTGCTTCACCGCAACGTACTGGCGAAAGCCTTGGCTTCCTCTGTGGGCACCGCTCGCAGGTGGCGCAAATCGCTCTTGTTTCCGACCAGCATGATGACAATATTGGCGTCGGCGTGGTCCCGCAGTTCCTTTAGCCATCGGGTGACATTCTCGTATGTCTGGTGCTTGCTGATGTCGTAAACGAGAAGAGCACCGACGGCTCCTCTGTAGTAGGCCGAGGTGATGGCGCGGTAGCGCTCCTGGCCGGCGGTATCCCAGATCTGTGCCTTGATCGTCTTGGAGTCGACTTGGATGGATCTAGTGGCGAACTCGACGCCAATCGTCGACTTGGAGTCGAGGTTGAATTCATTGCGGGTGAATCGACTGAGAAGGTTGGACTTTCCGACGCCCGAGTCTCCAATCAGCACCACTAAAATAAAACAGAAAGTCAGCTCGCGCCCAGGCAGCGCTGTGTGTATGTCATCGCGAGATCGGTTGTCGTCGGCGCACCTTTAAAGAGGAACTGTGAGAGTCGTCAGGTTAGCGCAAGGAGGGGAACACAGTTGGAGAGGGAGAGGGGCGGGTCAAAGGTCCAGGGGATTTGGACGATTGCAGGCGGAGGACTCACGTCATATTCGTCGTTGGCCATGTTGTCGGTTTAAATTGAAAAGGGATATGCGAGTGTCGGAGCAGTTATTGGGTCGTTGGTGTTGCAAAACGAGGATAATACTGCGGCTCGATGGAGGTGTGCGCGGCCCCGAGAGATGAAGCAGTTGAGTTGAGGCGAGGCAAGGTGTAAGGGTCTGGAACTGAACCAGACTGAGGGAGGTGGAGAGTGCAGGTAAAGCCAGCGGGCGGCGCAGTGTGTCTGGTGTGTGGTGTGGGTGAGGCAGCAGACTGAGAGGCGAGGTGGTGTCGGCACAGCTCTGAACAGATACATGGGTACCCATTAGGTAGGCCACGAATACTCGCTGGAGGGTTGGCCGCCGGTACCCCAGAAGGAGGAGGGTACTTACAGTTATAGGTACTCACCTAGGTGGGTAGGTACATATGCTGGGCTTAGGAGGGGAGCCAGTCCAGAGGGCCTGCCACCCTGTAGGAAGCGGCGAAGGGGCTTGCTCGAAAGTACCTAACGGGCAAGTCATAAACAGTGGGTTTCACGCTCGTTATAGCCAGCGGAAGTCCATCGCGGATGGATGGTATTACAAACTACAATATAAACGCAGGAAAAGGTGCTTTGTTCCAACATGTGACGCAAGAACGATACTTGGATCCAGCTTCATCGTCTGAGATGAGACTTCCTACCCACTCCAACGTCTAAGGGCTGACTGGTTCACGTTCCGGAAGTGCTGAACCCGCTGAGCCACACCACCACGGAACACGTACCAACCACTCTCGTCACCTTGATGTCTCTCTTGTACATCGTATATTAAAGTAACGCTAAAGACCCAGAAAGACGAGACGCGCAATGAAAGCCACGGACGAGATCGCCGCCGTCGGGCACGCGGAACTGTCATGTTTCATGTCGATGATCACGTGCCCATTGTCCCTTGGACAGACGAAGGACACCTCCCCATCCTTCACTTCGTTTGACCTACCCAAGTTGAAGACGTTCGAGGGAAGCTTTTAGGTGAACCTTTACCCTTCCGGCTCATAACTCAGGTCCGTTCCAGTCTTGTCTGCATGCTGGTGTCCGTTGCAGGCGTTTGCTCTGGTGTGTTAGTCGCTTACAGCAACCTGTAGACGTCAGGTCCGAATGCCAATGTCATGAGGCTGGGATTCCTTCAGAGATACAGAGCTACATGAGAGAGCATGTACTGCTTTCATGTAGATCTTCAAACCCAGTCAACGATGGTCGGAAAACCGCAACGGTGAGAGATAAACGAGGTTGCTGATCGGTATTGAGTGCACCTATATCTCCCTATCAAGCGGGTGACAAAAAAAAGAGGCACTCACAAAGTGCAGGGTCCATTTCAAGTACCTATACTCTACATTTTGGGATATGTAAGTAGTCTTTAGTAATCTAGCTCAGTAACATTTAGTTGATTCCTTAAGCACAAGTCACCTTAAGTCAACTTTACTGAGTGCCTCTTTTTTTGTCACCCGCTTGCCTATATATGTAGGCACCTAGGTAAATTGGGTCTGGCTTGAAGAATGGTGTTGGGTACTGTCCCTTGCCTGTGTCTTCCCACTCCCCTGGCCGTACTGTCAATGTTGTTTTCTTTTCTCCGTTTGATCAGGTCATCTTCCTGAGTGCACGGACGCGCAATCAACACCTGTAGGTGAACCACTGAAGGTACTCCGCCACGGGGAACTGTATCCATGTCGGTATGCATGTCATGTCACCTTGTGCAGTCTTCGATGGTCAATCGTTTCTTTTTACTTCAAATCCGCGTTGGGAACACTGCAAATACGGCACAGAACCTCACTCCTTTCTATTTCCATTTTTCACTCACCCAGTCGTCCAACTTCTCTGCGCTTCTGACGAAACAAAACAAAGCGAACCAAAATAAACACAGAAGGTGCCCCCTTGCGAAGTCAGTGTTTGTCCGATTGTCTTCCCAGAGAAGCTCTCGACATCGCTAAACACTTCATAGGTTTGGCGGTCTTCGCTCACCTGTCAAGAACAGCTTCATGCACTTTACCTGTCTGGGTAATCGGAGTCTTTCTCTCATTCTACCAGCAACAACACCTTTGTTTACTTTTGCGACAGCATTTGTACTTGGTGCGTACTGTTCCACGACTGCGGTGTACAAGTCTCTCAACTCTTTGGTCTTTTATCGCTTGATCTTTTGAGCGCGTGCCTTACTAATTAAGATCCGAAGTACTCGTCACTCGCATTGGTCCCGCTGTCCAACTCAGCCTCTAGGTATATACCCTATAGCATGGACATCAGAAACCGAGCCCGCCATGGATAGTTCTGGCTTGTTCGTAGTTGACGACGATGCCATATCCATCAATTCTACCTTGCTATCCGAACATGATTCGGATGAGGAATGGTTGGTCGAAGGCATCCGCGCCCAAATTCGTGAGGATGGAACAGACAGATACCTGGTCGAGTGGACCGGCTATCCCATTGAGGAAGCCACGTGGGAGCCCAAAGAGAACATGACGGATGAGCTGCTTCTGGAGTGGAGAGATACAAAGGCAAGACAAGCCCGAGGTGAAGAGGAGCCTTTTGACGTTGCCGCCTGGCAAGAGGCCGTAGACAAGCGCCAACAGGACAGATATCAACGGCACAAAGAGCGCAACATCGAACGGAAGCGACGTGGCCTGCAGCTCAAGCTGTGGGAGGGTGAAACCAACGCGGACTACTGCCTCAGCGATGATGACATTAGACAAGACGACTACAACGCCAACTTCCCGCCTCCGAAACATGTTGAGCGACAAGAAAATGCGGTTCTTTCCGATGAAAGAGAAGAGAGACGGCCCGAGAAGTCACCCAAATTGGCAGCCGTAGAAGAGCCAGCCCCGCGGACTACGGTATCAGCAAAGATGACAGGGAAGATGACGGAGAAACCCAAGTCGTCGTCGAAGAGAAAGGCCTCCCCGCCTATCTCACAGCCACGCCCACAGCCGTCCTCTCTCGCATTAGCAATAAGCGAGCATCAGGGAACAGAAAAACGGTCCGTAGCCAGCAAGAGCAGACCTGTAACCAAGGCTGCCACCACAACACCCACACGACACAAAGCTAGGAAGACCACCGTCAGCTCGAGGACGATGCTCGGATCACAAAACAGCGGAACTGGCATAAACGTCTTTGCCGCCGGCAAGCAAATCAAGCAACGTCGTTCGCTGGTGCAGACCGTGACGGATTCAAACAAGGACCCTCGTATGTTTTCAAACCATCGAATCAGACGAAAGGCCGAATTGCAAAGCCGTGACAAGGCAGACGCTGTGCCTGGCACTGTCCCAACCAAGCTATTCAGCATCAGTAACGGGCCCCCTGCCGGTTCGAGTTCCGGGACATCAAATGTCGTCCCTCGCTCTGCTCTGAAACATTCGGCCGACGGCTTCATGGCGAGGTCCGGCAGCGAGTCTAGTGTTGCTTTCTCGGATGTAGCCGACTCGACGCTTCCTCAAAACTCGGAGTCACAGCCCACACGGCCCATTGTCAGGAAAAGGAAGTCTGTTCAGTTTGCAGACTTGCCTCTTGTCGATGAGCCAGAGTCTGTTGACGAGATTCATCCGAAACGTCTCAAATCGCCTCCCATGCCATCAGACCCGTCCCCGCCATCTCATCTACCCCAAAAGCCTCAGCCCGTTCTTCGCAAGCTGTCGATAACACAGTATCAGTCGAGAAGCGTGGGCCAGAGTTTTGATAAAGCAGTTATAATGGGGCCGTCAGGAACCAAGGATATCCAGATGACGTTTGAGAACGTCAGGCCTGATTCTGATTCATGGCATTCACAGTTTATCAACAAGGATTCCTTACATTTCAGCAGAATATTCACTGCCCGTACCTTTGCAAGTCAAAAGGTATCCGTTGTAGAGCGAAGCCTATCGCACGGCAGTGTCAGGCCGAAAATGCCACATGACCAAGAACCAGTCGACAGAGCTGCCGAACGGCTACGACTTGGGTCTTTTGGAGCGGCTTGTTTCTGCGAAGACTTCATCATCGTCATTTACCCCGTCGATTGCGAGGAATGGAAAGAGGTCATGGCTGAAGTCGAGGTCACCAGCCCCGCAAACGTCTCGCTGCGATATGTCATATTCAAGCCGCAGCCAGTTGCCACGAAACCTTTACCGGTAATGAAGACTAGCTCCCCGAGATCGATGGAGCCGCGGACCGCAATATTTCGGAATCTTCTCCGTCTCGATTATCGCAAACTCCTTCCTCCCAGAGTGTTAGATGGACACCACAATTTCTACTTGGCGTTTCCCCCGTCTAGGAAGCTCTTACTCGATGCCGTGAGCGAGTGGCTTCATGCGGAAAATCCTACTTGCAGGGTGTTCTCCACCAAGACAGCAGGCGACTGGACTGCTTTTACCAACCCAAAGATAGTTACGCAAGGAGTCATCATTGTCCACGAGACAGCCACCGACACTCTCCGGCGGTTTCCTGGCCTCCTGAAGCTACTCCTACACAGTAACAGTGCGACTTACTGGTTCTGGTGCATTGGAGAGTCGCTTCAGCAGCATCCCCTGTATCCGTCTATCCGCTCTACGCATCGCAAGGCAGCACCTGGCAAGATCGAGTTGACGAGGCTTTTCCCTCATGGAAACGCGATCCTGGTTACGCCCAGTTTTTTGGTATCGGAGCCACGCCGTTCTCTCCAGCTTTTCGAGTGGTACAAAAATACCCATATGAAGCCCTACAACAACCACAAGATCGTTGCCGCTGCAAACATTGTTCAGTACCTGCGAGACCTTGCATTTGAGAGATCCAGTCATCGCAATGCGCTATCAGTAGAGGCATCCCGGATGTATAAAACCTCGGAACCAAGAGAGGCAGCGACCAAAGCAAGATTTAGCCAGGAAGAATGTACAGCTCGCTTCGAAACTTGGGCTATTGTTGACGGGCTCCGGCCGTCTGTTCAGACCGGCATTGTGCCAGACGAGCAGCTTGAGCCCATCATCTTTGCCGATGAATCCATCGACGCTAACGATGAGCAAAGCCTGGTGAATTGGTTTGGCTGTTGGTCCCAGACACGACTCGACCAGTTTCGAAAGTTCCATGTTCTGGGCACTGATGGTAGCTCCAGAAATACTCATTCCATCACCGATCGTGACATCCCCCTCTACGCCCCGGGTGCAGGGCGTGATCCAGGAGCGGAGATAAGCGGAATGGCTCATCGTTCTAATCCGGCTGTGAGCGATCTCGACACTAAACGTGAACCACAAGACAACGCAACCAAGATTTTTGGGGGATTGGCTGCCCACACATTTAAAAATAAGCTGTTGGAGCTGGGAAAGGAATGTGAGAGTCCCAGGGTCTGCGCGTTTGGCAAATTGTACGCCCTTCCTGTTTCTTACTACAAAGACATTGCCAGTACGGCCGACTCCTATCAGGATAGTCGCCGGGGCTTTTCAACCTTCGACAAATGGATGGAATTCCCCTGGCCGTTCTTCTCCCTGTACCAACCAAATTTCCGAGTTCCAAATGAAGTGCGTGGGCCAACCGTCTTCAACACGTACTTCGCTCTCTTTTATACTCCGGACGAAGACTCACAGAGCGAACCGCCCGCACGCCACCCGTGGCTCGCCGTTTGGCGAGTTCAGGCACCGAACAAGCCGTGGGAAGGGACAGAGCTTCTCATCTGGGATATAGCGGCCAAGGAACGGTTCCCGGCAGGGACTTCCCCCTACGAGTCCCAGATTTTCCCGGCTCAGCAGCACCTAATCAACTTGGTGCGGGAAAGGGGGGCAACCAAGCAGCGAGGTCTTGACCTGAAGCAGGTCTGGCTTGGAGGCTTCGAACCAGTATCCACCGAGTACACCTCGCCGATTGATGTCACTTTTGCCAATTTGGAGGCCATGATGAGAGATGTTAAGAGGTATCTTCCTCTGACCGAACACCATCTTACCTCCAGGGGCTTCCGCAAAGTCTATCCTGGTGCAGCACCTGCGCCAAAAGAACCCATTGCTTCAGATGCAATGGACACCGATCCGATCAGCCGTCACCAGAACCACTGCGGCGATACCAAGATCATCTTCCACCCGCCTTGTGCGTGTAATGGACCCATTCGGCAGAGCCGATGCGAGAATCTGTTCTACAAGTGGGTGGTGAACCTTGACAGACAACATCAGCATGAGGCGTACCCCTACACGTTCAAGCCTACCGTGGAATGGTACAAGGAGCAGCAGGTGGCTGAGGGCCGACACTTTGAGCACATCAACGTTTCTTCCTGGAAGCGTATCTTCGAGCTGATTCGAGTTACAACCGATGTTGGGAATAAGAAGGGGCTGGATATGGTAGAGAAGGGCAATGACTGAGGGCACAGGGTACTTTTTTACATATCAGCATGATATGTGCACTTATAATGGCGAGATAAGACTCAGCTTCACGATGTATGCGCGTGGGTGACCCGGGTGACTCGTGGACTCGAGTAGACTTATTTGAATGCATACCGTACTGTAACAAACATGGCGTACTAGAATGTGTCACTAGATATGGCACAAAATCAATTGAAGAAGTTCGGATACATTTGAGCATCTTTCATTTGACTGCAAGTGGTCTTGCAGGAGAGCTCTGGCCCATCTAGTCGCCCTTCTTGTCCGGTGTCGACAGATGATAAAGCAGGCACTAGTACAAGCTACACCCCACTACCAATACTTACCTACTTATTAGGGAGTGACCAGCACAAGCATCTCGTGCGCTGATATCTCCTCGAGTAGGTACACAACCAGCAAGGGCGTGTGGTCCAAGGCAAGTGGATTCGTGGTCCAGGGCAAATGAAGTCATTAGTCATTTATTGTATGGTACAAACATAACCCCTTAGCATTATACAACTGTTCGTTGCCAGAAACCGGCAGCCTCCAAACCAAGAGAACCCCGCCTTAACCGGGGCATCACCTCGGCGAGGCAGGGAAATTCCTCGTGCTGAGCAGCACGCCCTTGACCCTCCGAATGTTATCTCTCGCCTTCTTGATCTCGTCCTCGGGCTCGTTCTTGCGCGGGCCGCTGTAGAGCGAGTAGCTGCTATAGTCCTGCGGGCTCGGATACGCCAGCTGCACGAGGTCGTCCTTGAGCACGTCCAACCTGGACTTCAGGTCGGCAAGGTCCTCGCCATCCGAGATGACCGTCGTCTTGAGCAGATCCGCCGAGCTCTTGAGCCGCGCGAGCTTGTCAGCCTGCCAGTCGCTCGCGGACCCGCTCCTGTGCCCCGCCGCTGTTCCACTTCTCCCGAAGCCGGACTCGCCGAGCCTGGGCGTCGGGGGGACCGACGTCTGAGTGCCGATGTCGCGGTGGAACATCTCGGTCGGGTCGTCGGCGCTGGAGCTGCTCGCGTCGTCCTTGTACGCCTCCCCGTTCCCGGCTGTCGCCTTGGCGGCGGGGATCTCTGAGACGGTGCTCTCGAGCTTCTCAATGATCTTGGCGAGGTTCTTAGACGTGGTGTTGTGGAGGTCGCAGCGCGCTTCAGTGAGGTTTTCGACCATGGGCGCCACGAGGTACTTGCTCGTGCCGTAGAGGAGGGTGGAGAGGCCGGCGAAAGCATATAGTGTATTGAGGATTCCGTTAGCGGTAACCAAGGGCGGTGGACGGGTCGACTTCGTGAGGAATTCGGGGTAGGTTACGACGGGGGGCTGGTCTGTTTGACGCGAAATGGAGACCTCGTTGTTGGGCGGTGGTGTCGGTGTTCCTTTTGGTTCGGGTGTCGTCGCCGCTACTTGTTGTGTTGAGCTTGCCGATGCTTTTTCTGTTTGGGTAAGGGTAGTCTAGTGATGTCCTGTCAGTCATGGGCAGCGCATGTCATGGGCGGGGCAGAGAGAGACTGACGTCTTGGGCTGGTGCGTGTGCAGAGCCGCCCAACAGCTGCTCTATATCTTCAGAAGAGATTCCCTTGGTCTTGAGAAATGCCTCCTTTCCCTCCCTCGTCGCGTCTTTGATCTCCTCATCCTGCAGGAACTTGCGAGCGATTTCGATGCTGTCCTCCCTGATGGGCTCGTTCGGCACAGCATCTTGTGATGGCTGTTGGGGCTGCGGCTCGAGTTCGGCATCCGTCTTTTGGTTGCGCTGCCACTCTGGGATTCCGGGAGTGCTCTTGTTGTTGTTGGAGTCGCTCATGATTGCGCCTCTGGTTCCGGGGAACCTGCAAGTGGTTTCAATAGGAAATCGACAAGTACGTAAAGATGCGTGCAATACTGCGTCGAGGTTGAGCCGGGCGTAGAGGCCGGAGGTGGGTGTGCGTTGGTGGTCGGCGGTTCGGCACCTATGAGCACATGCCTCGGCTGGTGCGGTAACGGAAGAGCTGGACGTTCATCACGGTGGGTACAGGAGCGACGGTGGGCTACCTTAGGTACCTACCGTTGTCGTTTTTTTGGCTGGTACATACGCTATGCTCTTGCGGTGGCAGAAAGTGGAACCACACAATGCACGGTGCCCATGGCGACCAGCAGGACCGGGCTTCGTTTTCGACATCTGGCGCTTCAGTGGACTTCAGTCGCTGTTGGAAGAGCGAAAGGCTGAACCCAAAGTGAAGGTTAATCGTAGTCCAACGCAGCGTCAAACTGGCTGGTTTGACAGCATCTCATTGAGCATCACCTCAGCTGTCCGCAGTCACCCTAGTCATCAATCTGCCCAACCCGGATTCGAAGCAATCTTTGACAAGGTCCCCCTTCTGTTTCAAGCGATCGCAGCGCCTTTATTGGAGCCATTTGATTCGCTCGCCCGCCCGTGACGACGATCTCTGGCCATTTGTTGCCTTTGCCGACCTGAACCTCGCCCGCAAATCAGGGGGGGATTCCAGGTGAGACCTTTCACTTCAGTTACCAGCTCCGAGCTGATGGGGAGTGTGTCTTCAATGGAATTGCTAAGCAGGGGGAACCAGGACGCAGAACAAAGCAGCGCGCGCCGGGCACGGAGAGTAAGGGTTTTTAGCAAAGACGCGGAAGACAGACAGAGAAGGCGACACGCGCAAGAGCTGACGAGATCCAATCAAACATTCCCAAAGTCTCACTTCAGGGGGGTTGGTCGTCTCTGTTTTTCCCCCTCTCTCGCCCACGACCACGCCCACCAGCTTGGCCAGTTACCGCCGCCACCAATCCGTCCTCCCAGGAACCTTGCCGTGCTTGGATCCAGTCGTGAGGCGATAGGCCGACAAGGAAGCCATCCCACCTGCCGTTCCTTGCCTTTCCGCGCGCCTCTCTCTCTCTCGCTGGTGCGGCTAGCCGTCATCTATCGCCCCAGGAGTGTATCAATCAGTAAGCTCAGGTGCGACCTTCTCTTTTACTTTTTGGTTCCGCTCCCAATCATTTCCCCTACTGCACCTCATCATCATTGTCATCATCCTTATCTTCGGTGGTGTCTTTTCATCGTATATCAGCCATCGCATCCGGTTACCTTAGCCGAGTCAAGTGAGGCGAGCAGTAACTTCTGGTTTGCGGATCAACATCTCTGAGCAGAAAGAGGCTGGATCGGCCGCTGTGCATGTCGCAATTACAGATACAGTATGGTTCGACCAGAGAAAGTTGAAAGTGTACGCCAGAGACAAACGGAAAAAAAACAAGAGAGCAGCGCCCGCACGTGTGTGCAATTTATTAAAAAAGGAAGAGGCGTAAAACCTTCCTACCTTGGCGTGCGACTTACCATCCATCTCCGGCCGACTACCTACATTGCCTTACCTCATCTCCCCGTATCTAGGGATCGGATTCCTTAGCAGCAGTACCTTTCCTTTCCCCTACCTTGTCTGCCCGACCCCCCGAACTTACCTTAATTCAACCTCCAACGTCCAATATTGAACCAAAGCAAAAAACTCTCCGCCGTTGTTCAAAACAAGCCCCCAAACCTTTTCATCCAAGACATCCTCCAGCAACGAATTGCATCTGTGGAATTGACTCTCGCGACGTCGCTGCCAAGCCAACCCGCGAGAGACCACGCTCACAACACCCCCCACAATGGCTTCCCGACCTCGCCGTTCGGCGGCCAAGAAGGCCCAAGAGCAGATTACTGACTGGGCCGACAGCGAGCGAAACAGCAGCATGTCTACTCGTACTCGCCGCTCAGAGGGCCGCACCTCGGGTGTCTCTCGCGGCCCGCCGTCTTCTCCCGGAAGCGAGCACCTGAATCTTACTGTCAAGGTGCCTGCCAACAAGCTTCGTGAAGCCACCAGCAGAGGAAGAAACTCGACGGGGAACAGCATCTCGGTCAACAGCAGGGCCTCGTATGGCAGTGAGGTTGTCGCCGGCAGACGTAACCGTGGCCCCAAGAAGAGCTACGTTGTTGAGTCTGACAGCGATGAGGAAGACGACGACGACAACGAGATGGAGGAGCCTGATGCCGACGCCGACGCTGATGAGGATGACATGGACGTCGATGCAGAGGGTGAGGAGGAAGATGCTGATGGTGACGTTGACATGGACGCCCCTGCTGCTCCCACCATCAAGATTTCGTTGCCCAAGGCCGGTAAGGTTACTCCTCGCCGACCAGCGGCGGCCAGGGTCATCGAGGATGACGACGATGACGAAGAGGAGCTCAGTGAGATTGAAGTCAGTGACCCCGAGAACACGATGAACATGAGCATCGATGTAGGGGGTGCGGGCGATGACGATGATGATGAGGACGAGGACGAGGACGAGGAGGACGCTGAAGGCGAAGAGGAGGATGCTGAGGGGGAGGAAGACGACGCTGAAGGAGAGGAGGAAGAGATTGAGGTCGCCGATGAGACGGTACAGCCGGATGCCGAAGGCGAAGAGCTCGACAGTGAACTCGGCAGTCGCGAGGGAACCCCCGACTTGACAAAGATGACGAGGAGGCAACGTGCCCGTTTCGAAAATGAGCCACAGCAGTACATGAAGCTCTCGGATGGTAAGTCTCGCAACGAATCCGAGGCATTCTTAGGGAGGGCCCAACGCTAATAGTAGCGATCGCAGAGGTTCAAGCGAAGAAGGTGTTCACGGCGGAAGAGCTGTCGATGAGAAGGCTGGAGATGGCCCGCCGACGACGAAACCTGTCGGACAAGCGCAACGAAGAAGTCAAGGCAAGTGGCTTTCGGCGGTGGAGTCGTTGATTGGACGCATACTAACACGAAGGCAGATGGAAACCATCAACAAACTACTGAAGAAGCAGGCCCCCAAGACCAAGGGCAAAGGCGTCGGCGACGACACGCCCACCAGCGAGTCCCAGAAACCCGACGTCGCGTTTGTCCGCTGGGTTAACTCCAAGAAGGGCAGCGTGGTTGCAGTGCCCGACGAGATGCTCGGAGGACCGGCAGGCAAGGTATTTGTGCCCGGGGGTCTGAAATCCGGCAAGATGGTGGAAGAGGTTGCATAGTCGGTTTGCTGGCGTCACTTACCTGGGCTAGAGATTTTGGTTAATGGCATGAAGACCGCATACTGTTTGATGCGTTTTACTTGGTCGTCAGAAGTACGAGTACAAGGGTTGAACATATTAACTTATCCGGAGCGAGCGGCTGGAGGCGAAGCCAGAACGGAAGTCGCGAGCGACGAAGTTACAGTGGAGAATCTGCCAATGCACATACCCCTAAATGTCCGTGCCCTCGTTTCAATTGGACAATCAACTAGCGTATCTCTTAGATCCCATCTGGATTGGCTGACTGAAATACGGAGCTCTTTTTAATTGGTCGGATCAGTTCAGAAATAAGTGAGAAGTGGGGTCGGAATAATCTAAATATCAAGTAAAAAGCAGTAAAAAGTAGAGGGTAACAGAGCTGCAGCAGAGTGCAGCAGAAGGCCAAATGGTCTCACTGAGTTGCCGCTCCGGGAGTTTCGCTGGAGGCCCCTTCTGCGCCCAACGTATCTTGTATGGGGTATCATAGGAAACAGAGAGAGAAAGGAAAGTAGAAATGGTGGGAACTCTGTGCTTGCCTTGCCCAAGAGCAAGCAAGGAGTGGGTTTCCCCAGCCGAATTCGAGCCGACTCCCTCAGCGTGGCCAGCGCTGGAGGGCATCCAGGTTTAGGACCAACTAGGTCATGGGGATGTCCTTCTGTGACTTCAGCGCTTAGCAGGAGGACGTGAATGGGTTTGTGGGGTGATGTGGCCAGCGGGTGATGATGTTCACCAGATCTGCGCGCAGCGAGTGGTGTTGTTAGGTAACCAGACCCGTCCAAGGTGAGTACGGGTTTTGTTATTGTATTGAGTATTGGGCATGATAGTTATATCGTGTTTTTTGAACTGTATCGCTGTTATGGTTTACCTGGTGACCCTACGAGGAACCAACTGCCTTGATAACCGTACCTTAGTCCTAACACACTCACAATACTAAGTGCACTAGAGGTAAGAGAAGTGTTGGTGCGAGTCTTGGTGTGTGGCTGTTACTGTGGCTATGCCCTGCCCAATACAGTACAGTTAGAGGTGAATGAGGGTCATGTGGTCACCCACTCCGGACTTTTCCCAACACAGTCGAAGCTTTTCCCATCCGATCAGTCGTTTCTCCGCATTTATTTTGCGCAACTCCAAGGCTGTTGCAGATGAACCCTCCACACCTCGCCTGTTGGTTGACAGAGAGGGGAGGGAGGGGGACAAGCAAGGTTTGGGACGGGCACGAGAGTAAACATCTGCCAAGATTTTATTGCGAGACAGACGAGTGTTGGATGACCAAGAACGGCGGCGGTTGTCGTCTTTTGAAGCTTTAGGTTGCTTTGGCAGCCAAACCCGGGAATCCCCTCAACGTTTGTCATCACCCGGGGCTGACTGCTGCCAACATGAGAGAGTGGCGCCATGTCGACACGTCGTCTTCAAGTTGGGGTTTTCCGTCTCCATCTTGAGTGCCTATTGTTCTGCAGTAGTTGTCGGAGGGGAAAGCAGCCGAATTCGACAGACAATGTTCTGGAAGAACACACGTCTTGGCGGCCGAGCCCATGGTCGAATGAGCTCTCTCGTCTTGTCCGTTGGGGAAAGGCTTTTCCGTCACGATTGAATCAAGGCCTCTCTTGGCTAGGTAGGTATGATTGACCGTTCTGCTCCCCTCAGCATCTGACAGGCCCAACGAAAAACGCGGGTCGGGTCCAGCACGTACAAGCAGATGCTCAGTGGATCATTCAGCACTGAATCACCAGACCGGTTACGTAGGTTGGTGCACCGAAGAAATGAAGAAACAGCCCGCCCGGGAGCCGACCAATCCCCGGATCTGCTCCTGCAGGTAGCCGGGCAGTCAGGCAGAGAACCCGAGGAATGGCAGCACCAGCACGCTAAGTAAAGGGGAGGAAGCAAGCAAGCAAGCAGCTGGACAAACTCGATCATGGAGGCGAGCAAACTGTCGGCATGCTGCAGCTCTCCAGAAACGACCTGGAACAAGACACGGACGGGCTTGTGTCTGTCTGTCTGTTGGCCATGACAGGGCCTTGCGAGCAGGGAGCTCACATCAAAGCAACAAGTGCTGACAGGCCATTGTCTGTGCAAAACAACCAACGTCGCTTGACGGGCTTCTAGCAGTAGCTCCGGACCTTCCTCAAGCATCGAAGCATCTTCCCTCACAGCTCCAAGCACACGGACGACGATGACAACGACTCGATATGTCAGGACACGGGATCTACCTAGTGTATCCGTACATGGTACAGCACTTGGAGGCTAAACTCTCTTCGTGAACCATGTACGTACTGTATGTAGTGTAGTTTACAAGCAGTTGGTAGACGGTGGGCTCTTCCGGTGGCTTCTGCCAGTCTCCCCCACACTGCAGGCGTACACTAACTACCAAGGTACGTATACCGAAAGTTCGATGACTTTGTACCTCGGCCAGCGAAGAACAACATGCCTGCCACACCCAGGCACACCTTGGCCGATGGAAGGACATTGTTCAACTGAGTTTCCGAAGGCGGCATTCGAAAAACAGGGGGGCCGGTTCTATGCGCAGCCGCCGAGAGGGCACATCCCGACTGCGAGTGACTGCGAGTGACATTGGCGAACTGAGGTCACTCGCTCGCTCCTGGATGGATGGGTGGATGGATGGTGCATGGAACCCTGTCCTGTCCACCTTTTGCCTTTTAGGCCCTGGGGGGCTAGCGCTCTGTGCTCCAACTACTATTATGTACTTAGCGCAGAAAATAGAGTCAGAATTGCCTTTGGGTTTTTCTCGCCCTCCAACTCATCTTGCCTTGTCGGATGGATGGACCCTTGGCCTCTTTTCCCTCGTCCTCGTTCTCATCTCTTCTTTTCTCCAACCATCCATCGTACGTACAAAGTGCTAGCCGATATCTGCCTGGTGCCACGACTCGCTCGCTCACTCGCCTCCTCTCTGCAATATAAGTCATGGCGTTGCCTCCGCCGGTTGACATGCCGGGCCAGCATGATCGCCCTCCTCCTCCTCCCCTAGCTGCTACTGCACTTCCTGCCCCTGGCGACGAAGACACCGCCCATCCATCAAATCAAGGTAAGTTGACGACGCTAAGCCAGGCTTGCCTTGTTGCTTTTGCCTCCTCCTCCTCCTCCTCCTCCTCTTCTTTCATCTACCTAGACGTCTCTTTCGACGCCCGTCCGCCGCCCTTTGGTCAAGTGCCTGATGCAGCCTGGCGGTTCCCTCCTCCCTCCTCCACCCTTTTCCCCTCCCATTCTCGTATACATATTCTCATTTGCTCCTAATATACTTGCAAAAAACGAGCTATGGAGAAAAAGGTTCTGGGCCGTCTTGGCCTGCCTCCCCCTCCCCGAAACTCCATTCCACGATGCCCACAAGTGGCACGCACTACCACATCCATCACCCTCCTCCTGCTTCTCCGCATTCATGTTCTTCCCACCCTGGACCCAATGCACATTGCATGACCGAAGGATGTTGTGTTGCACAAGGAGCACCGCCACCACCCAGTATTCTGTACCTCTGTAAACTGTTTTCATTGACAGGATTTGGATACTGACAGTCCAGCCCCCTTGGAAGCCACCGTCAGGCCACTCGCGGCTGCGGCCACAACCCCAGACCCTGTCCGGGATCCTGACGCCGGCGCGCCCCAGCTCCAGCTCCAGCTCCCTCACACTCACCCGCATTCACACGACCAGCCCACCCCGCACGCGACTGCGACTGTGACTGCCACCGCTGCTACTCCAGCTTTGGCTAATACCGCCCCGGCTACCCTGCCCGAGGCTTCACTTGCACATCGTATAAAGACACCCTCCGGGCCCGACCTGGAGCCCTCTCACATGTCCCCTCCTGCTGCCTCCCCTTCGTCTGCTGCGTCCTTTGCCAAGCTCCCGCCAAAGACAAACCCCTCCTCCTCGTCCACTTCCAAGATGCTCTTCTCCGAGATATACAAATCACCTCGCTCGCCACTATCCAAGTTCCGCCTGTCCATGTCACAGCAGCCTCTGACCCTGGACCTGCCCGACTACGACCCCGATTTGCTTAGCAGGGACAAGCTCAAGCAAAAGGAAGCCGTCAAGAAGTACCTGGCCGCCAAGGTTCGCAACGACTGGGAGTTTGTTTGGCCTCCAGTCGCCTCCTGTCCGCAAAGCGAACAGGAAGTACCACCCGTTGCCGATGCGTCGTCCGAAGGAGAAGGCGTAGATCAGATGCAGCAAGACGCCTCCGATCCCCAAGCCGAGGCGGCGATGGCGACATCACAAGACGAGGCTGTAGAGTCGATGGAAAGCGGCGAGGACGGCGAGGAAGAAGGAGAAGAAAGCGATGCCGAGTCCGTGTACAGTACTGTCTCAGAGGACCTGGCGCGCTTCAGACCCCGTCTGGAATGGGTGTCTGACCTGTCCGATGAGGACTCGCCCGTGTCGCTCTCCCCATTCCGCTTCGATAGCCCCGACGCGATTGGCGCAGCCGTGAAGGCATCTGTGGCAGACAAGCGCGCGCGGAGGAGGCGAGCTATTCGCGAGGAGATGTCATGGAACGAAGGCCTGGCCTGCTTCGAGGCAAGACGCAATGCCTGGACAGGCGCCAGGACAGTGCGGGTGCGAGCCAAACCCGTCTCCCCCACGCAGACTTTCTCCCCTCTATCCCCTCGCCGCCTCTTCTTCCGCACCTCCTTCTCCCATCCCTCGGGCCAACCCTCACCATGGCCGCCTTCGCACTCCTTGCAGCAACGGCCCAGTAACGAGGCCGCCACCGCCGTGTCGGACGGCTCTGACCTCTCCAAGGACCCTACCAAGGAACTCACGGCCCAGAAGTCCAAGGAATCTCACAAGTCAGCGGCATCCCCCTCGTCCACGGCGTGGCCCATCGAGACCATTGTGCCCCTCTCTGCGCCACTCCTCCCGCCAGGCAACCCAATGCGCGCCTCCATCACCCCAGCTGTATATATGTCGCTTTACGAGAAGGTAATAGTGCACGCCCTCACACCATCATGCCCCGTCAACCTGTCAGACATGATCCGGGCCTGTGTGGTGGGTTGGAAGCGGGACGGCGAGTGGCCCCCGAGGCCCTCAGCCGCCGAGCCCGGCATCGTGGCCGTGCGGCGTAAGAAGAAGTCGGCGACGGAAGGCCAGGGCCAGAATCCTACTCGTAGGATGAGCTTTGGGTTCCTGGGCAGGGGCGAGAAGGCAGATGGCCACGATGAGAGTGCTGGGAAGGGCATTAGGAAAAGCTTGCAAAGAGTCCTCGGCATTGGGCACCATTCTGCCTCGGCTGCCCCTACAGGTGGGAACAATGGTCCAGCAGCAATCGGGAAAGACGCGGCCGTTTCCTGAACCTTTTCACGATGAAAGAACACGAGTATGATATAAAAGGGAATTAATACGTGTGCGAACCTTGGCAGGATGGAAGGGTTCTCCTCCCCGCCTCGGATATCTTATTGGGAAAGTGATGAAAACGGGCCTTTTGATCAAGTTGGATGGAACAAGAGACTCCGCGGGATGAGAAGGTTCTTGTGACGCTGATACCCCATGTGATCTAGTAGAGATGTTAGTTATAATGCTGGCTTTACAATGGTAATGAGACACAGTCTACATGTCTGCCTGTTTCGGAATCAACCAAGTGATCAGAGGCTCCTATTTGTGCCTTTCCAATTCAGAGCCTCCTTCCTCACCCATAACTCACCCATAACTCACCCAAAACTCACAAATCAAATCGTCCTCTTCCTGAAATTGTTCTTTTTCAAAAACAAAAAAACTCCTTCGTTCACCTCTCTTTTGCTTTTTATCCCTTCAACCCAGCCTAACTTTTCCCTTGTTACATTTCCTCTCCGCTCACCAGAATCATCGCACAATCGGATAATTCCTACCCCCTTGATCAACCAAAGTCACGGATAGACACGATGAGCTCTCCAAACATCGACGACGGCGGAAGACCGGAAGAGTTCCCTGATGACGAGAACGGATCATCCGAGCACACGCCCGCCACTCCCGCCCCCCTCCGAGCATCATCAAGCTGAATCACAGACAGCCACGATGAGCCCCCCGAGCATCTTCAGCAACGGCGGAACCCCGAAGGAATCCCTTGACGACGAGAGCGGATCATCCAAGCATACGTCCGCCCGCCAGCCCCGCCTCAAGCAACCAAGCGCCAGCGTCAACTTCCCAATCGCAGCTGGGACTAAACGAATTCGTTGTGAATCCAGAGACAGCGTCTGTTTCCAGTTACCTGCAAGCCTTGGGCGCAGGAGCTTATAGGCGGGATATAATGAAAGCGATGCAGGTGTCCGAGCCAGAGAAACGAATTAAACATATGCAAGAATTCCTCACCTTGCAACTTATCAACGAATCTCCCATGGACGTCGAGATGTACGTGAAAGCATGCAAGGAGAATGGCGATCCTCTGGCCCCTGGTCAATCAAGAACTTGATCCCCGGCATCACTTTTGATTCTCTCTTTTTCTTTTCCCTTTCTTCGGATTTGGCTTGTTTTATCTGCGGCATGGGTGTCGTGTTTGGGGATAGGAGAAAATCACGACCTTCTGGCAACCTTGAATGGAACGCATGCACTCGCACGATCCAGGGGTAATGTGGCCTGAAGGCAACCTCCAATAGGATCAGAATAGCTGAATTGGCGCACTTTTGCTTTTATGAAACATAACTGAGTTGATCGACATGTCGCCCCCTTTATGTATATATTGGCTTGTTGAACCTGAGTTTCTCTGCATGGCATGAACGTCTGGCCTCGACTGGAGAGAGCCTCCTGGTTGCCTGCGTATATATAAAGCCCTATTAATGTCTTCCTGACCAAGAACATATATGTTTCGCTATATTGTAAAGTATCCAAGCTGATAGGTATTGCCTAGGTATTGCATAGAGGATGATGCGTGGGGCCAGGTCTGATTTAGGTGCTATAAGTATGTGCTCTGCATCGGCCGGTCACTCCTATATCCACGGCACTTACAATTAAATAGAAGCGGTGATAGTTTTTTTATCTTTAAGAATAGCCATAGATGCACTAATTCAATTATGACTCTTGAGGTCCAATGGTCACGTGAAGCCACCCTCGCTGGTGGTCAGCCTCCTACTTCACCTAAAGGTAGCACTGACTGGCCACAGCTCTTCACCTTTCTTGATAGCATTATACGCACCACTTCGTTGCGTTAGTTCAACCTCCACCCCTACGGCAACGCAAAAGATTTCCCCTTTCCTACCCTCTAAAGAATCGCTTTCTTATCTCATCTACTCAACCCATCACTTTCTCAATCCTTAGGCCAGCAGAGCATCTGAGAATCCCCGAATATTCAGAACCTCTTCATCACTTCAACCCGTCACTTTAACCCATCAAGGAACTCGGGACATTATACATGGACACTTGCCTCAGAGTCATCCAAGCCACCAGCTAAGCAGGTCCTCGAAAAGAGAAAGGCGAATATCTGTTTTTCCAGTGCGAGCCAAGCGGTCTGGCAGACGAGTCCAGGGGTTCCTTCCTCTACAGTCGCAACATCGAGGCGTCATGAGGAACACTCAACCCACCAGTTCAACCCATTAGTTCAAACTGACAGTTCAACCCGTCTAAGCTCGACCTACTACAGCCTACAACCTCGGCCAGCAAGGACCTAGAGAGACCTTCCTCGTCGAGCGACCAAGGCCCTGCAAAGAAGGTTGCACTTGATTCAACTGCTAATTCACAAGTCACTGAACCGGCCACTCATACCAAGTTCGCAAGTCCCTCAGTCCCAGACAACATCCAGTGTATTTGGAGGCCTGCGTCGGAATCCCTAAGCGAACTTGGAAGCCAGCGGATTCTCCTCAATCCCTCAGGAAGCAGAGTCAACTTCTCAGCAACAGGAAAAACCATTCCAATCCACCTGGTCCCTCCTAGGCGTACCAACTTCTCAGCCACAGGAAAGTCCACCCAGAGCCTTAGCCCCTGGGGCTTCAGACACAAGCAAATCAAGCGCTAGTGTCGACTTCCTCATCGCAGCCAGAACTAGACGATTTTCTGTTTAATCCACTGACGGCGTCTGCTGCTAGTTGCCTGGAAGCCATGGGCTCAGGAGCGCCGATTCTCACGGTCGAGAGTATGGAATATCTTCCAGCCAAATACAAGCGTCAGCTAGAAAAGCTCAGAGCTTTTACAGGGAACATAATGTCAGCAGTGCAGGTGTTATTCAGAGCGACGAATTGGCCACATGTACGAATTCCTTTTCATATACCTTACTGCTGGATCTCCTATAGACCTTGGGATGTATGTCAAAGTATTCAAAAAAGGGTGATTGATGACTCCAGGTTGACGGAGAACAGATTCTCTTGGTATTACCATTTATTGTTACCGCTTCAACCCATCGCTTAAAGCCATTACTTTAATCTATCGTTTCAACTCAGTCCGCAGAGCAGCACAAGGCCGCTAGTCACCTGCAAGAGGCGCCACCTACCCTACCTCATCCCAACTATACCATGTGGGAAGAGTTTCGGCAACGAGAACTTGACAAAAAAGCCGCGAATGGAGAGACTCCATTTAGTATACATGCAGCGATGGATTAACTTCGCCAAAAGTGTTGGAGAGCAGCCCATGTCTTGGGAACTTATCCCAAAGCCAAAGCAGGTCATGAAGATGCTCAAGGCCGCCGTGCAGCCAACCACCCTGGGTCCGACGAATCATGAGGATTACAAGAGTGTCAAGAACGCCCTACAAAGGGGAGGAAAGGTCAGTCGCAGCCGACTCTGGTCGGTAATGCTCAGACTCCGGGGAAAACCCGAAGGAAAATATTGGGCCTTGGACGACAAACCAGGAGCCAGAGCAGTAATCCATGCCATGGTTAGATTGGCGAGATCGATGGCGGCTCGCAAGAGTGCCTAGGACGCTCTAGGATGATTCCATGTTGATGGAGCACAGATTCTCTTACTATTATCTCCTCGATACATCGCTTCAGCCCATCACTTCAAATCATCACTTCAAACCATCGCTTATACTTAAACCGTTAGTTACCTTTCTTGTTTTCCCGCGTTTCTTCGTGTAAGTTGCAACAAGATACTCATCCTCCGCTGCGACAGGCCCCGCCAAGAAAGTCGCATTCGATTCCAAACCGCTCAGTCGCAGTTTGGACACTTTGTCATTGCTTCAACCCATCGCCTCAAAATATAGTTTAAACTCATCACCCAAGCTATGGCTTAAATCATCGCTTAAGCCATCTACAAATTCTTCACTAGCTACAGTGACTTGAAGAAGAAAAAAACATCCTCGACAGCAGCGACAGCAACAGCAGCAGCAGCAACAGACACCAATTCATCATGAGCCACGATGTATCGAAGAAGCCTCTTTGATACCGACAGCATCAGCAGCAGTGACAAATACAGAGATAGTGAGCCGTCCAAGATAGAAAATAGACCAACATCTAATAACCAATCAGGCAAATCCTCCGAGTATGCACAAGCAACACAGTCACAGTCACGGTTTGGAACCAGTGAATTCCCTCGGGGGATCGCCCAAGCTTCATTGCAGAACCAGCCAGTCTCTGAGCCACAGACCAGACCCGCCCTCAAAACCAGATCGGGTAGGGAAGGACAGGGCCCCGAGGTGATACTGGTGTCTCGATCGGAAGATGGTGAGGCATTAGTCCAAAGTCTCGCTGACCAAGACATAGGGAAACCGGTCAGGATTGAGGCTACTTTGCGGCACTGCATCGTTCAATTTCGTTTGCCAATTTACCAGACGAAAATGAGGTCGTTCAAAATAATGTGGCCCGACTCACTGCGTACATAAACAAGATGCGGAACGTGATGGAAGTGTCGGTCGTGTTCCAGGAGGATGACAGGGCAGCGCATCTCGATGGATATGTACATATTTAGCTCGATCCGTCTCAACCATCAATGTCACTCACTGACTGTGTTGTGGCTTGTCTTGTGAGGGGCGACCCCAGAGCTTAGGAGGGTAAAGACCCTTGATTTGATGGCATGGTGCTCTTTGGTTCCTTTTCCTTTCCCTTTTGTCTTACGAAGGGGGTGACAGACTTGGGGGAGACCACGAATCCGAGAGTCCTAAGCAACGGAATACAATAGAAAACCTCTAAGCTTCAGAGAACAGCCAGGCCTAAGTAAAGTCTAGCTAATGGTATATTGAGTGCA
>MU846034.1:155876-189240 GCA_030867225.1 Colletotrichum caudatum | reverse complement strand
GGGGGGGGGGGGGGGGGGGGGGGGCTAGATCCAATCAGGGTGGGCGCGCGCCTTGTCCTCGACCGCCGACGACCGGGACAGGCGCTTGAGGCGTTGGGCCCAGGAGCGGGGACGCCTCGAGGAGGAGGTCTGGAGGAAGGCCCCGAACGCCTCGCGGTCGTCCGCCGTCGCCGCCACCCGCCGCCGCGGCGCGGGCGCCAGGCCGCCCAGCGTCTGGACGTCGGCCCACGGGCTGACGGGGTCCAGCGACCCGGCGGCGACGGCGACGGCGTCGGCGCAGGACGCGGCGTCCCCCAGCGAGTCGTCCTCGCGGGGGCCGAGGACGACGTCGGTGGACCAGGCGTCATGCTCGGGGAGGACTAGGGGCGTGCCGGGATGGGGGTAGGCTCGGGAGTCGGGCTCGTCGGGGACGGAGCGGGGCTGCGGGTGGGAGACGGTGGCGAGGGTGGTGTGGAAGAGGGGCCGGCGCTGGCCGAAGGAGCCGCGGTGGTGCAGCTCGGTGTGGCCGGTGATGGAGAGCGGGCACCGGTTGCGGAGCGGGCGGGTGGCGGCGCCGGGGAACGCGGGGGGCGGCGGGTGCTCCGGCGACGAGTAGGAGGACTGGCCCAGGGTCCAGGCGGCGTGGAGGACGCGGGGCACGTCGGCGAGGTGCCGGCACTCGAGGAGCTTCCTGAGGTCGCCCGACGACCGCGGCTGCCACCGCAGCTGCTTGCGCGCCGTCCTGTCCCAAAGGGCGTGCTTCCACTCGTCCTTGAGGGCGCGCTGGCGCAGCAGGTTCTGGACCTGGTGGTGGTAGGCCCATTCGGCCGACGGTGCAGAGGCGCCGTCGCCGCCGCCGTTGCTGCTGCCGCATCTGCCGAAGTGGCCGGCGAGGTGGTCAAAGTACTCGTCGGCGGCGGCGGCGGCGGCGCCGTCGTCCGAGGCCTCGATGACCTCCTTGCACCCGAGGAAGCCGCAGGCGAAGACGACCTGCGTGCAGAGATCGACCTTGACGCGGCCGAGCGGCGGGAGGATGTCGCCGTGGTCGATCCTGTAGTGGGTGATGAAGGCCTTCTCGAAGTCGAGGACCATGCGGCACCCGCGCTCCGGGCAGACCCAGGCGCAGTCGGTGTTGTGGAAGTTCTGGAGGTGCTTCTTGAAGTCGCTCTTGCGGCCGAAGCCGACGCGGACGTCGTAGACGGCGCATAGGGGGCACTCGATGGGCTTGCTGCGGCGCGGGGACCGGACGGAAGCGGTTGCTGCCGCCGCCGCAGCCGTCTTTTCGCGGGACGGGATAGAGAGGTACTCGTCGATGTGGCAATCCGGCCACTCGGCGCCGGAGAGGGAGGGCGTCACCGACGGCGATAGGAGGAAGGGCATGTCGTTGTCGCCGCCGCCGCCTTGCCAAGCCTCCTGGGACTGCTGCTGCTGCTCCTGCCGGTGGTGCTGTGGTTGTCCGCCGTAGAAGCTGCCGGCGTCTGAACCGCAGAGGGAGGCGTCCGAGTTGTTGCTCCAAGGGCTGGAGCTCGTCAGGGACGGCGCGCTGTGGTTACTGCCGAAAGTCGACGTGGACAAGGTCGAGTCCCGCTCGGGGTTGCGACCGTGTTGCTGCTGCTGCTGCTGCTGTTGTTGTTGCTGGTGGTGGCTGTTGTGGTGTTGGGGCGGCGGCGGCGGCGGCGGCTGAAGCGCCGTGTGGATGTCATTGCCGCCGAGAGTATGGAGGGTGTTCTCCACGCTCCCCGACCCGTACCGTCCGGCGAGCTCGCGGAGGACCCGCATGTCTTGCGGCGACATGGTCGTTTGTTCCGGGATCGCGTACATGTTTTGGGCGTTTCAGTCGCGACGGGACCGGGTATCTAGCGTATTTATGATGGCATAGGCGTGCCTCCGTTCGTCAAGCCTCCGAGGGTGGAGTTGTGGGTGTCTGTAAGAGACTCGAAGATGAACAGTAGACGAGCAGACAGCGATGACCGACGTGTCCGAGTATCACGAGAGCGAGCGAGAGGAAAACCGGTTGATATGTAGCGAAAGGAAATGCTTGACGCGACGCACACTGGCAAGGCGACGAAACAACACAAACGGGTGCGTTCAGGGGAGGTGAAATAACAGACCGGAGGGAGAGACGTCGGACCCCTGAGAACGGTAGAGACGCAGCGGATTCGACGTTTTTGTATTGTCAGCCAAGAGGCACCACACCGTCAAAGGGCGCTCCCAGTGGCAGAAGAGACGCCAACGTCGTCTAGGGCGAGGCCCGGCTAGGCGCCAGTGATGAACCGGGCGGAGAGGGCATCAGCAGCAGCAGCAACGAACGACGGCTCGCGCTACCTTGGATGTGGCGACTAGTTTCGACGCCGGCCGTCACGGCGGTCACATCTGTCTGGACTTCGCGCGTGCCTGTCAGTGTGTGCGTGCCGGACGTGACTTGACGCCTCCCCATTTCGCATTAGCGCGGGCGCCGGGCTCAGGACTCAGGCCGCGTCCCAGGGCGAGAGAGGTGATGGTACGAGTTGGCTGCGGGGGGCACCGGAAGGGGTCGTCGGCGCAGGCTGGAGATGTCATTGACGGTACGGGTTTCCAACATGTTGTCGAATCGGGCATCTTGGGGCCCACGGATCTCAGGAGCATCCCTCATGTCCTGTCCTCATGCGAGGGTAATCCCCGAACGGGCGAATGGCTGCTGGGAAACATCTCTCGTCAGCCCTCCCCCTCGCCGACGAAGCCTTCTAGAAGCACACGGATCGACTAAGTCGACCTTGGTTGGATGGACATGCGCTAGATGGACGGCTAACGACCAATCGGCGTAAGCGCAAGGTGGAATGGAAGATTGCCCGCCTGTACTGGAACCCATTCCCCCTCCCCGCTTGCGCAAGGGGTGTCAGAAGAATCCCCTCGACGAACCAGGGAGTCAGGCACGGCAGCATTCTTCCATCTCGTCATGTCCGGATGACAGGTTCATACTGTAAAGGGGGGGTGGAGGTTACATATGTTTCTCAGCGCGGCGTTCCCTCCGTCCAGCTGAAATGCCAAGTTGGGGAAAGCCAAACCCGTTAGTTGGCTTCTAGAAGGGCGCTAGAACAAAGGATTGCGTGGCGCATACATGCGGATGACGACGATGGTGACGGGGGTGATGGGGGTGATTGGGTTCTTAGATGGCGTCCACAGCCTCGTTGGTTTTCCGTACAGACAGACAGACAGACAGACAGACGGACATCGCTCTCGAGGAACCAACCCCCCCCCTCCATCCGTCGCCTCCGTTGCCGATCGTTGCCCATGGGGTCGAAGGCCGTCGAACTCGACCAGGAGAACGGGTCTCGCATGGCCCGTAGCCTAGGTCCGTCGCACGATGGGTTTTGCCATCATCTTGTTTCCATGGTCCCCGTGACTTCCTTTGCCTGATTTTCTTTGTTCTTGTGGTCGTGGGAGAGGCGCACCAAGATCCGGGTTTCTTTGTCCAGTCTCGCGTGGACGCAGAGGGAAGGGGTCTCTGGGCGTATTATCTCTTATTGTTCTTTGATTGACGGTGCTGTCGCGTGCCCTTGGGAGTTGTATGTGGCAACTCGCAAGAGAGAGAGAGAGAGAGAGAGAGGCTTTGACCTAGGGCCGTTGAGAAGGAATCTCCTCCTCAGCCTTGGATTGTTGCCACTGCTGTAATAATCGGCGTCGGAGTTTGGCTGGGTTCGTGAGTCGTTGAGTGGATATAACGAGGGCGAGGTTTTAACAGACTCAGCCGCCAAAACATCAAGCGTTCCGGTCCTTACCGTCGGAGACCCAGCAGAAGAGGCCTCGACGAACGACACGTGGGCGTCTCGCAGCCCGTCCCATCCCACGTCTTGGTTGTTGGTGAGCAGGCGAGGTAAGGTGAGGTAGGTGGTGAACAAGGCAAGGCAAGGGAAGAGGGAGGCGAGACGGTACACTCCGTCCATCCGAGACCAACCTTGCCCTTCAGCCACCTCACCAGATTATCACCGCCTCATCAGACCACCACTGCCTCGCCTCTTCTTCCTCCTCTGTCTGTCCCTAGAAAACCAAATCTCCCCCCCCCTTCTTTCAGTACCACCTCGGTTTCCCCTTCGCTGCCTTGCTCCTCGAAAGGCGCATCAAGACGCCGTCTCTCTAGAATTGCACGTTCGTCCACTCATACCCACAACGCCGGCCGGCCCCCCTCCCTTCAGATCCTTGAGCGCACCCTCTTTATTGCTCGAACCCCTCCACCCGTGCCCCATCCATCCCAGCAACCATGAACAGGCAAGCGCCCCCCTCCCCTCAAAAGGAAGCGCGATTCGTGATGGGGACTGGCGAAGCAGGGGATCAGCGGTGTTGCCAACAGTGACTGGTCACCCCGCCCTCCCTGGCACCGACATCAACGAAAGCCCGGTCCGGTCGTCGAAACGTTTCCCAGCCTTCTTACCATAACTCCCATCTACTTCGAGTCCGCCCCTCTTCCCTACAGGTATCTAGCTCCACGCCGGTGCCGCATCCCTGGGACGATGCTCCAAGGGCGAACCAAAAGAAGCCGGGAGAGTCCGCTTGGGGATCTGCTCACAAAGAAAGAAAAAGAAAAAAAAAACAGCCGGAAAAAAAAAAGAAAAAAAGAAGAAGAAAGACGGACTCTCTTGTCTTTTGCCTGCCCCCCCTCGCTCACTGATAATGTGGCGTCGTCTCGCGTTCCTGTGTAGCGGACGGCTCCAGCTGATGGCTTATGTGTGTGTGAGAGAGAGAGAGAGAGAGAGAGAGAGAGAGAAGCCGTCGCTCGTCATGCGCGAACCACGATGCCATCCATTTTGACCGCGGACCCTAATACCTTTCGCCGTCCGCCCCCCCCTTCCCCCCTTCCCCCCTGTCAAGTCCGGCCCAGCGAGCCCCTTTCCCGGCTTCTTCAAAACCCCCGGACCCCAGAAACGATCAACGGTTCCTGGTCCCGTCGACGGGTGAAACGGAATCGGAGACAACGAACCCGCCTCGGCCTTGCTCGTGTCCACTTCCTTTTCCTCCTCACCTAGCCCCCCCCCCGATTCCGATCCCCTTTCAGGACGCAGACGGCCTCGAAAGGCAGCCTCGACACATTCGATGCTTGACCAAGCACGTTGGGCAGTGACAAGGTTGAACGGCTGAACTTAGCCTCCCCCCCCCTCTTCCCCCTCTTCCCCCAATCCACGTCCTTCATACCGCCGCGAGACCTAGAGGGTGCCACGTGGTGAGACTGCCATCGCAGAAGGAGGATCTCCAACCGTTGCCAGGGGATGGCTTGCTTTGCACTCTACTGCCGCCTACATCTACCGTGCATGACTCAAACCCCCCGAACCAGGCCACCAGCCGCTGCACCAGCTCCCCTCGGTACCAGCTCCGATCATATCTCTCTGGACCGCCTGGCCCTGGAGGACTCCGGTTGCGCGACATGACCAAGCCGAAGGAGATGGATAGCCATGGTTCGCGCATTGAATCGTTACACATGAGTAAAAATGTTGTCTCTCCTCTTCATGATAAACTTGGTATCGTCTCGTCTCGTCTCAAAGCGTCAAGAAAGGTGGTGATTAGGTATCAAGGGGAAGGTTGTTCAATTTCTTCCGTTCCGTCGCTGGATTGTAGCACGCGCGACACATCTGGTAAGCCTCATGCTGCTCCCTGCTTGGGTGCTCCCATTGTATATTGTCAATCCGTCTGTGGCCAACTCTATCGCTGGTCTGGAATACATCACTACTTCCCGCTGCGCCTCGTTCCCCAACTCTAAAAAAAGGAGCCCAACCACCTTTTCTGTGTCAATTGACTCGCTCGTCGAAACGACGGCTTGGGACAACGTTGGATCACTTGACGATCATAATATACAGAATCCTCCACTTATCGTCCTGTCGTGTGTTGACGAAGCCCATGAATACAGCAGAGAAAGGAAATATGGCGGTCGACCGTTGTTGGGTATAAATATTGCGAAGAACTCCGACAAAGGTAAAAAGGAGAAAAAGAAAACAAGATGAGTGAAAGAGACAAACGGGGAAACAAAAACAAGAGTAAATCATCTCCTGTGCCAGATGAAGCTGAAGTCCCAGTTGGGCATGCTTGTGTGTGGTAGTTGATTAAAGAAGCACACTGGACCGCTTATTGCTTCTTCGGCGAGTCGATACCCAACCGGCCTTTTCTCACGGTCGGGCGCTGCTGATAAGGCGGATAGAGCAAAGCTCCTGGGATCTTACTAATTAATAGGCTTGTCCCGGTGGAAAGAATCCGTCGGTATGGCCTGATATTGCTGGACTCGCAAGGCTGGCTGTGTGCGGCGCATACTGCGACGAGAAACCTGCCATCATTCCTGGATCCTGCATCTCCACGTCAGAGGATTCGGGCGTCCCTGCCGCCATGCCCCCTAAACTCTGCATGTCGTCTGCGATTATGCCGGTATGGTGCATAGAACCGCTGCTTGGCCCAAAGGCTTGGGCGTTGCTATTTGGGTCGTATATTGATGACTCCATGGGCGCCTGGAAGAAGTGCCCAAGTGAGCCGTGATTCTGGCCGTTATGGTGAGACTGAGGTTGGCCGTGGTGGCTCGAGTGGGAGGAGTGGGACAGTCGGGAATGGCTCGCCATCGGATTTGACGACGGCACTTGCTGGTGCGGATGGTGTAGTTGCGGTGGTCTCACGACTCGCTGTTGTCTTGGCACGTAGACTCTACGTTGGGACGCCATGTAGGCGGCGAGGGCAGGGTTCGCGCCGCGCGATATCTTGAAAGAAAAAGGATCAGCAGGCTCCGGTGCAGCGACGCTCTGTTGCCGTGACTTGTGGCCTGGCATGTGCAAGGTGCACGTGTCGATGACTGGCGTGACAAAATCTTCTCGGAACTTGATGGGACCAGGATCGGAGCCGAGCATGAGGGCGTACTGCACGAGCAGTTTGACATCGCCAATGTGACGGCATTCCAGTCGCTTTCTCAGTATTCCCGAGGTTTGGGGGTTCCATTGAAGAGTGGCCCGCGACGCTTCATTCCACACTGATTCGTTCCAAGCAGCCTGCACCTGGCTCTGCCGTAGCAGGTTGCGTATCCTTCCCGAGTACGTCCACTCGCCGCTGTTGGAGCCCTCGTCGAAGTGCTTCACCACATGGCTGACGTACTCCTTGAACGTGGAGCTCGCGTCGGAATCGCCTTGCGCCTCGAACACTTGCAAGCAGTTGTCGAAGCCGCATGCAAAGACCACCTGAGGGCAGAGATTGACCTTGGCCTCGTCCAGAGACATTCTAGAGCCCCCGTGGGCCTGCTTCAAGTGCGTCTTGTATGCGCCTTGCCAGTCGAAAACCATTCGACAACCACGGTGCCGGCAGAACCACTGGGCATTGACGTTGTGAAAGTCCTCGATATGGCGCTTCAGGTCGTTTTTCCGCGTGCACGTCTTGATGATGTCCTCCTCCTTGCAGAAGCCGCACATAAAAGCGCCTTTCTGTTTCGATGCGTTCGTCGTGCTCGAGGCAGCGTCGGGCGCTGTGTTGGATGACGTGGGCACATCGTTCCATGTTTCCTCTTGTAGGATTTGGCTGTCTTGTTGTGCCGCCTGGGCCTGAGCCGCAGCCGTGGCGCTGCTGCTTTGACTCCGTCTACCCAAGATTTTGGAAGTGCCCCGAGAAACATTGGAAATGATGCTGCCTGTGATGGAGGAAGCGTCGGACGAGAAGGTCCTAACGCTCTGGGTGTCCCAGATGCTCGAGTGATCATCCGATAGAACGGATGATTGCGCCGACGACACGACAGAGGCACCATCAGACTCTGCGGGTTATTGAGTCAATAAAGGAAGCAGTAGAGTTGGAAAAAATAAATAAAGGCTGTACTCACGAGGACCTGTAGTCTCCTGGATGAGGCGGCTCAATTCGTCTGGTCCGTATCGGCCGAGAAGGTGCTTGATCATCTGTCGGTCGAGGACGATGTCCTTCTGTGACAGCTGCCCGGACTGGTGAGAGGCGCCGTCGCCTGCGGGCCAAGCATTTGCCGACATGGCCCCGGTTACGCGTCGACGTCGGTCGGATCGTGCCAAGAGCTAGGTTGGAAGAGCGCGAACCCGTACTGAGGTGTTTTTGCGCGGACCGGTAATCGGTCGATTGGCTCGTCGACCGTGAGGTGTTTTGTGTGATGGTGTATGTATTGCTGAAAAGACGATTGGAAAAAGGAGTGTATCACAGTCAGCACGGGGGTGTGTGAGCCGGGACGGTGGGGGGGGGGATTTCCAGGCGGCCGGGGGCCTGGGACCTAGCGCTGAGCGCGATGCGGGAACAAGAAGTCAGTAGTATGGTAGAAGGAACGAGACCGGCTAGGAGTGGAAATCGTTGCAGCTAAGTATCGGTGGCAGTGATGGAATGCAGCCCCCTCCCCCGATTGACAAGGCCAGGCTGGCTTAGGCTTGGCCAGGAGGGCAGGGTTGACACTATGAGCAACAGGGTCGATGGACTGTGGGCTCGAGGTGCTTGTCTCTCTGTCTGGACCTGCATCCGAATTGATGCGACCCGACACGGGATCTTCGCTAGTGCGGGCGTGGAGACGGAAAACGCTGGATTTGGGGCCTTGTCAGGAGAAAGGCAAAAGGATAATTTGATGATGGGCGTCTGTATGTGCGTAAATTCGATGATGAGATGGTGTCTTTGCCTGCGTCCTTTGGAACCAGCGCTACGTAAGGCTGGCTGGGCTGGTCTGGTCTGGTCTCGTTGACGGCACGACTGGCGCTCGGTAGTCGGTGGCTCTTTTGGATCCAGTAACTCGGATGGGGTCGAAGAAGGAAGGGACAACGTCAAGGCAAAGGCGGTTTTGGTTGCTGGGTTTATGTCAGGGCCGCTGTTATTTAAGTGTTGACGTGAATAACACGTTTTGTTGTTGTTGTTATTTTTTTTTGCGATTGTCGGTGTCCAAGTCTCTCGAATTGCTCGTCTTTTATCGTTCTTTACTCGCTGGCATCGCCCTGTCGATTGGAGACGAGAGGAATGGCGGGCGAGAGAGTGCGAAGGGGAAAGAGAAGGAGAGAAAAGAGCCGTGGAAAGAAAGAAGGCTAGGCTGGTGGTGTGCAGTCAACCGAAGGGAAATGCAGCGCACCTAATGCTCTCTTCAAATCTCGCTGTCTCGGTTGCACTTTAGTCTGTCCTCCCCTGACAGCCTAGCTTGCGCGGGTTCAGACGGTCTTGGATTGGACGGGCTGCGCCAATATGGAAGTGAGAAGGGAATCCAGAGCAGCCCGGGTGTTTGGGGGCCGCCGATTCCCTCCCTCCGCTTTCCTCCCACGTTGGCCCTCACTTGGGCTTGGAGAAAAGTGGACTGACTGTCCGTTTTGTTGTGCTCCGTATCGTTCAGGGCCTGATCCCCATTCGTACATATACTTTGCAACGAACATGGCAGTATTTGTAGGGTAGGGAAGCCGGGGTTGCAGCAGGGATCCCGGTTACCCTTGAGTGCGTGCTGGGACTGAAGCGTAGAGGACCAATCCGAGAGAGTTCCAAATCAGCAGCCCGACGGGTTTCGAGGCAGTATTGGTGGTATTGAGGTAGTGCGATGACGAGATCGGTTTAGTGGATAACGAGGACGACGGCGACGAGGATAGCGACGCCACCGCTAAGCCAACCAAGGGTGGCCCAGAGATAAAGGCAAAGGGAAACAGAAATAGGACCGCTGCTGGTACCAGGATGAGGCAGGATATTTGCAGGGGTCGTATCTGTAAGTACCGTGCCACGAACTGCCCAGTGCCCAGCCAAGCACATCACAGCACGGCACGGCACAGCACGACACGGTACAGGCAGGGTGTGGCTGTCGTTGAATGGGTGGGCGAGCCAAAGAGTCGACGGTGATGGTGGTGGTTCTGATTGCGCTCGATACAGGAGAGGTACGAGGGACCCCTGGCGACAGGCCACCCTCCTCTCGGGATGTCGTTTGTCGGTTCGTTCCATCCGGCCCTCCTCCTCCTCCAGGCACAGAACAGTCGACTAATAGCACCGGACTTGATCATAACGCTGCGCCGGCTTGAGAAGTAACATCGGTGTGCGGCGAGAGAGTTCAGCATGTCTGTCAGTCTTGTGCAGCAGTGATTGACAGGCAGGCAGGCAGGCGTTGGAGCTCCGCAGGGAAAGCGTGACTTGCAGCGGGTTGCACTCGGCCCTTGCCTTGCTGTCAGGTTGACAGGGAGTTATTATGTAGTTTATCTGTAGGAATTAGGTACCTATGGCCAACAGACGCTTTCTCTGGCTGGGAGCAAGAAAAAGGACGGGGCGAGGACCGTTCCTGAGTGTGCCTTTCCTGAGTGTGCCTTTCCTGAGTGTGCCTTTCCAAAGTCGATTGACGGCCGGGGCATGCAAGGTCCGAGGGCCTGTCAAGGAGGACAAGGTCATTGTCGTAAGACCCCTGAGACGAGCAGGGCTTGCTTGTTTGAGCGGGATAGCCCGGCGTAGACGGCCAGTGAGCCCCCGTTGGGTTTCTGTCTGACTGACGAGCAAACACGTGAAGGAGGGAGGGACAGGGTGGGTAGGTAGGTAGGTAGGTAGGCGCTGATGACCTAGACGCCTACCTACCTACCTACCTACCTACCTACATACATACGTACGTACGTACGTACAATACATAGTAGTACGCAGCGCGGCAGTGTCGAGAACTGTCGAGGACCGAGACAGCTGCGCTGCAGGTATCCAAGGCCGGTCGGCCGGCCGCTCCCTCGTAGCCGTGGGCTATACTCGGTACATGTCGAGGATGCAGGCAGGCGGCTCAAATAGCAGCTCGGTTGTATGATATTGATGGTCGTTGTTTCTTTTGTCCGACAGCCGCCTTTGCCTGTTTAGGCACGAAGTGCATGAGGGAGTGTCGGTAGTAGATGACGAGAAGCGGGTCGGTAGGCAGTGAGTGTACTTGGCAGGACGGCGTAAGCGTGAGTGACATTGTGGAACACCTAATGCGAGGCTTTTTTGCCTTCAACGCCATGTCACGGAACTGATTGAAATGAAGCTTGATGAGAAGAAGCAAGTAAGCCTTTGCTAGACACCTACCGCGCACAAACCTACCCGTCTGCCTAACCGGGTAGGTAGGCACTTAGTGTTTCGGTACGTACCGCGGTGCTTCACACATCTTGAGGAAAGCGTGGGGGAACCTGGCTGTTGCAAAGCAAGGAAAGGGGGGCGCATGTGCCGGTGCCACTTACCCAAAGCCTCCAATCCCCCGAGTGATTGGTATCAGGTGCCATTGCACGCATCTTTGGCCGGAGTTTACATCAACACATCACGTGGCTCTCTCACACACACACACACACTCTCTCCCTCTCTCTCTCTCTCTTTACACAATTGCCCTAGGCATGTAGGCACGCACGCATGCACAGATATGTGCTACGCAGTACGCAGTACTCGAGCAGCCAGCCAGCCACTAGACAGGCTACCTCCGACTCGGTTGTCGATCTGATGGGTAGGTAAGTAGGTAGGTAGGTACCTGGTAGGTATTCGTACCTTGCCGTGGCTGAAAGTGCTACTGTGCACATGCCCGAATGCCAATACAGTCAGTCAGTACCCCTAGGACCACAGGAAACCCCGGGTTGAATGAATGCCCTTTTCCAGACTCGAGTCTGTATGTACGAGTCTTTCTTTGGCAGATGGATGATTAGTGCTCGCTCCCCGTCGCCGAGAAACAAACAGTGACTGCCTAGACGGTCAATTTCCAGCGACAATTGCCATGTGCATGCATGTACATGTACATGTGCACTTGGTGCAGACGCAGGTCAGGTCGCGGATGCGTACCTGGTGTGGGTACGTACCTGGTACGGCTGGGTCCCTAATTGCCTCACTTCACCTACCTAACCTAGTGTATTCGTACACGCATAGGTACGTACATACAGAGGTACCAGGATCGCTCTACGGTACGGTACAAGACAAGACGAGCACACACCGCTGACGTCGCAATGCCCTCGCAAAAACTCAAATCCGCTCGCCTCTCTTCTCTTCTCTTCTCTTCTCCTCTCCTCTCCATTTCGCCTCCTTTCCACGATGCCCCCAGCAGCCACTGCAGTCGCAAAACGGCTGTAACGACTACCAAGAAACACCCGATTTCCCGCCCATAAACCTTGTTATCCACTGCCATGAACACCTACCCCGGCTCCTCTGCTCGCCCACCCAGGGTTTCGAGCTATTCCATTTCCTGGGAATCCTGACGTCTCCTTCGGACAAACAGCAAAATCTCTGCTCCCGTTTCACGCCTGCTGCAGCCTAATCTCTCTTTGTCTGCCCCCTTTCTGCCCGCCTCTCAAACTCGCCTACCTTGGCGGTTGAAATGCCTACTTACTACTGTACATACATACAGTAGTAGTAGTAGTAGTAGTTACTAGGCAGTTAATTAGGGAGGGCGGCGGGACTCGTAGGAACATAGAGCTGCAGCCGGTGGCTCATATTGACAATCACCATCATCGTACCAATCCCTCAACCTGCGGTGGCCCTTTCTGCAGACTCGCCGTTGCTGTCGATAATGCTGTCCTGCTTTTGAAACGCCCCAGCTCATTCGACTACCGACCCGGCCGCCCAGGGTCCCAGACTCGCATACTTCGAGAATGCCGCTAATTGTTTTCCCAAGACTCACTTCATCGCGGCGTTGAGCCAACGCTAACACATCTGCAATCCCGCACGACAGCCCCCCCGGTGGCCGGTACGGATGAAGTACCTAGACTCGTTCTGGAACGCACCGAATGGTCCCCCCAAAGCATGCAGCCGCTCTCTCTCTCTCTCTCTCTCTCGATCCCATGCACTAACTACCTACCTACATGACGCAATACCGTCCAATCTTTCCATTCTTTTTTCCTCTTCTTCTGCCCGCCTCGCGCGGTTGGTCGATATCTCGGCGCCATGCCATCGTGCCGTCTCCGTGTCTTACACCGAACAATTACACATTCCTTTTTCTCCTCGTACCAGTCTTGTCCCCCCCATCTGTGGCTAGGGCGGGGGTCCGCTGGGTCCACTCATTGGCCGGGTGGGGGGCTCTCCGCTTGATAGAACCATCGACGATTCCGATGCACGACACATGTGAATGACAAAACAAAAGAAGAAAAGACCTCAGGCTGCGTGGCTGGCCCCGACAAAGTGCCTACAACGAAACAACGAACACGGACAGCTCATCTGGCGGTCAGTGTCGACAAGGACGAAACTAAACTATACCCGACTACGGACTACGTGGGGATCACACTGCGTCAAACTTGGGCCCTGTTTTACCAACTGTTCGCCAGGAGAAGGGACATGTGTCAGCTTATACGAATAGCCTTCGTTTCTTGGCATCCAACAAACATGTGTGCGATCTGGTGTCGCCAATATCCGAGCGGCTGAAGGGACCTGCTATTCAGCCGCGGCAGCCATCTAGATCACCCGCCAGCGAGAAATTCCCGCGCTTTGCGACGCCAACAAGATTTGTTCGCGCCCAGCTAGTCCCTATACGAATTGCATATAGTCAGTCCTATCGACCTTAGTCACCCTGCGCAGACATTGTCCACTTGTACCGGGGGGGGGTGAGCTTTCTGGCCTATAACATGACATATGGCCTCTGACTATTTCGACGCGCTAAAACAGTGAAGCTCAGCGTCTCGTACTCGAAATCGTCAAAGAACGCATCTTGCCTTACTCGCTCGACCGGTTGTCTCGGCCAAGTTCCGGCGGTATCAGCTCCCGACGGATGTTTACCCTTCATTGTCGTGCCTGGGCACAGACATTATCCTTCTTCTACCCGGAAAAGAACAAACTTTCTTCCGGTGACTAAACGACTCTCTTGGCATTGTCTTGTCCGTCGCCATCCCATCTCCATGATCTGGAGAGGTCGGTAGTAAGTGCCAGACGAAAATGGCATGGACGCTGCAAAGCACCGGGTCTGGGTTGTAGCGATCTCGGGATCACCCCACACGATCTGCCAAGTCCAACGATCGGAGACGCTGTCAGCCTCGAACACTTATCCTCGAGTCGTACTCTAATCCCCAGGTGCCCAACTCGGAACGATGGCCAAACTGTTGGTGGGCATCCTCTGGAAAGGGGGGGCGGCGGCTGGGTTGCTGGTCTCCTTCCCGTCCGCCATGTCTAGAGTTTTTACCTCCATGCTCCCGAGTCTCCAAGCACGTGGCTAGCGACACCCTCCAGACCCAACCGGAGCTTTATGTGTCGTTGGTATGTTCGTTCATCCGTCTCGGCCGGCTCCCGTTCCCACCTTGTCCGACGTGGCCCTCTGGCAGAGTTGCAGGGGCTGGGTCGACTTCGAGACCCAACCTTCAAGCGGCAGGCAGCCGGAATCCACGAGGATCCCGAGGTCCTCGCCATCAGGTTCTTATCGCACTTTTCCCGTCTCTTTTCATTCTTTTTCCCCCTCTCGCCTTTCCTTTTCTTCGTTTTGTCTTGTCTCCCCCCCCCCCCCTGTTGTCAGCAAGTTCCTTTTTCTTTCTTTTTCCAGGTCCGGCCGTTGGCCGGTTGTTGACTGAGTGAATCAAACGCTTGAGCTTTGGTCCTGTGAGCTGCGGTTTGATACGGGATTTCGCCATATCCTCACTCAAGACATCTAATTGGCCTTCCTGGGCCCAGCTTCCGGTACGTGGCTAAAAAGAAACCACGGTCTCTTTTGCGGGAACACGTGAGTTTTCTTGATGAAAGGAGGTGGGCCCGTCGTAACTCGGTGACTTACTCCGCCGCCGTCTGCCAAGAAGCTCGTCAGTAACAAGCACGGCCCAAAGCCTTCTCACATCCAAGAGATGCGAGACGAACAATATTTTCAATAATAAAAACCATGTTTTCTCGATTCGCCCGTTGGGATGCCGGCGCCGCGTATCGAGACTAAAGTTTTTCATGTGAACACGCACAACGGAATGAGCCTGCCATGCCGGCTGATCGCGGCATCGTTCTCTTGGGTGCTCAACCCTCGAGCCTCCCGGGGGGCACCTGTCACTCTGCCCCCCCAAGCCTGGACGCCCCTTCGAAAAGACAATATAAGCGATCGCCTTGCGATCGTGCCTTCGATGAGTATTTTTAAAAAAAAAAAGAAGCATAGGCTTGTCTGCCCTCCTGTATCGATGCGTGCGGCTTGCGTGACATTTGGAGCTGGCCAGCAAAGGCATGCGTACGCCGGCTATCTGGAACTCTTCGTTTCATTGGAACTGCTTGCCGCCCCTATCGTATAATATGTCCAAGCGATATGGTTTGGTCAAGATTAAATTAAACTACGTCCGCCAGGCTAACCCCGCAAGCCATTTGCTTGACGTCAACCTGGTTCTAGCGCGAAGGATCGACGGAGGCCATCAGTCTCGGTTGGACCTTGTATTGATTGAGTTGAGCACCGAGCATCGTACGTTTACGGATATCACGGCTCGTATGACCCGGTACGGTTATGATTGTGTACTGTGTGCGACGCTAAGGGGGAACGAACGCCTTGTACTGCTTGGATCGTTTCGGCTGGGCTTTGTTCCTTGCGAGGCCGCTCACCGTCCCGTGCGATATTCGCGATACACATAAAGGAAAGTCGGGTCGAAGCATCGGACCGAGCTGGCCATATCTCCAGAGCGCGGGCTACTTGGCTGGGAAGGTTGGACTTACACTGTCGCCCGGAAGAGTTCAGCGCCCGAGCTCTAGACCAGGCACTCGACCTATGTAGCTGGCCAGGCCCGAAACCATCGTCCACTGACCTCACTCGGTTCCGCAGGCCGGTCGCAGTAAATGAGCTTGGATGACGTGAAATGACTTGCTAATGGTAGAGCTTTCCTCGGTCCAGTAGAAGGGCGCGGAAGTACCCGCCGTGCTTTGCGGCTTTGTTTCGGCACCGCGTCCGGGTCTCTGCCGTTCCAAACTCCTACCTCTCGCCAGGCGAGTTCCCCCCTATGGTTGGTTGTCGGCGCGCTCGCGAAAAGAATGGGGCATATATCGTTGAACCAGGACATCACAGCACATGTTGCCGTGTGTGGAATAGAACATCACAACGTAACTAGCCCTGAGGGATGTGCCTTGACAGCTGGATGTTGTGTTTGATGTGCCCCCCTCTTCGATGGCGTCAAAATCCGTTGACCCGCCCGCCCGGCGTTCACGACGCCGTGAGAGCCGGCTCCCATTGGCTATGCGTTCGTACGGCTCTCCCATCCCGCCGTGGCCCAACTTGGCCATTCAGTTCAGAGTGAGCGTTCCGCTGGTTACCTGGCCTGCGGTGTCCTCAGTCACAGATATCCGCTGCACCAGTCACGACCCGTCGGAAAACGTGGCGCGTGCGAACAAGTGAGTCGGATTAATCGCCCAAACGTCTCCCTCGGCCGATGCCCGTGGATCCGAGTAGTCGTTGCTCTCACATGCCTGCGGAGCCGAGTAGGTACCGTCAGATCATGCGGGCCTTGCTTCACCTTGTTCGCCTCGGTCAGAGTTGCAGTGAATTCGTCTGGCGGCATAGAATTACTCAAAAGTTCCCTTGCCCTTCGCTGAAAAGAACATATTCACAACACACACATTATTGTGTTATGTATTGGGCATGGTACTTGTACAATGTTTCTCCAACCGAATCGCTGTTACTGCGTACCTGGCGACCTCACAAGGAACCGACCGCCTTGCGAACTGCACCTTCGTACAGCACACAAATGAACAAGATCCCCTTGCAGAGTATGATATTTGAGGCGGCCTACATACGTATGAAGCCCTCCACCACCATGCTTGTGGAACGGTTTGGCAACTGATGACTTGTTGATGATGCCAATATGCATTTGCGCTTCCAACACGAAGTGTTGCCGGGACTTGGAGGCGTCTCTCAGCCAATCTCCAGGCCTGGATGTCGCCACTGGTACAATTCCTCATTGCTGGTGTGGGGAATTGATGAGGGGGGGCATCCTATCGAGCGGCTGGGATACATGACACACAATATTCTTATGGTGTAGCCAGTACCATATTTTTTCCTGTAGTTTCTGAGATTTTGCCGTCACAGGTTACACGAACTTCGAGGGAACGGTGTTGACCGGTCGTGGCGTATCAGAGACGAAAATGAGACCGGGGGACAGGCCAAATTGTGTACGAAAAGACAAGAGTTGTTGGGAAAAAGGGAAAACAGAGGGATCGGAACCCGGGGTACGCCTTGTGTTTTTTTTCTCTCCCCTATAGCCTTGGCCAGATATCCCATCGGTTAGCTAGCTACGATATCCCTCACCACTGACTCCCGTGTTTGTGCGAGCCACGAAGGACCATCTCGAAACCGTTCTCCCCAGAAAATCGCTAGCAAGGAGTATTAACCTCTTGCGTCTCCGTCTGCTACCCTTTTTTTTCTTCTATAAAAGATACATCCCGATATCAGACATAACGCGGAAACTGTGGCCTGGCTTGCTTTTGTCTTTCGGAGACGGAGAACGCCCACTTACGAGTTGATCTTCATCACGAAGACGGGAAGGAAAACATAAGTGACGAAGCCCCGTTGCATGCCGCAATTGATAGGACAGGCTCTGGGAGAGCCGGTGGTGTTGCTTCAGACGGACGAGAGCACTTGGGTGCGCGGCCGATTCGACTTGAAATCTTCCCACGCCTTGGGTCACTTCCTGATAGCTGATCGTCTGCACTCAGAGCCCCCCCCCCCCCGGGACAAAGCAGGCCCACCAGGTTTAGGACGTTTGGAAACATGAAGACGCTTTTCTTCCAGGAAAACCCCCCCCTCTGCTTATATACTATGGTGCGGATGCATCGAACATTAACATGGACCCTCCTCCGGGGAACCTTTAACCCCCCCCCCCCCCCCCCCCCCCCCCCTTCTCCTCCAGGGGTTGTCTACAAAGAGCCTTCCTTGAGCAGGTACGCCGCGCTTCCGCTGCCCGGCCGGCTCACGACGACGGCCCCCTCCTTCTGCTCCTCGGTGAGCTCGCGCTTGGAGTAGTACTCCCGCTCCCAGGCCTCCCTGACGGCGGCGACCTTGTCGGCGGGCACCATGTGGACGGTGCAGCCGCCCCAGCCGGCGCCCGTGAGCCTGCTGCCGTACGAGCCGTTCTCGAGCGCGATGCGGCACAGCTCGTCGATCTCGGGGGCGCTGCACTCGTACAGGTCGCGGCACGAGTCCTGCGTCGCGTTGAGGATGCCGCCGAGGCGCGCGTTGTAGGCGGCGGTGTCGTGGTCGTGGTCTGCGGCGGCGGGGGACGGCGGCGGCGGCGGCGCCTCCCGCTCGAGGACCTTCATGAACTGCAGCACGCGCAGGGCCTCCTCGAAGACGTGCAGGGCGCGCTGCCGCAGCTTGAAGCGCTCGGCGCGCACGGAGAGCTTGGACATGAAGACGGCCTCGAGCTCGGCGACGGAGACGCCCAGCACGCCGGCGATCTCCTCGCGGGTGTAGCCCTCGGGCTTGGTCAGGGTCTTGCCGGCGACGTCGATGAGCTCGCGGAGCTGCGCCTCGGCGGCCTCCTCGCCGCCGTCGGCCCGCGGCTGCTTGCCGCGGGCGAAGTAGGCGTCGTGGAAGCCGTGCAGGGAGATGCCGAGCGGGGAGGCGTCCTTGGGGAGGGTGGTCCCGGGCGGGTTGAGGGCGGCGTTGAGGTAGGCGCCGGCCATGCTGCACTCGACGACGCGGAGGTTGTAGTGGATGGGGCCGGTGACCTGCTTGTTGGAGGTCACGAAGGACTGGGCGATGAGGAAGGTCAGCTCCGGGTTGGTGGTCGGGAAGAAGACGGGGCGGGCGGTCAGGGATGGGGCGAAGGAGACGAAGAGGGCGGAGCCGCGCTGGGAGAAGACGGAGGCGGACTGGTCCATGCTGTGGCGGGTTGTCAGCTGTCTGTCTGGCATGATTACGGGGCATTGAGGAAAATAAAAGGGGGAGGGGGGGGGGGGAGCTCACCCGCCAGAGTTGACGCCGACGGCGCGCTCACTGACAATGGCAAGCTCGGTGAGCTCGGTCTTGTCGATGTCCTGCTCGCCGTTGGCGAGCATGACGGCCAGCGCGGAGGCGCTGACGAAGGCGGCGCTGGAGCTGAGGCCGCCGCCGACGGGGACGGTGCCGTCCATGAGGATGTCCATGCCCTTGGGCCGGAAGCCGTCGCCGCGCTTGCGGCGCAGCAGGCCGAGGGCGCCGCGCAGGCCGCTCTTGAAGTAGTTGGACCACTCGTGGACCTCGGCGTCGATGGGCACGTCGCCGGCGACGGGGACCTCCAAGGTGCGGGCGGGGTACTTGTCGGACTGGGCGTTGGCGACGCGCAGGGTGAAGGTCTCGGAGCCGGCGGGGGTGTCGACGACGGAGAAGGCGAGGATGGCGTCGGCGGTGATGGCCATGGGCAGGACCGAGTAGAGGGAGTAGTCGATGTGCTCGCCGATGATGTTGACGCGGCCCGGGGAACGGGCGACGACGGCGGCGGCGTGGCCGTACTCGGACTGGAACTGCGACAACAGCGACGACCAGCGCTTCGTCTGGGCCGGGAGCGCGTCCTCGGTGTAGATGTCGGCGAGCGAGGTCGCGGTGGGAACGGGGCCGGCCATGACGGGCGATGGGTTGTCTGGTTGCTCGACTCCTTTGGGGGGGGTATCTTTGATGTTTAGAACGGAAGAAAGACGCGATGGCGGCGGATAGGAAAGGCAGTGAGTGGGAGAAGAGGGGGATTCGGGTGAAGGAGAGAAAGGCAGCTCACCTGTGACGTTGTTAGGGAGGGGTGTGGCGGCGGTCCCTTTTTCTTGATGGAAGAGTGGGACGCACGGCGGCGGGTTGTTTGACGATGCGCCGGAATAGCCCCGCGATGGAGCTTTGGTGTTTTTTCCCTCTTTCTCTTGTTGCTGCGTTGGAAGTGGTGCGCATGTAACACAACTCACTGCTGAGATGATGCTACCCCGCAATTGCCCCTCGTTTGGCGATCCCTCGTCTGGTCTCTCTCTCGCCCGGGACTCTCCCCTCGACCTTTTGGTTTGAGTCAATGGAGACCGGCTGAATTGACCATTGACGAGAATGACCAAGCGTTGATTGAGGTCAGAAATTCTCTCTCTCTCTCTCTCTCTCTCTCTCTCTCTCTCTCTCTCTCTCTCTCTCTCTCTCTCTCTCTCTTTCTCTCTCTCAACCAGCGAGTGTCGTACAACAAGTTAAGCGAAGACAGCTACCTCTACAAGCATGCATGCGTATCATCTCACTTCAGGCCAGCTGTGTGCTCCACCTCGGGCAAGGATTTCACAGTTTTGGACATCTTTTATCATGCCGTTTTCCATTTTGGTTTTTGGTTTTTTTGGAGATAAGCGCCATGCCGTGAGGTAGTTTAGACCCGGATTCTTCACTGTTCGGCCCGGCAACCGAGAGACAGAGAGAGAGGGAGAGAGGGGGAGAGAAAGGGTCGAGGTGCGCCGAGTTCTAGACTCGATTCCGGGGTCTCCAGTCCAAGGTCAGGTGCCCCACGTCGATGCGGGCCGCCGTCGGAAAACTAGCGGAGAACTTGGGAGCTGCCTCGGTCGTAACACCCAGCCCAGCCGGACAGGCTGGTGTTACCTTACCGTGTGGCACCGCTGTCGCTCCGAGAAGTCTATTCACAAGGAGGGATTGCCAGCTAATGGGGGGGGCAAAGGCACAGGAATGATATGCATGCATGCAGCAGAACCAGACAGAAGTGAGAATGCCATATCATACTACTATGTTTCGCAACATCGTAACGGAAGAACCCGATGACAGCATCCGAGGCGAGCCCCTGGTGCAATCAATCCATCAATCAATCAATGGCTGGCCGACTGGGTTCCGGGGTCGTCTCCAAAGCCACCACGGGGATGTCGGGGGCGAGAGGGGAGGGCCGCCCTTTCCTCATTCTGGAGCATCGCTCCTTCTGTTCCGGCTTCGCCCCCACTCCACAGTCGCCCTGCTCCGGACTAGTTGTTTGTTGACCTTTTGTGCAGCCATGCCCATGCCCAAGGACTGACTTGGATGGGTGTTTCTGAAGCAACAAAACACGAAAGAGACTCAAAAACAATAAAAACATTTGACTTGGGATACAAGGCAGAGGCAAAAGGAATGATTTCGCCCGGACTTGAACCGGAGACCTTCAGTGTGTTAGACTGACGTGATAACCAACTACACCACGAAACCATTGAAGAATGGTATGTTGAGTAAGATGCCGATGTGGCAGTTCATGACCCTCGATCTGAAGCGGGTCTTGCAAAGCGCGGTTGTGAACTCTGCCAAACAAAGGGCATGGGTCCGTGCGTCTTTCTGCGCTTAAGGCGTAATGCCCCTTTCAGTGCTTCTTTTGATTAGGTGCACCGATCTAGAAATGAGAGAGAAGCAGGTTCATGAAGGGGGGAGCAGCAGAGGACGACAGAGCCGGGAGTTTCGCTGAAATGAATTGCCCATCCTACTTTCTTTCCTCAACGCCCAACGCGGGTTGTAAGGGAGACAGTCTTGTCATATGCCGCCTCCGAACAACATCTTATAGATTGGTGCGTCCTTGCTGCTGACGTGGGTAGTGTTTGCCATGGGTTTTCTGTGCTGGAGTGGCCTCGAGACTGACTACAAGGTGATGTCCGAGACCGATTCTCTGTCATATGTTGTCAAACTGAAGCCTCGTATCAGACCCCGTTCCTTGTACCGCCCAGCGCCTTCTGGTTCTGTATCTTTGGGGGGAAACTGTTGACGTAAGACATGGTGTCGTTGTTGGGTTGTCGGGATGATAGTGTACTTTGTAGCATCTTCTATGCTTGCATTATGAGGATTGTCTGTAGCTAGGACATGCAGACGGGTAGTGAGCTTGCTGCTCGTCATGTTCGCCGCGCTATGTTTGGTTGCTCAGCTATTTGCGCCGCTGACGTGGGTGAAGTTGTGTTTCCTACATCATGTAGACATGCCGAGGACATTTCTGTGCAACTCATCATGATACAAAGATATAACAGCCTGGCCAGTGACGACACGACGTACATCCTAGCGATAACCAGCTGGGTTGCGAACGACCCCTGGGCTCAACTCGCCGTCTGTCAGTCCAACGCCGCAAACACGGCCACGCAGTTGTTGTTTCTTTCATCCTCTGTGCGATTTCGATGCTTTCGCTCCCCCCACTTTCCGACTTCTTTTGGCCTTACAAGTCTTCCCTCGTCACCGCCGACAAGTCAATCGTTTACCTCGATAACTGTCAACGTCGCTTCACTTTCACCTTGCTTCCCCTCCCGTCTCAGGACCGCGACTACATCTCGCTTCTCGAACCCGCCACCACTCACAGTAATGGCGACCGCGATGAAGACCCCGGCGGCGCCGTACTCACCCTTCACCCACCCGCCCCTCACCGTGGACAAGCTCGAGGTCGGGTCGCTCTACATCATGATCTCGGTCCCGCTCCCCATCTACCTCGGCCGCAAGAAGCACAGCTACGCGACCGCCCTCCCCGAGGACCCGGCCTTCCCCTTCAGCACCTACGAGCTCATGGTCTCCGACGGCCTGTCCTCCGAAGAGTTCCACTGGGACCTCTACTGGCACACATCCGACCCCCCCGACCCCCCCGACCCCCCCGACGACGACGACGACGACGACGAACACGACGAGGGCAGCGGCATCCTCTACCGCCTTCGTCAGACCCGGACCTGCCCGCTGACTTACGCCTGCGACCGCCTCGCCGTCGTCCGCGCCCGCTCGCACTGCCGGCTCGTCGGCCTCGTGCGCGTCCTGCGCGTGCCCGCCGCCGCCGTCCCGCACATGACGGACTACCTCGACTGGATGACGGCCGAGTCGGCGCGCGTCGCGGGGCGGAGCTACGTCTGGGCCACCATGGCCTACTACCGCGCGCGCCGCCACCTCCTCGGCCGCGACGGCGTCCGCGACCACAGCTTCCACCAGTTCGACATCTCGCGCCTCACGGCGGAGCTGCTGTCGTTCGCGTACGGGGCGGTCCCCGGCGCGCTGGCGCCGAGCGCGGCGGGAGGGCGAGGGGGAGGGCGAGGTGGAGGGGCGGCGGCCCCGCCGAGGCCGGTGATCGCGTCCTAGCTGGGCGTCACGCTGGGCTTTCTCGACGAACAAGAGGTCGTCGCGACGAGGCGCAAGAGGGACGAGCTTCTGGGGAGGCAGCGCGAGGAGTTTGGCGTCGTTGCGGCATGTTTGCACTAGTGGTGGGCTGGGCGTAGCAGAGACCGTACCGGTATGAGCCCTCAAGCTAGGAGAACACGGCGTTCTTGGTGACCGGGCATACGAGTGTGTGTCGGAGAATGTTTGGTCCAACCTGGCTGGTAAGTGCCACATGCCATCAGGGAAACACCGGCTGACCAATTCTTTGTCATCAGAGGCAGATGCCTAGCGAAAAGGGCCTGCGAGAAACGAACATTCTGTGCGGAAAGAAACGAGGTAGAGGAGACGGTGCTTTGTGAGAGGAAACCGGGAGTTCTGTATCTCTGGGAGCAGGCACAGGGGATGACGTGATGATGTTGTTGTGTGCGGGGACGCTTTCTACACCAAGTAGATAACGACTATCACGGCAGTCACCCAAGAAAGAAAATCGTCAGTAGAGCGGGATATGGCGTATGCAGGTCGTTCGCCAGTTTGTTCCGGAATCTAGTCACTTTCCAAGCTGTAGTCTCTCTTGGAAAAATAAGAGATTCCTAGTCTCTGGGCCGTCTGCCTCCACCACACGCATAGGTGCTTTGTATCAGCAGACAGCAGAGACATACCCCAGGATCTGCCCCCCAAAACCATTCAAATTCGAGAAGAAGGTGGCCGGAGCCGAGCCAGCATGCAAGGTCCGACGCCAATTCCCAACGGCGTGGGTCATCTTGGCGGCTCTCCGGGTTCTGGCAGGCGGGAGGAGAAGACGACACGGGCCGGGCCGCCACGCAGGGTCGCACAGGGAGCGCACGGGGCGAAAGAGGTTGTCGTCGTCGAACGCGAGAAGAAGATCGGGGATTCCGGTTTGCCGTTAGTGGAAGATCTCTCGGTGAAACCTTGGAAACTGTAAATCATGATTCATCGGATGGCCATGTGCGGCGGTGTGCCGGAGGGAGGCAGAAACATGCGCAAGATTGAGCAAGTTTTCCGCCCACCTTGACGAGCCTCCCCGTGCGCAGCCCCCCTCCTTTCGCAGCACCCAAAACCGACGACACCCCCGGGCCTCAAACGAGCACAATGGAGGCGTTTTTGTCTTCCCTTGTCGTCTTCTCAGAGGGCTTCTGCGGGGGGAAAACGCCACATATTGCCGTGGGCGTGACGAGACCATGGCACTTCCGTCCGCAGTAGCGCCGCCCAGACGGCCATCTTGTTCCGCTTGCCATGGCTTCCGCAGCTGAATCGACCCGGTTTCGAAGATGAGGTTGATCTCTCGGCCGCGCGGGTTCCATCGCCGGGTCACTGTGCCTCGAGGCTGTCGCCGTCGTCACGGCTCCGGTGCTGTTTGGCGTGGCCTACCCAGATCGCCTCCGCCAGCGGCTGCGGAGGAATGGAGGGGAGGAAGGGTGGTTTTCGGGCCCGGGTTTGGGAATCTACTCCTACGCCAACCATGGGGGAACCACCAGGGACGTCGTTGATATGAATTCAGAGGTGCGTACCCCCCGCTTGATCGGGGTGCTCCTCGCTGCATGTCCCGTCCCGCCCCGTCCAACCCCAGACGCTGACCTCACTGCCTGCTTCTCCAGACTGACGACATTCGATATGGACATCGTGGTCCTTGGAGCGAGTCTTCTTTGCGCGCCTCTCCATCGCCGCCCTATTCAGTAGTACACAGCCGAATAAATGAACCCCGCGTACGACATCTCCCTCGCCATCCCGTGGACCTGCAGCGCCGCGGCGTAGAACGGACCCGACTTGAACGATCCTCGGCGAGAGGCCGTAGTACATTGTGCGGGGCTGCGACACGGTATGAGTTCAGGCCCGCGGACGGTGAAGAATGGCGGAATGAGGATATGCTGGGGCAATACTGGCTGCTTACACAGTCAACGACTGCATTGCGACGTTAAACGGCGACACATGTACCGACCGCGATGGCGTGTTCAGTCTGACGCTGCACAGATCTATACTGTCGCGACATATACAGCCGGATCACGAACGCAAACCGATCACAAGTCACGACACAGAAACAACCCGTCAGAAAAGCGTATCAATACTAAGTCTCCGTTACGAGTCTCAACCTAAACACTATGCACAAGAGTGCCCAAAAGCAGAAGAATAGCCGTCCATCACGGCGTCGCGCGACCATCCATGTTCCTCCGAGGCGGTCCTTTCCCATCTCCAAAGTACCCACGAGCGAACCATGACGACGTCACGACCTTGGTTCGACGTTGCTTATTTGTGCTGGGGTCATGTAGTGTCAGTACGCAGTCACCGCCACGAATGGTGTCATCGGCCGGGGGCCAACTCACAGGGCAGCCCTCGCAGGAGCAGCTGGCACCGCAGCCGCAGGAGCCGGAACTAGCGCATCCACAGCCGCCCATCTTGAAGGATTGGTATGTAGATTGGTATGTAGGGGTTTAGTGTGCTTGTGGGGGGTTGGAAGTGTTGTCTTTGCCAAGTTTTGGTTTGCTTGGTGTGGTGTTGTAGATGGAAAGAATCAAAAGCTGACGGCTGAGCTTCGCGCGTCGTTTAAGTAATGGCTCTGATTATCTAATGCGACCGATGGCCTGACGATGACAGACAGCTTGGAGCTCCTCAGATGGGAAGAAAGAACGGCACAAGTCGGGTGACTCCTTCCCTTCCAGCCCAACCAGACAGACAGTCTGAGACAGACCACCACATGGCCGTCCTTCAGGGAAACTGCTCGTCGGCCGTGCCGCCAAAAAGCCGCAGTTTGCCGGCTCTGATAAGACGAAGCGTGGGAAGGAGGGAGGCGCGTTGCCTACCCCGCTCACTCCGCCACTGCCTGCCGCTTTGGTCTGTACTCGCGCGATTCGGTGGGAGGGGGGACGACGGACGATTACGGACCGGAAAAAAAGAATAGTGGCGAATGACGTTGAATCCAAAACCACCACCTCATTTATCACAAGCAGACAGATAGAAGGGGTTACCTAACTGCAAGCTTCATCCATAATCAACTCTGGCAGGTGCAGCCCGTTCGTTCTAACCCCCACTTTCCTACCGAGGCGATGGTTGGCCGGAGTGGGTCCTCATGAGGCAAGCCACCTTGGGCTGCTTGGCTGCTTGCTGCCCGTTCGGGAAGGTCTCGGCTCCGCGGCCAATGGGACGTCGACACTCGATTCTGTACTACTATGTACTACGTATGCGCTGCGATGCGGGGAAGGGGGCGGGCAGGTGTGGACCCAGAGTGGAGAACATCTTTCGGTCTCTCGGCTCGGCCACCGCTTGCTGAGGATCAGGGGCTTGCCTCGTCTTCTGCCAACCTTATGGCCACGAGATCGACTGTCGATTAGTGAGGCCCAAGGACGTGTTTCAACGAGGAGGAAATGAGTCGACGTCAGACGGTTTGCAACGAATTCAGCCAAATCCAGAGAAAGACATGACGAAGACACAGTCGTCATAGTACCTGCTGACCTGGCATATTAACAAAGTTTGTCCATTCAACGAAATCGCAGCGCAGGTGAGGTTATCAGTCGGCCCCGTTGGGTGTCGAAATTCACGTCGTCGTTTTCAGCGTTATTCAGCATGCATATGCATCCACCCGAGGTGTGGCGCGCGCATCTCAAAGCCCCTCAACTCCCACGACCGGTATACCACGTTGTCGGGGTTTGATCTGAAATAGGCTTTCTACTTGTACTGGCCCCGTGCGCTGGGAACGGTATAACGAATTTGTCTCTTGCAGCTCATCAAAACCAGGTGACTTGGCTTGAGTCGAGCAACATATTTTTTTTTGTCGCGATGCCTTCATGGCATCCGGCGAATTTGACTCTGCGACACTTTTAGAGTCTCCGACTCGTAGTTCGGGGCCACGAGATATCCGAGTGACTCGCATTCTGGTACTTGACCCCTAAGCGCGGTTTCGTATCTTCTCCATGCAAGCATTGAACCAAGGACTATGCAAAAGCTCTTACTATAATTTCGCCTCTACCTATAGCCCAGTGATAGTTTCCGTACTGCGTTGATATCGTGAACGACTCCCAACCGCTTACACATCCAGTCTTGGCTATCATTAGCCACTCTGATATATATATGTGCCTGGGGTCTTTAGCTCAGCAAAATGCTACAAGATACTAACGAGTATTAATAAAAAGAAGAGAAGTCGGCGTATAGACTTGTGAACCGGCTCTTGCCGAGTCATGCATAAGTTGCTTTGCTAGCTAGGAGCCTAAACGGGCAAAGTTGCAGCCAACCGGCGAGTTATTCGTGTTATAGTATGGCGGAGGTAGCTGCTGGTCGCCATTGTCCCTGAAACAATATACTCCTAGTCTGCTTGGCCCCAGCTTCACGTCTTGAAATTAACCTGACTTCATATCGAATTGAGGTTAAAACGTACCACGTGTTGGTGTACCCTACACCGAAACGCCTTGTCAAGACAACTCCTTGTCATAGCCCCCGGCTGAAGAGTGACCTCTTCGACGTTGGTGGCGGAAGTCAGGGCGTGACAACAGCGACAAGCCTCAGCGTCATGAGACGTCCGGTCGATCCGGCGGTAGTTGGCGTAGTTGTCATAGCAAGCAGCCGAGCCGTCGAGCTTCAATATTCGCCCAAATATCGGCTTCAGGAACGACGCACATGCTGCAATGATGCTCATGTTGAGCCGGAGACTGTTCGCACCGGACAAGTCAGTCTGGTTTTCGGAAGCAAAGATGGATGTGGTGTAGCATTCTCCCGTTCCGCAGCTTACTTTTGCCAGAAATGAAACCAGTAGTTTGAGATATTGTCTGGGTTGCCGCCTGTCGTGTGCACGTAGCCAGCTTTGATAATGCCCACGATGACGGAACTGGATGTATGACCAGGCGTCAGCTAGTCCAAGCTTAAGTGCCAACCGTGCAGAGTGGTGCCGTTGGATTTGATGGGAAACCAACAGATATTCTAGGTTGAGGACGCAAATATTGTAGAGGCGAACTCGGATCTCGATTTGCGGGTTCCAGATGATTGGAACTGGCAGAGCTCCCAGGCATGCGTCAGTGAGAATATCGCAGGCTACTCACTGCTTCGTTAACAATACATCTGTCATTGATGTTGGGTCAAACTCACAAATGCTCCAATAAGTGAGATGGAGGAATCTATTGGAGTCATGACACCTATGATCAGATGGGTTCATCCATTGGAGCTGCCATCAGCCCGAGAAAGGAGTGCAATAAAGGAACAGCCAGAAAATTGCTTGAATGGAGTACGCAATAACGAATCCTTCTCCGTGAAGAGGGTCTGGTCAGCTTTGAGGCAAGCAGAAAGTAGACAATCAAGGAACGCATGCGGGTGCGTAATACCTATAATTCCATACAGTGACAATCGGTACCACTTCAACTCGTTATCGAGCCGCAACAGACCGATTGCCATAGAGATCCTCAGCAGCCCCATGGCAACACCGTCGGAGATTGTTGTCTTCCAAAACGTGATCTGCTCGAATTTCATCCAGCATTCGGCTGGGATGGTCTGGAAGTGTCGTCCAAGGCCATATGGGATCTGCACAATTAGGCGTGTCCATGCCGTCAGGGCGAGGGCCCGCGACCCGCCAAAGTTGGCAACCGTCTGGAGATCTGAGACGAGTCCTTTGATCAAAAGTTCTTCGACGTACAGTGACATTGCAGATGAGCGCGTCCTCGGCCCTGAAGACGCCGTGGATGGATGATCACCCGAGCGTAGAGGAGCAGGCAAACGAACGCCAGCGCGATGACGTGGAATACGCCAACGACCCCGACGATCCGACCTGCGTTGCTGACACCGACATGTTCCAGAGGCAACTTGTCCATTCTCTTTACCGCGGGCTTTCCGATGAGCCAACGAGACAGGTAACGAACGAGAACCATCTCGATCTCCGCCTGTATGCGCCACGTTCTGCGTGCTCAAGTTTTCTACTCATTCTTAAGTCCAGGCTAGTCGGCTCTATATCTTCTCGCGCTGACGCCATGCCCGAGCAATGGAGCCTGAAAGGCATTGTGAGTCTCACCGGAACTGAGAACCTTGAACGGGTGGCCCGGTTCCTTTCAACATACTCGCCCTGAAGAATAATCGCAGTCTACAAACAGTCATATATCGAAAAAGAAGAAGAGAAAACCCCCGCCGGTTGTATACCACGGCCACCACTTCTACCGCGGCAATGGGCCACATAACCATGATACATTGAGAAATACTCATCCACGAGTTGATCATCAGTCTCTGGAAGTCAGGATAGTCAAATGCAAGATATTGAAGCTTTCTACCTGTTTCTTGGTATTCAACGGGGGGCTCTGAGTATACGTAGTGTTTTGATGATCGTATATCAACTGACCGCCTTTTTTTTCCTTTTCTTTTCTTCTTTGCGCCCCTGTGACTAAGCTACAACCGACAAGTCAATGTTATCAACAGAGACTCTGCAGTGTCGCCATTGCGTGTCGTGGTTCCGACACCTGACAACAGGCAAGAACAGTTGGTAGAACTCCCACCTATAATATACCCCGTCCACAGTCAGGCCCACCATGTTGTGAACATTCCACGCGATGCGAGCCCTGCTGCCAAGATTCATGTTCCTCTGGTATACCCACCCCGGGAATCAAGGGGCCGGGGGGACAGGACGGCACCACCCGGATTCGCACCGCAATATGCCCAACGGTTGCCAGGGACCCCTGCACACTGGCGTGGCCTGCGGGCAAATCAGATGAATCGAACCGTTCACTGGCCGGGCCCGTGTGGGACGGTGGTTCTGCGCCATCTCCCCTGCATACATATCCCCCGCCGGCCTTTTTTGGTCGACGAGGACATTGACTTCGGTGGCCGAGGGGGAGGAGCCTCCCGTTTACCAGTTCTCCCACGAATCGGAGTGAACTCTGTCCATCGACGCTGAACTTGTTATTGGTGCTTTGTATCTGCCTTGTTTGAGAGTACAGCAACGAGTTGCCGCCAGAGGTGATCGAGTGAGTTGAATGAAACACACCAAAGACTTATTACCATCTTTCCTTCCTCCGTTAATGTTTTAGAGGATGCTAACGTCTTTAGTTTTTTTGGGCATTGGGTGATACGTCGATGCGCGTCCTTGCTACGAAAATAAGAATTAGCTTTGTAGCTGTATTACGACAGAGCTTCTGGACCAAACTCTCGTACTTTGGAGGGAGAACATCGTGCACTGAGTTAAGGGCAAGAGCAAGACACGAGGAGCACGCGCACGGAAACATTCATCCACTGTTTGCAGCTGATATTGCAAAGGTTCGCCAAACCTTCCACAGCCGTCCCTCGTGCACTCATCAACCTATTCGTCATATTGGGGTTTCGAACAGACGATAGTCAGCATGAGACATTGATCAGGCTGGCGTTTGGACCATGGGCCAAGAAAGAAAACGGTAGAGTGATTTGTATTGAGATGGCCGTCTGGAGCTTTGGGTCTTTCGCGAGTTTGAGTCACAAGTATGCACGGCTACAGTACCCCGAACTCGGGCAAAGGCATCTCTCGTCTCAGGATCAATAAAATAAGGACCCTGCTTGTGGGTATATTAGGGCCTGTGGAAGGCCGAAAAGGAGTAAAAAACGAGCTCGCTGTCTACAGCCGGGGAGAAATTTGTGTCGACGACGGTGATGAGAATCATAAACTACCAAGCAAAGGCCTCTTCAATCACATCCACTTTGAAACCGTCCCTGACGCCTTGGACGACGTGCGCGGTGGCCTCGTCTGCCATTTGGCCCGGGCCGCATACCAGAACGGTCGTCTGGTGGTCCGTCTCGAGGTGGGAGCGAATCACGGCGCCGACATCCATCCTGCCCAGAGTGACGCCCTCCGCCGCCGCGTTAGATCCGTCCATGGAGGCCTCCTTCTGTTCGGACGCGTCGCTGGAGCTGAAGCCGGTGCAGTAAAGCGAGCACTCGAGGCCCGGGACGTTGTCCAGGAAGTTGCGGCGCACGTGCTCGATGAGTGACATCTCCCTGACGGACCAGGCCAGAACGAATCTCCTCGTCCTCCCCGAAGCCTCGCCGGCCGACGCGCTCGCGTACTGCTGGATGAAGCCGAGCGCGCCGGTGATGCCGATGCCGCCGATGACGCAGAGAACCGTGTCGGCGACGAGGAGCGACTGGTGAGTGGCACGGTGGCCCGCGTATGGCCCTTCTGTGAGGACCGATGTCGTGATGGTTGGCGAGGAGACGAGCTGGCGTTGGAGCCACGCCGTGGCTCCGCCGTGAGCGCGGATCAGGAACGTGACGGACGCGGCGTCGTGCCCCCGCGGCTCGCTCTGCGACACAACGACGTGCTTCTTGTTGGTCTCGTCCGTGGGGGAAGCGGGAGCAGACACGTTGGGCGCAGCACCGCCCGCAGCCCCCCATCCCGCAACACTGAAAGGGTGGCTCTCCCAAACCTTGCCCGATGCGGGGAAGTAAAGAAAACTGTGCTGACCCGGGCCGAACCCTGTCACGGACCGCGGGTAAACCTTGACCTGCATCACGCCGGAACCGGGGATGGCCGTCACTTCCGCCCTGGAGCCGCCGAGGCTGTAAAAGGCGAGGCGGACGAGCCTGGCAAAGCGCTCAAAGGCCCAGTAGCCGAAGCAGATGTAGAGCCAGGTCTGGTAGCCGTAGACGAGGCCGAAGTGGGGGACCAAGTGGTACCAGCACCCCGCGAGGGCGATGACGACGAGGACGATGTGGAGGGCCAGGAAGGTTTCGTAGAATCTGATCCGGAACGGCAGTACCGCGAAAGCGGTCGCCAAGCTCATGGCGATCGTGGCAATGATTCCCCACCACTACGGAAGTGAAAAAAAAACATGTCAGTAAGCTCAAGCGACAGAGGAAGAGCAGCACCTGTAAAACCACTTACGTAGAAAGGCTCCGCCACCTTGGCCGCATAAGCGGAATAGCCTGCGTACCCGGGCTCCCAGTAGGCCATGGTGTAGACGATGGAGTGCACGACAGCCTGCAGAGTGGCTACGCGTGCGGACCAGCGGTGCAGGGTCAAGAAGGTCGACTGGCTCCATCCCGTGAGGGCGATGAGGAGGTTGTTGCGGCCGGCGAACAGGATGGCGATGCTCGCGTTGACGAGGCTCAGGGTGCCGGTGCGGTTGCCGACATACTCGCAGAGCTCGAACCCCATGGAGAGGAAGAAGGTGTTGGGCTGGTAGCTGCCGAAGCTGACGGCGGAGAAGACGACGTTGAGAACAACGTAGGCGGCGATGGAGACGCTTAGCGTCCTGCTCGGCAGATAGCCGACCTGACCAGGGAGGGGCTCTAGGCGCCGGCGGCCGGCCAGGGCCGGGAGGAAGATGTGCTGTCGGAGCTTTGACCAGGGTGCCAGACTCTGGAGTTTCTTGTGCAGCGCGGGGACGGCGCTCGTGAGCTGGGCCCAGACACCGCAGACGACGCAGACGCCGATGACGGTCAAGTAAAGGGCGATGCTGGAGGGGGGGGATCCGGTAAGCAGCCACCACGGTTAAGGTGAAGAAGAAGAAGATGAAGGGACGGGAATGCTGGTAGGTGTGTGTGTGTGTGTGTGTATGTGGAAGGGAGCAAACATACGAGTATCTGGTATGGAGGTACTCAGACCTGGCAAACTCTCCTTCGGTGCCATAGGTTGAGTCGTAGAGGGCCTGGTTCACCAGACTGGTCTCATTGAGCCACATGGCATCCGAAGCGAGCTCGGTGGTGGGAGCGACGCGGGGGAGGCTCTCCTCGAAGGTCGGTGACGGAGCACCGGCGACGGCCTGGGTGCTGAAGCATTGGGCCTGCTTGTCTGCGGGGTATCGGTGGGCGTTGCAGTTCTTCTGGATGCAGTAGGCCATGGTCTGGAGCCACGGCTTGTTAGAGGCGTAACACTCGGGACTGGTCGTGGCCATCGGCATGTCCATGCCGGGCATGGCCATCCCTCCCATACCGCTCATACCGCTCATGTCCATGCTGCTGAACGTGGTGCAGTTCAGATACAGAGTGGAGAGCGAGTCGTGGCATGCTTGGCAGCATAGGTCCGGGTAGAGCGAGATACCGAAGCCAATGATGCCGGAGCCCGTCTGGGCGCAGACATTGGCGATGGCACACGCCAGGGCGACGAGCCCGATCGACCGACCCATGGCGGCGGGCGAGATCCTCTGCTGGGACACGTCGTGAGAGGTTGGTCTGACGAAAGGACAATAACGATTGCTACGGCAGAATGAGAAGCAGAGGAGAGAAAATATTCGACTCAAGCTGGGTTTTTGTGAAGATGGAGGTCCAGACTCCACTGACAAGAGGTGAAATGGGAAGGGTTGTGGCAGAGGACCCGAATCTGGGTTGGTTGGACAAACACGACAAAAGGGAACTCTTCTGAATAATCATCTGCTTTTTAGTTGGCCGAGGACAGGTCCCCTTCCTCCTACTTAATACTACAGTCGCTGATAAGAAGTGGGCTGTCTTAGGGCGGTAGCAAACCCGTGACAGAGACCGACAGAACTAACAGTAGCCAGGCAACATCCATGATTCACGCCTTGTGGTTCTCACATAGCCATGTACAGACGGGGGGGGGGG
>MU846034.1:58786-155351 GCA_030867225.1 Colletotrichum caudatum | reverse complement strand
TATCTCATCTGAATTTAAGTCTTGTTTTAGGCCGGCGGGAACAGAAAGTCACTTTTTACTGGACAACGTATTTTGAAAAGGCGAAGTCTGAGTATGAAGGACTGTCCTCGTCAGAAATCGGCTTCCGTCTGACAGTTATCTCGCATAGACCCTCCGATTGCATCCAGATTGCCGATCAGACCATGAGGCTCTTCCCCTTATGCATTGTTCCAGTACCATGTACATGTAAGCAGGCATTCCCGGGCTTCAACGAAATACTCAGTTAACGAGGTACTCTACTATGTATGTAAGAGGAACAGGGCAAAAGGATGTCATGAACTGTCGGGCTGCACCTCGTTGTCGGAACCCACTCACATGCCACCGGGGGTGGGGAAGGGCAACTCCAGGCTAAACCTGAGCAAACTTGCTCGTTCGAGCGCATGACCCCCCCCCAGCTGCTCCCAGATCTTGAAACATTTCGGCAGCCAGTACGAAGCCCCCCCGGTTCATGTATGTAATTTCCGCGTATTGGGTAGCAAAGTACTGAGTACCCAGACCCAGCCCGTCGGAGAACATGGCAATGCGTTACTACCCTAGCGCCCCGCTAGACATGAATCGCATAGGGTCCAGACACAGACAGACAGCCCATTCCCATCTGGGGGTGATAGGTCATTCATCGTGAGGATTCACTCTCTCCGAGGTGGTTTTCCAATTGGCCGTGCCATTCTATGGCTGACGACGTTGCAGTGCTCTCCTTCACTCGTATCGTGAGTCAAGGGGGCTAATCCTCCCAGACGTCCTCGGTCTCGCACTTGACTGCAACCCCCGTCTCATGGTATGGCCTCTCTTGTTCATAAGTCGTTGTAACGCCCATGAGACCCTTTCATATTATGCAATTGGGCCTACCTACCACGGATTGCGCAGACGTACTCAGACGAACCATTCGGTAGAAAGAACCGAGTGACGCAACACGCAGCCAGCTATTTTCTTCGTCCCACTTCCGCCGTTCCCTATATCTCCTTGTCCTTGTCATCGTGACCAGCCTCAGCAGCACCACCACCCAACCCAACCCAAACCGCGTGGAAAAGATGGCCTTGGTGTCGAGCGTGTCGGTCTTGGGCGCCGGGCCGGCGGGATTCGCCCTGGCGGCGGACCTCCAGAACCACGGGACGGACACGCTGCTGTACTCTCACCCGACTCACTTGCGACACGCCAAGGCCGTCATGGCGACGGGCCGTCTCCAGCTGAGCTGCAAGATGGAGGGCTTCACGAACCTGCGCCTCACGACCGAGATCGCCGAGGCCGTGGCCTTCTCAAAGATACTCGTCCTGACCGTGCCGTCCACCGGCCAGCTGACGCTCCTGGACGAGCTGAGGCACTACGACCTGCGCTCCCACACCATCATCGCCATCCCGGGCAACCTGTTCTCGCTGCTCAAGGAGGTCGACATCGAGGCCGAGAACATCCTCGAGACCAACCTCTCGCCCTACTCGTGCCGCATGGAGGACGACAACCTTGTCGTCTTTGGCCGCAAGAACGTCGTCCACATCGCCGCGCAGCGCACCACCGCCGTCCGGCCGGGCTTCCGCGACGAGATCCAGAGCATCTTCCCCACGACGCTCCAGTGGTGCGACAACGTCGTCGAGGTCTGCCTGGCCAACGTCAACGGCGTCTTCCACCCGCTGATGATGCTGATGAACGCCGGCCGCATCGAGGACACGGCCGGCGACTTCCTGCTGTACCGCGACGGCCTGACCAGGTCCGTCGCCAACGCCATGACGGCCGTCGACCGCGTGCGCATGGAGGTCTGCGCCAAGCTCGGCATGCGCGCCGCGACCGCCGTCGACATCTCCAACCAGTGCTACGGCCACGCCTTCACCGACCTGGTCGACCTGGCGCGCAACTCGCCGCCCCACAACAAGCTGCGCGCCCCGGCCGGCTTCGAGAACCGCAACATATCCGAGGACGTCCCCGACCTGCTGGTGGCCTGGCACGGCCTGGCCGAGAAGGTCGGCGTCGACGCCTCGCCCATCGCCGCCGTCATCGTCCTCGCCGAGATGGCCACGGGGCTCAACCTCAGGGAAACGGGGAGGGGCCTCGACAAGCTACGTCTCGACGGCCTTGGCCGCGTCGAGCCGAAAAGCGCCTTCAACCCTTACACGATACCGCAAGCCGAACCTCGGTTATGACAGAATGAACCGTTTGTGGGAATTGATGATTTGCCATCCCCTTAGTATTACGAATATACGGATATCACGGGCCGATGACGAGAAGTGATGGGGGGGGGGGACCTGTTCAACGAGCACGGGAGGGAGATGACTCTAGCCTGTTCGTACCGCACGGCGGGCGATGTGCGTTCCGTTCAAGAGGCAGAGCATGACGAGATACCGCATATATTCCAGCTTTATTGTTTGTACACTTGACAGTAGAAGTAAATCTTGTAAGGGGTTGTCAACAACCATAGGCAAAGAAGATTAGAATTCCAAGGAACAGTGCAAGTCTATTGTGAGTGAGCAACAGTGGCACCAGATTGCCAGACAGCAATGGCGCGTTATCTCTACGCTTTGACATCATGTTGATATGTATGGCCCGCGCACGTTTGAGGATCTTACACGCACTCAAAATCCTATAACTTAACACAAGTTTGATTGACTGTAGACTTCACGGCATGGATGAATTAGATTGTGTGCTGTCAATGACAATGAAGTAGTGGAATGGCATTGAGTACTATCAACCTTATGGAGTAGTTGCAGATGAAGATCAAAGACGAGGTGGTTGATAGTAATGCGAGGGCTATGCTATTACGGCCGTTCCGCGTTTGATGCTCCGACAGGCGCTTCATTCATGTACTCGCGTTTCATGATCCCTTCTTTAACTGATGCGCAGGGGACTCTCTCTCCTATTATCCCCCCCCCAAAAAAAAACACGACTCAGAACGTCACCTTGTTGCACGGCATGTTCCGGATCTTGGCGCCGTACACGCCGTATACCAGCGGCAAAGGGGCGAAGGCCAGCGCCAAAAAGGCCAGCAGGCTGTTCCCCCACCCCCATCCGAGGCGCTCGTACAGGCCGAGGCCGCTGAGCGGGATGAGCGCGCCCGCGATGCCCCTGAGCACCGCGTTGGCGCCCACGGCGCTGGCCGCGTACCCCTCGAACGCGTCGATGAGGTACGTCTGGATGCCCGTGAAGACGAGGATGGACCCGAAGCCGGTCACGGCCGTGCCGGCCAGAGGGGCGGCCCAGTGGGCGCGGCCCTCGACGAGCCAGCCGTAGGCGAACAAGCCGGCCGGGAAGGCCAGGGCCCCGGGCAACGTGATGATGGGGGCGAGACGGTCCTCTGGCGCGTTGACCCCGCGGGCGGCGGCGCGCCGCCTGAGCGTCCGGTCGCTCAAGACGCCGATGTAGAGGGCGCCGCAGAGCGTGGCCAGCCCGCCGGGGAGGAAGACGAGGCCGACGGCGACGGTGGAGAAGCCGTACACCTCGGTGAAGACGAACGAGTAGGTGGCGAAGAGGAGGTAGAGGGTGCCGTAGAGGACGGCGACGTAGGCGCACAGGACGGTGACGAAGGGGCAGCCGAGGAGCAGCCTCATCGGGCGCACGATGCTGCGCCTGAAGAGCTCCCCGGGGGTGTAGTCCGGCGCGAGGCTGGACCGGTAGCCGGGGTTTCCCGTCCGCTTGCGTATCCCCGCCGCTTTCCTCTCCAGCAGCACGGGCGGATACGTCTCCTTCAGGACGAGGAACGCGATGACGCAAACGACTCCGATCTGTTTCCCCCCCCAAAAAAAACCACTTTATGAGCAAACCGGCTTTTCCATACGGACGAGGGGGGGACGACTTACGACGATGGCGATGACGAAGAACATCCACCTCCAGCCCATCCTCTCCGCCACGGAGCCGCCGATGACGGGGCCGATCATGGGGCCGAGAATGGTGCCGACGGACCAGATGGACACCGCCCTGCCCCTCTCGTCGCGCGGCATCAGGTCGGCGATGGTGCCGGAGCCGATGGTGATGGTGGCGACGCCGGCGAAGCCGGACAGGAAGCGGGAGAAGAGCAGCATGGCCTCGCCGCGCGAGACGCCGCACATGACGGTGGCGGCGAGGAACACGACGTTGGTCGCGTTGTAGACGGGCACGCGGCCGTAGAGCTCGCTCAGCGGCGCCAGCAGCAGCGGCCCGCACGCGAAGCCCAGCACGAAGATGGACACGACAAAGGTCGCGAACGTCGGCGATGTGCTCCCGAACTCGGCCATGAGCTGCGGCACCGCCGGCGCGAGCATCGACGATACGAGAGGCCTTTTTTTCCGGCGGCGTTAGTATTTCCGGGCGACTGGAAGAGATCTCGGGTTTCCCTTCTTTTTCTTCTTCTTTTTTTCTCAAGGGGGGTAGTTATACGGACTTACACCAGGAAGCTGATGACGGAGATGGTGAGGATATTGGCCCATTTCACCACCGGCCGCCAGTTCATGGGATTCGCCGGGTCTTGGTCTTCCGGCTCGTCCCAGTGAACCGTGAACCGGCCGTCGTGCTGCGGCCGATCCTCCGCCTCGCGGAAGCTGTCGGGCTGCTCTGGAGACGAGAGAACGCCTGTCGAGCCGGCGTGGTGCTGCAGCCGCTCATCCCCGTCCTTCTCGTCAGAAGACGACGTGCCGGAGGCCACCTGCACCGGGTTCGACGAGGTCACCCGGCCACGGCGGCGGAGCCATAGCAAGAGAGCCGACGCGCGTTGTCGCGGAGGCAACATGGCGAGACAAGTACAGCAGAGGAAACCGACGACGGCGACGGTTCCATTATCTGGTCGTTATGGGCGCTGTTGGTGTTGCTGATACTATGGACGGAAACGGGCAAGCATGGCAAAGCAAAGCAGGACGGGACGGGACATGCAGTCAATCTTTGGATGGCCAGGTGGAAAAGACGGTCTAAGGACTTCATGCATCATTACTCGTTCGACTGCACATGGACAACCCTGTTGAACACCCTCTCCACCCACCCCTCTTCCAGAGCTACCTCGTTTCATAAAGGGACATGGTCGGGGTGAATGCACGGGGTTCGATCGGCACACTCCGTCGGAATTCGTCCCATAAATCGTAGGTCTAGACGTACTACTATGCACACCATCTGACGACGTTGTGCCGCCGTGGGGAAATGCTTGGCGTACGCTAGCGGCAGGGTGACACGAAATGATATTCTAAATAAAAGCTTGCCTTTCGCTGAGCTGGTTCCTGCGGGACCCAGCCAGCCCGCCCTTTTCACCGAAGCCGTGGGAGATCGGCACATGGGAACGGAGGAGAAACGGTTGAAATGACGCCTCGGCAACGTGGGCTTTGCCGGGGGGGGGGGGGGGGGGGAGGGGGTTCTTTTGATTAATCACGCAGCGACCGTTGGCTACATTTGATAGTGCGGCGGCGGCGGCGGTTACGGCGAAATAACCACCTCACCAAAGGATTCAGTCTCTAACTGCTACGGTCACTAACAGCTCCAAGACCATGTTGATGCCCCCATCGGTGGCGAGCTTGTCCCACTCCGCCTTCATCTCCTCCCGCGCGCGCGGCCGCAGCTCGGGCGGGATGCCGCCGTACGTCTTGCCCGACGAGCTCGTGTCCAGCCAGTCGATCATGGCGTCGCTGTCCTCGGCGTGCTTCGTGATCTCGTTCACGACGACGCGCCTCTCGCCGAAGCCCGCGGCGCCGAGGATGCCCTCGAGCTCGGCGCGCTTGAGGAAGCGCGGCCCGCCGCTGGTGTCCGGGTAGTCTCTGTAGGGCGGGCGGGACAGGACCCTGTCCTTGATCCGCTCCTGGTCGGAGAGGAAGTCGCCGGAGCCGCCCGACATGCCGAGGCGGCCGCCGGGGCGCAGCACGCGGGCGAACTCGGCGGCGGCGGCGGGCTGGTCCTGGACCCAGTGGAAGGTCGAGTTGACGTAGACGACGTCGAAGCTGGCGTCGGCGAAGCGCGACAGGTCCTCGGCGCGGCCGACGTGGAACTCGAGGCCCGGGCGGGCCAGCTCGCGGGCGAGGGCGACGCGCTCCGGGCTGGGGTCGACGCCGACGACGAGGCCGCCGCCGGGGACGACGAGGTCGGCGATGTGGGCGGTGATGTTGCCCGGCCCGCAGCCGACGTCGAGGACGCGCTCGCCGGCGGTGACGGCCAGCTTGTCAAGGAGGAACAGCCCCGTGCCGTGCTGCGTCTCGTTGAGGCGGGTGTAGCCTGTGGCCAGCTCGGCCGTGTCTGCCGTGTCTGCCATGGCTTGATATGTGATGTGATGGGTAGGGCGACTCAGAGACTCCGGGTTTCAGCTGCTGCCAACGACGCTGGTGAAAGACTTTTTAATAATCGGTTGAGTTCGACGAAGAAACGGCATCAGTGGGCTGCGGGAAAGAAAAGCAGGTTGCCAGCCAACCAAACCCCAAGGGGCAAGCAAGTGAACTATCTGTCATTTCGAAAACTCAATCGAGTACCTCACACGAAAGTAGATGATGCAACGAGTCACTTCGGTTCCACAACAGCAACGTGTAAACCGGTGCTATGATGTTGAGTGCATAACGAGATGAGACGAAGAGGGACCCTAGCGCAACCCCTTTTGCGATTGGCCCAAACCGGATAAAAAAATAAAAATAATCAGGTAAAAAACTAAAAAGACACAGAGAGAGAGTGTGTGTGTGTGTGCGTGTGAGTGATGGAGAGATAGAGAAGCGTGTTGGCCTCCTCACCAATACTGTATCCACGCCGTCGCAGGAAAACATGCTCAAACTTACTCGGTTGCACTTAGTCCCACGCGCCTAACCTCCACGGTCTGATTGCGGGCGTCCGTCCAGTGCGTGTCAGCTGATGTTTCGGTAGCATACATAGTAAGGACTAGGTCGTTTAGGCCCTGACAAGGGGCGGCGCTTCTACTATAGTTCACTGCGGCAGGGAGGGTCCGTAGTGGGAACGGAACCAGACCTCCTCATGTACCAGTGACTTCCGCAGTTATGTACTTGGACGTATAATCGTAATAGTATGTATAGATGAGGGCGACCAGGGTCAAGGAAGGTTACGGCCCTCCAAAGTCCACCACATTTCCTCTCAAGATATTTTTGAAAGCTTTTGTATATTATAATACGAATCTCATGTAATAGGCACATGTCCTAGGAACCCAATATTCAAGGGTCATCAGTTACCAGTTACCAGACGAGTGAATGGTGCCGAGCTGTGCTTGCTTGATAAGTCTGTATCAGAGTGGCTCAGCATCATCTATCTCTGTCAAGATAGCCACGCCGCCGACAGCCAAGCTTTTGTCCTGTCTGGCTCGTCATGATTGTACATCTCATGTCCCCGGCTTCGGTCGCGGCGACTGTTGTCTTCCTCGTGAGTCTTTTGTCTAAAAGCGTTCCCGTCCCTTCGTGAGAGAGCAGCAGCAACAACTCACCATGTCCGCCTAGATCGCCGCGAGATGCGTCGCCGCGGTTCTTTACCGCCGCTTCCTCCACCCGCTCCGCGCGGTGCCCGGCCCCTGGCTCAACAGCGTGACCGAGCTGCCCGCCGCTCTGCAGCTGGTCAGCGGCAACCAGCACATCTACTACAGGTCGCTGCATGAAAAGTACGGTCCCGTCGTGAGAGTCTCGCCGAGCGAGCTCAGTTTCATCAACCCGGACGCGCGGGAGGAGATATACGGTTTCCGCGTAAGTTTGCCACACCCATCCAAACTTTCCAAGGCCCTCGTGCGAGGTGCTGACCCGTTAACCCAACAGAAAGGTGGCCGTTTGATGGAAAAGAGCCCAATCTTCCTCGGCGCTGTCGGAAGCACCGACGGCCAGACCGGTGTGAGCCTGGCGCTCAACGCCGAACACACCCGGCAGCGGAAGGCGCTGGGCTACCTGTTCACCAACAGCGCCTTGCTCCGTTTCGAGCACCTTTTCCGCCAACAGATCGACCAGTTCATCTCCGTCCTCGACGAGAAGGCGGCTCGGAACGAACCGGTGGATGTTGCGAGTTGGTGTAAGCCGCCTCCCCCCCCCCCTCCCAGTCGAACGACACCTTCCTTGCCTCTTGCTGCGTGTCGTGTCGCCATTGACTGACTTCCCCACGCCACAAGACACCTACCTCGCCTTCGACATAATGGGCGACGCGTGCTTCGCCGAGCCTTTCGGCTGCCTGAACCAGGCCTCGGACACGGAGTGGTCCACCTCGGTCATCAACGTCTTCGTGGCCGCCACCTGGACGCAGGGCATCCGCCGGCTGTCCGGCACCGGCACCTGGCTCGAGTCCCTCATGACCCGGCTCCTCGTCCCCGCCCGCGCCGCCGAGTGGCGCCGCATCCACCTGAGCAACTCGCGCGAGAAGACGGTCCGCCGCCTCGCGGACCCGGACCGCGACCACCCGGACTTCATGTACCACATCCTCAACAGCGAGTCCAGGAGCCTGCTCTCCGAGACCGAGATCATCCTCAACATGGCCCTCTTCATCAGCGCCGGCACCGACACCACCGCCACCGCCCTGACGGGCTGGACCTACTTCGTCTGCACCCACCCGGGCGTCTACCGCCGCCTGGTCCGCGAGGTCCGCGGCGCCCTGCGCGACCGCGAGGACATCCGCTGGGACAAGGTCCGTCACCTGCGCTACCTCGAGGCCACCATCCACGAGGCCCTGCGCCTGTTCCCGCCCTCGCCCGCGAGCCAGCAGCGCATGGTGCCCGAGGGAGGCGCCACCATCGACGGCTACTACGTCCCCGCCGGCATGACCGTGGCCGTCCCGCCCTGGGTCTCGACGCACTCGTCTTGCAACTTTGCCGACCCCGACGAGTTCCTCCCCGAACGGTGGCTGGGAGAGGACGCCCGGTTCTCCGGCGACCGGCCCAACGCTTCCTTGCCCTTCGGCACCGGGCCCCGGGTCTGCATCGGGAAGAACCTGGCCTACATGGAGATGCGGCTCATCTCTGCTCACGTGCTGTGGAATTTCGACATGGCGCTGGACGTGGAGACGCACAAGAGCGTCAATGAGGTATGGGGGCTAGACGGGAAGCTGAGGCCTATGAAGGTCTTCCATTCCATGACTAAACCAGACCTGTGGGTGCGCCTGGAGAGGGCGAAGCGGTAACCCTCAGAAGACCGAGGATCTGTCACTTTGACGGAAGAAATCTACCTAGGGCTTTGATGGCGTTGGTCCGTTTTCGAGCAAGACTACCAAATATGTTGGACCTCATCAGCATCGCCTGTCAGACTACATAAAGGGGAGCATAGTTGCTCATGCAGGGGGTAAATAAACCGGCGACCACCTCACAGCGGGTCGCCAGGGCCTCTATATTTGCGACGGCGAGCTTCCTCAAGTCATCGGTCTTGCCGCAGTAAAAGAGAGTGAACCTATCTTCTGCTCGGCACCAGGCTAACGTCTGTACCGGGCCAACTGCCATTCTCGCACGGAAACGTGCCGACACGGATGCAACTCTTTTACGACCCTTACGATCAAGCACCGGGCAACGAGGTTAAGTGGGGGGGGGGGGGGGGCACCACTGCCTGAGTTCGTGCTGGGTTTATCTGGCCTGCTCGACGAGCTCATGTAGTTGCATGCCAAACCGAGTAGCATAATCCGTACCCGATTCCCATACCATCTTATATCCAAATAAGAATTGCATACTTGATATGCCGCAGGAAGCTTACCTCCGTCATGGCTGACCCGATCCGAAGCATCACGACGAGCGAGAATGTGCAGGCCCCGTGGACACATGTTTGAAGCAGCGTTTTCCCCGAATATCAAGCTCCAATGTCAGAGACACCTAAGAGGATCACGAAGGGTAAGCATTACACTGAGAATGGCTTCAACTGCCATAAGAATGTCTCAGACATGCGAAATATTGTCCGAGTGCTTCTGCAAGGGCCAATGGAACTTTTACTGTACATCATTTTGATGTGGTTGTGATGCCCAAGCTGGAACAGCTTGGAGGCTATATGAACACCGTTTGTCCAAAACTGAGCATATCTTTGCAACCTTTGATGATTCTGGGTTTTCCGGTCTGATTCGAGACAGAGGAGGCGCTTTTAGTTTACTTATAGTAACCACCAACTACGGAGAAACTCGGCAAATACACACCGCCTTCAAGCCGCTGTTAGCCATGTGAAACCTCTTAGGACAAGTTTTCATATCTGCCCATGGATGTAAGATTGGGTATATGGCTTTGTATCGTGTTTTTGGAGTTTTCTGCTGGCGTCGATTTCCACTTTAGCTTGTCATTTCGATATTGAAAGGCGTTTGTAGCAGAGCAGACAAGTTCAGACCATCCCGCTTCCCACGTAGTCAGCAAACGCGATTTCGGTTTCTGTTGATAACTACAGTACGGTGACTGCTGTCTACCCCTGACACCAGCTCAACCTGCACTCTGGCACGCCGCCGTCGACGTCCTCCGTGTCCGACCTCTTCCGGGGCCCGCGCAACGCCATCGAGCCTCCGCCCTGTCCGACCCAACTCGACTGTCGCCAGTGGGCATCAAGCCGCTCTCGGAAAGAACGGGTGTCGCTGACTGGCTCTGGAATCTGGAACAGCCCTGCCGCCATCGGCAAAGGCCCCGGGCACCACGACAAGACAGACCAACTTATTCATCTCCGAAAGCCGTACGAGACAAACGTGCACATCGTTTTTTCGTCGCCTTGATGACCTGCTCTGCGGCACCCATCACTTATGACGAAGTAGTGCAGCTCACAAAAAGCTGTACTTCCCACCGGGAACAGCTGTTGGATTTAGCTGCAACGGATGCTCCCTAATTTCTCCCCGTACCTTCTGGCTGGGCTAGAAGTTCTAGCTCAAAAACATCCACTCCGACCTGTATATCAGCTTGCAGGCCCATACTCCGGTTCTTCTTCGGGAGTACCGTCAATATTTTCCGCCATCTGAACCTTTTGAGGAACGGGATGATCGACTCAAATTTTACAGCATCAGCTTTCGTTTGTCGGATTCGATCATGTCAGGAGCTGCCGATATTAAAGCATAGTGAGTGGCACCCACTTCATTTTTTCTTCTGTTCCTCTGGTATGTATTTGAAACCCTCGGCTAAAGTGTTTCTGTCAAGGATTGAAGAAGACATTCGTCGACTCAATGATTGGTTGTCTTGGCTTTACCTCTGGATGTCGTTGCTGTTCTAAATGACTGGCGAGTCACCCCGTCTTCTGTCTCTCTATAGCCCTCACACGCATCGTTATATATTTGTTGCTTAATATGTAGGCCATAACAGTGTTGCCGACTAGGATACTGTTGTCTTGGCTTTTTGGGGGTTGGTCGTGGCGGTTGGATATTGACCACGGCCACAACAGTATTGCATTTGCCGGCAGGTTAGATACCATCATGCACTGTATACTAATGCAAGTGCAAAATCCCCAGCAAGAGAAGGTGAACATCGTTTGTATACAAGTACTTTGTTTTGATGCTGCAGGCCTTGTGGCTAGCAAGGAACTTCATGCTGTGATGGTTGACCGGAATTAATCGTGAGATTGCATTTTGTCCACGTCGCAATTCATTGCCAACCCGTAGTAGAGCCCGTCAACTGGCTAGAATACCGTAGGCACCGGCGCACGCGATGCGTCTAAACGCTTACGAGATGTTGTGCAATCCACTCGAGGTGCTTTTCTTATTGCCGCCAGTGTACGATTTATATAAATGTCTGAGCACCAAATGATCCATTCAGTTCACATCATCATGTGCCCCACAACCCATTCCAAGCCCGGCATGGTGACCATCTCGTTGAAATACGGGTTCTCTCTTGACGAGTCGTACGCAAGCTTGTTCCCTCGACCTCCTTGAGAAGGCGAGTGTCCCAACGGGCCAAAAAGCCGGCCGGCACTCTCAACCTCTTACAACAGCACCCGCCCCCCCCCCCCCCCCGCCGCCGCCGTGTTCATTACGGACCAAGGCTTCACCGAAGGGCATTCCGACGGTTGGCCAGCAGTACTTGAACATCCGTTCTTCTCGTGAAAGCCTACAATCCCCGACACAATCAGAGCACTGATTCGGATCAAGCAGTAGTGGAAAGGACTCGGGCTGGGGAGTCTCCTCTCCGATGGGTGGCTTGAGTTGAGGACGGGTGCGGATGCGCCTCTGTTTGGTCGTCTCTCCCTTGTTACAAACCTTGACCATCAGATTGATAGCCTCGATCCAAAAGCTCCATGAGCTTGCCGTAAGAGCAGTCGGCTGGTTGGTGGCAAAGGATGTGGGCACAGTCTGGTGCCTGCTACTTTGGTTGAACAATCTGAAGGGCTGCACTTCTGTCAAGAACAAAATCACCCAAGAGACTTTGTTCGTGATCGGTTTCAGCCCAAGGCAAGAATGCCTAGCCTAGGTAAGGCTTCTGTCACGTTTAGGCAAAATTCTGTCCTCGATCAAGGTGACTGGATTCAGGGCGTCCCCGTTGACGTTCCACAGTTTAGTAGGGCAACGTAGAATAAAGTATGCAGACTACTTCACAGGGTTCTCTACCTTGTAGGCCCCAATACAGGCTGCTAGTTCCTTTTCTTGGCAAGTAGTCCTTGTCTACTTGGTTAGTAACCTCAGTAAGCAGCTAGTTGCAATGTGGTAGATATAGGATATGATATCTACTAGCTAAAAGCCGAGAGCCTAGCAGACAGACCGGCGTTGTTTCGGTCTTCATATTGCTTGGGCTCTTCATTGAGGGCTGCGAGGACAGATCCAGTAGCTGTCCCAGTCGAGGTCGAGAGCCCCTTGGCCGTTAAGGGGGTTATATTGGAGGCGTCAGGCGGGCTTCTCTCGAGGCAGGCTGTGCCGGGGTGGCTGGGCCTTGGTTATCACGTCGTTTAAACCTCGAGCTTGGGGACGTCTCGGGAAGGGATCCAGCGTCTCGATCAGGGTCGGCCGAAGAGGCCGGCAACGGTTCAGGGCCCCACCGGGGCTGTGAGACTAACACGGAAGGACACTAGTGTGGAGAGGAGGAGAGTTTTTCTACTACGAAGGATTCTGGTGAGAGGCCATCTATAAATCTAATAGCAGATGCTAAGAGAAATTAGACGAGAGGGAAGTTGAGCCGAGGTCTTGTGTGGCATGGCTGGACTATATTTTGACGAGGACTCATGAGCAGTTGAAATTTAGGTGCTTGCGGGCCAAGAACTAGCTTCTTTTGAGTATAAAGCACACGTTCGTGTGTAAGGTTCCTAATCATGCTAGTGGAATATAAAACTGATAATAATGAAAAAAGTTCATAAAAAGAGCTATGTATGTTTGCCTAGATAACGTTGGATTAAGTACATTATAGGGCGGTTACTCCCTCAACATACACACAACTACTTGAGAAGCGAAAGGGCACTAGCTTGTAGCCAGTTAAGCGGTCCTTTTGATGAGACGGATCATATGCTTGTGGATCCACAGGCTGCACGGCCTGGGTGATTGCCGTACCGATATGCTTGGTTCGTGAGTACCAAAACAATCACAGTCCACTAGTACAGGTGATGTATCTATTTCAAGTGGAGGCTGAAGCAGTTGATAAGCTGGGAGTTGAAGCAACCAACTAAACAAGTGGTCAGCCGTTGAAATCAGAACCATCGTCAATCACCTAGACTTACCGGGGGTGTTTGGTGCAGCAGAGTAGAGGTACTGTCCGCACCAGTCGCTGCCGGAGAGCTTGCTGAAGTCAAGCTGCTCGTTGCTGCGAGTGCCGCGGTAGCTGATGCCAACGCTAAACATGTTGACCGTGACGTAGTTGTTCACATTGTAGAACACGTTGTCAAACCAGCCGGCCTGACCAGTGCCTATAACCAAAGTGTTAAATCGGGGACGGAAATGAGAGGTGGGGGGGAGGAGAAACCTACACCAGTCTTGCGCAAACATGCCAATGCCGATGTTGCCCGCCTGGCGCTTGTCGACAGCGGCCCTCTTCTCGATCTCGGCCCGGGTTTGGGCGTTGTTTGGGAGGTCGATCTGGGCGCGGATCCAGGCCCACGCCCTGGAGCCCGGCTCGGCGGTGTAGTAGCCATCGGACACCTGGACGGCGTCCGCGGGTATGGCGCCGTACACGTCGACGCCGAGAGCGGTGGCGTTGGCAATGGACTCCGCCACGGGAGCCGGGGCGCCCAGGACGCTGCCGGCGGCCATGAGGCCGATCGAGAGGAGGAAGGTTGACAGCTGCATTGTGAAGTGTTGTTGGCTTTGAAGTAGGATTGTGAACGTGTCAATGAAGCAGGATGAGGCGGATGAGGAGTTGGTTATTTGTGTCTCTAGAGGAGGGTCTGGCATGCTTTATATACCCGACTGCAATGCTCATCGTCGCCTGTAGATTCTCGTTCTGAACACCCCAGTGCCTCCATGATTCTCCTCACTACGATGTCGACCGTACCCGAGTCTGGAGCGGGCTCACCTCCAGTCGGCAAGGGTCCGGTTCGTTGGGAGATGGAATGATCTCATGCCGGCCAAAACGAATCTATTCACGACCTTTTGGGTTCCCCACTATAATCAATATATTCATCCATTACCCGGAGGCTGCTTACAAGTGTCTCAATCGAATGCTTCTGCCTAGAGTCCCGCTCTCTGTCTTACTGCCCTATCTGCCTATCGCAGCTCGCTAAAGCAGGCCTTGTACGGATAGATGGATAATCATATGAGAGCTGACATAGCCTATGTGCCTATTGCAGCTCACTAAAGCAGACCGTATGGATGGATGATTACATGAAAGTGGACATAGCCTATCTGCCTATTGCAGATCACTAAAGCAGGCCATGTGTATAAATAATTATACGACAGCTAACATAGCCTATACCAGTGCGTGACGTTGCATCAGTCCACTTAAGTTACCGTTCAAGGTCGTATTACTGTCTGACCTGCGCTTCTAGGCTGAGGGTCACACTAGGAGATCGCCTATAAGCCTCGGCAGCTGTTCCGCTGCCGAGTACCCGCACGCCCTCGATGTTCTGCCTCCTGTTGTCCAAAGCGGAACAAGAAGACATACTGCGGCCATGGCACTCGTTCTTAAACCCTGACTTGGGGAAAAGATTGAGAACCAATTGGTAATATACACAATGAAATTCGGCAGAAACGGGGTTATACCGGAGGCCGACCGATCTCTCTACAAAAAAAAGACTTACAAATTGGTAGCAGAAGGAACGGCCCGTAAGCTTTTAATCGGCTCAGGAAAGCTTGTATTTTAGAAACTCTGGATCATCCTGAAAGACAGCCTAGCTGAACGAAACTTTGTCATGGCTGCTGCATTAGCGTAGGCCGCATGTGCATAAGCAAAGGACACCTACCTGTAGGAGAGTTAGGGCTTAGGAAACGTGTCACAGGACAACCCCCTGGGCCCAACCTAGTGAGATGGCAATTGGCCATACAAGTGGTGTTGACAGCAATGCTCAATGATGAACACTCGAGCATTGGTGGACCTTATGGTCGGATGGCTCAATTGGGTTGAGCGCACCGGTCGGAGGTCTATTGGCAGGCCGCCCTCACTATCAGCGTCCTGTCACAGGGAGTCGGAAATAACAAGTGGATGTAAGACGACTTCATCTTTCTAGGTGGCTCAGGCAGCATTGGAGACTGGTAACCTGCGACTGGTTATAATAGCAGAAAGTAAACTCGATCTAATATTTGTTTATTTCTGCTCGTATCTTCCTTCGCTTGGACAGCAAATAGCTATGGGAGGTGCGGTCCAGCTTCTAGTTGAGTCCCTGCAACGGGTCATGTTGTCCTGGCAATCTAGGCTGGATCATCCACATAGTCCCCAACCGCAACCTTTAATCCAGACGGAGCATAACTTTGACCGGTCATCTTGCTTCGTGCACCTAGGCATGGAAAGCGGGCTGAACTTGCAAGCATCTAGAACATGGGCTAATGGTCTTCAAAACACACCCGCGCCCGGTCTTCTCGAGCTTCCTTATTCTCAGATGCAAGACGATCACGAGGCAACGGCCAACAAAGTCTCCAACAGGTGAGTGACAGTGATTGAGATTGAACGAGAGAAATGCTCGGCAAGATTTGGGGCTTGGCGTCATGAACATGGTCAACGGTCGGCCTCCATCGGCCGCCGTATTATCGTCTAAACTGGTTTAAGGGTGGAAAGAAGCTTCATACACAGTAGTCGTTACAGGAGGTTTGTGCAATTTTTTTTTCATCTTTTTTTTTTTTGGTCATCTAGAACAGACCGACCAACGCGACAAGAGCGATTCCGAAGAGGCCGGTGCCGACGGCGGAGCCGCCGAGCATCTTGCCGGCAGCGGCGCTGACGCCGGCCGGGGAGGTCGCGCTGGCCGACGCGCTGGATCGGCTGGGGGAGGTGGCAACCGGGGACATGGTGGTTCCCGTCGCGGTGGAGGAGTTGGCCGACGGGGCGTCGGTGGGCGCGGCGGATCCGGATGACGGGGACGGGGCCGGGGACGAGGCGGGCGAGGCGGGCGAGGCGGGGGCGCCGGAGGGAGATGCGGGAGAGGCGGAGGAGGTGTCGTTCTGGCCCGAGTTGGTGCCGTCGCTGGTGCCGGCGGCGGCGGCCTCGACCTTGATGCTCTGCCAGGCGCCGGACATGTCGCCGTAAGTGTAGGACCCGCCGGGGTTCGCGTTCATGATGGAGACCTTCTGGACGGTCATGGTGTAGGGGCCCTTTGAGTAGTCGGTCTGGCCGCCGGCCCACTGGATGGTGCCGGGGTCGTTGGCGGGGTCGCCGCCGGCCCAGATGCCGAGGCGCAGGCGGGCCGGGGTCTGGGGGAAGTTCTTGCCGCCGACGGCGTCGGCGAAGTTGAGGGTGCGGACGGGGTTGCTGTTGATGTACCAGGTGACGGCGTCGGGGGTCCAGTCGATGGTGTAGTTGTGGAAGTCGCCCTGGGTGGCGTCGACGGCGTGGAACGCGCCGCGGTCGAAGCTCGTGGTGTTGCCCTTGCCGAAGTAGTTGGTCTGGACCTCGGCGTCCTTGCCGCCGAGCCACTCCCAGTCGACCTCGTCGAGGTCGTCGGACTCGATGACGACGCTGCTGACGACGCCGGTGCCGGGGGCGGCCTTCATGAGGACCTCGGCGCGGCCGAAGAAGAAGTACCACGACGTCTCGATGGTCGGGGCGTCGCCCTGCTTGGCGAGGACGAACTCGGCGCCGTCGGCCGAGTACGAGATCTTCCCGGCCGCGACTTTCCAGTTACTATCGTCGGCGCCCTTGGTGAAGTCGACTTCGTAGTTGCTCTGGGCCAAGCCGGGGTTGGCGGGGCATGTTTCTGTGGAGAGGGGGCTTCATGTCAATAGAGTTCTTCTAGTAGACGTCTCGAAGAAGGTTGCGATTCGCGAGGGAGCCCATGTATAAGCGTCGGTGGGGGGGGGGGTGCATCGCGGATCGCCTCGGCTTCAAGACAGAAAATCTCGACATTTGCCCGCACTTACTTTTGGTAGGGTCGCATTCGGTAAAGGTTTGAGCGACGGTCGAAGTCGCGAGGAGCGCAACGAGAGACGCTTGACGAACGAAGGACAACGCCATTGTGCGTATTATGAGCGGCGGGATCAAGACGAGCCGGCTCGGGACGGGAAAAAAGAAAACGAAGAATTCAACGATAGTATGTAATATGTATTGGCAGAACCGGAAGAGGAAGGGGAAAAGAAGAAGAAGAAAGACTGTGTTCGAGGAAAGGAATAAGAGGAAAGATGATGATGGTATTCAGTCCAATACCCAGCCCCTTATTACTGAGCGGGTCATACGTCCCCATTAAAGGAAACCAGATATTCGACGAGATGGCCTCTCGTTACTCGTCACATGGATCCCTGGTGTTTTAGCTTTGCCGGGAGGGCTCCCTCCCTCCCCCCCTCCCCCTGGCCATGCACACCCCTCGAGTTGCAGAAGTTGAGCCGGAGCCAACCACCCACCTGCACCACTGCCACCCCGACCTCCAAGGAGGCTGACGTACGTTTGAGGATGTGGCCAACCACAAACAGCACACGCCAGCGACGGTGTGGAGACGCCTGGTCAGTTGTGTCGTTGGTCCAGGATAACCGGCACGAGAGGAGGGGAGGTGGAGGTGGTGCCGGCATGACTGTATAGTGCTGTGCTACATATCCGTACTATGTAGTCATTAGTGGCCGTCTACCAAGATCACCTAGTTTACATTACGATAGGTACGATACTCGCACGCTAGGCACTCACGGCACGGAGGGGCCCTATACCGCGTAGGTGCGTACGCGTATCCGTATACCACCAAGTCTTCGTCCTCGGTCCCCCCCTGTCATCCAGCAGCTCGTTCTCTGGGAACAACGTCGACCATCCGATGTGCCGTGCCGGGGGGGCCGTTAATGCTATTTAAAGCCTGTGCAGCTTTGGCACCAATAAGCGACCACCCACCCTCTATGTTCGACGGGAGGCTAAAATGGTGAGACGGGACGACCAGCGCTCCAGTCTCAAACGTGGCTGAAGTCGCCTCTCAGCCCAGCTCAGCCCAGCCCAGCCGAGCCGAGCCCAGGGTGGCTTGGGCTCGACACCCTCGTCCTGTCTGGCAAGTCTGGCAAGTCTGGCAGGTATTAGTAGTAGAGAGAGTTGAATCTCAAGCTGTGTGGTGTGGTTTGGGGTCGAGCGAAGGGATCTGGGTTCGAGACGATGCTGGCTGGCCAGGTACGGCCTAATACCTACATTGTACTCGTCGAGTAACAAGTTGGAGTCGAATCCGACTTTCCCCTCCTTCGGTTGACATGACGCCCCAGCTTCAGCTTGTGCTCTTCCGACGAAACATTGTTTTTGTGTTGATGGGGACACCCTCAATTGCAGCACATATCTGGAGGTTCATCTGTCGCGACCACCTCAGACCGGGTTTCGTCCCTGTTTGCAGACCTGACTAGCCGTTGTTGTTATTGTTGTCGTCGTCGTCGTGTCGTCGCCGGCGGTTTTGCTCCCCCCCATCCTGCCAAATGCTTGTCCACCGTGAGGATGCATTGTCAGGGCGATCTTGGGCCTAGCAACCGCACTAAGCCCGCCAAGGAAATGACACCTGCAGGGGGGGGCTCGGAGGATCTACAGATGGGCTTGAACAAAGTTGGCCTCCCTCGCTCGATATGCGTATTCGGAGACCGGCATGCGGGTGGCTTTTCCCGTCACTCGCGAGTCTATTTTATGTACTGTCCTAAGTACATGGCCATGACCCGGTGTGAGCATGTATGCTCAGGTCGCTACTCTCACCAGTGACGGCATGTAATGTTGCGAAACTTTATCACAGAGTGTTCCGACAAAGCCGGTCTCTTCGTTGCAATAAACGAATTCCTTTCCCGTCTGAATCTGCCGGATGCGTAGACAGAGAGCGGTTTTCTCCCCCCCAGAAAAGAAGAGAAACTAGTCATTGACAAGTTTGCCCGCCCGTTTGATTCGCCACCGAAACGTGTTCTGGCCTAGGCGTCCAACTCGTGAGGCCAGGAGAGAGGGTCATCCCAAGTCATTGTAAAACATTCGATATTACCGCTCCGCACAAGGCCGGGTTTGTAATTGCGTTCCACTGGGCGCGCGTGGGTGACATGACAGCCAGGCCCGTGTCCCGAATCCCCCGATTGTACGTTTACATGTACGTACGAATAACGCCGGCGGCAATCCAGACCCAATCCTTGAATCGCCGAACATGCACTGACTGACTGGTCCCCTTTTCTGATGAAGCGGAGACGGCATTTAGGGCCGTGGCTTCGGCATCGCCGTATGACAGGCGTTATGTTTGTCCCTCGGGATGGCCCCGATAGTGAAGCCGCCCCTCCCCCTCCCCCTCCCCCCCCCCTCCCCCCGAGCGGCGAAACCACCCCCGTCAGCTCTTGGTTTCCCAGTTGAGGATTCTTTTCCACTCGATCCACGGTTCCTCCCCCGTCAAGCGGAATGCCAAAGAACACCCGCGTGACAGCACAGCTCGCGCTTGGTCCCGCGACTTGTCTCCCTTGCTTTCCTTTTGCTTTGGGACCAAACCCCCCCCCAAGGTTTGCCGCTCCCAGGGTTCCGCCTCGGAAGGAAACCTCTCGGGTGTGGGCCGACATCCCACGCCATCCCGTTGGAGACTCGCGCAGGGCGTTTGACGCTGTTCGCGATTCCTCGACCCCCCCCCCAACTCACGAGTCATCCATGTTTACGGCAATACCGCCTTGCACATTGTTTCTTGACAAAACCCCAAACACTTCATGGCCTCAAACTGCAAGTGTAGTGCAGCAGGATTCGAGACCTGCTCGTGCGGTGCGGAGCCTCAAACCGTTGTTTCTGGAAACAAATACCCATAACGAAACGCCGAGAGCGATTCATTACTTCTTCGCCAACCGTCGCCGCCGAAACAAGGCAGAGAGTGCATGGCGGGTTGGATACGATGCTGTGTCGATTGCCCCGAGGCGGGCTATATGAATCAGCGCCGAGGTGCGGTTCGCAGACGTACAATAATCGCAAAGCTGCGTGCCGAGACAATCTTCTCCACCACTCCCCGTGGCTTTCGTCTTGCGACTGATGGATTACTTGTAGCGCCATGGATCAGCGAGGCACAGAATACCGGGGAAAGAGGGATCGTGGCATGGTCGAGGTCGAGGCGCGGATCGGCGGAGTCGAAACATGGCTTCCTGAGAGTCGAGTCGGGCCGGTCCACGAACTTTGAAACAATCGCCGACGACGTACACAGTGACGAAGTCGCGAGCCCGTCGGGTAGGCTTCGTGGACGCGGCGAATCTGCAAGTGGCGCCAAGAACGCCAGCCTTCCGGAATTTCCTCCAGGCCGTGCCGAGAATTCTGTTATGGCGGCATTCCTTATGGGCTTCACTTCCTGGATGCTGTCTTCTGAGCAAAGGCCCATGGGCGGGGTTGCGCCGCCGCCTCTGTGTGTCTTGGTCCACCGTCGTGACCATCGAGCGCGGTGTGCTCGCCTTCTCGACCAAACGTGGATCATGATGGTTCTTCCTGCCGTGGCTGGGGAGGGCGACTTCGGCTGCTGGTATTCGTACTAAGTCTTCTTCTTGGTTGATGCACGCGATCGAGCCGCCGGGTTCGACCAGGACCGCCGTTTCATACAGTCTGGTCTGTATGTTTCCAAGTTCAACGGAGTAAATGCCCTGCGTTATCGCATCTTCTTGATTGACACCTACTTCCAGTGCCTAAAAGTAGCAAGTCCCATTTGGGTAACCCGAAGCAGTCGCAGAGTGTCTTCATACAACTCAACTGCTGTGCCGCCACGTTTTCCACGCCGTTAGTTTACCAGACCCAACCGCAAGATATGTTGATTGATGAATATAATCGCCCTAAACCCCTATAAGCGGTCTAGTGCAGTTCACCTAGTAAATATAATGGGCCGAATGCAGCTTACGGGGCATCCAAGTGCATGCTGAACTGGTACGGCGTCAGAATCAACGCTGAGGATGAGTGGCTCAATACCTGTATATTGGGACCTGGCTTCACCCAGACTGACGGGGCAACGCGAGTGCTCGCACGTCGTTCGGACTGAAGGAGGCCCCCGTGACGGTCGAAGATTGCGTGAATGGCATGTACCAGATGATTACTACGGCCAACCAAGGAGAAACACGGCGGAAAGATGGTGATCTACACTGGCGAGGTTGTGCCCTCGTAATCTACCATTGGGCCCGATATGAAATGTGTATATAGGAGCGGGATCTGCCGTCCACCGTATTTCATGATCCCAGGCCTTGGCCTCGAGGGGCGACGAGGAGACGACTGAGGATACAGCAAGCAAGGTTGGCTGCATCATCCCACGGGCGTTGCGTTCTACCACTTAACACCACAACCTGACGCACACGTTGACGGCCAGCCACGTCCCGGCGCATCCGCCCCCAGTGGCCATGGCTGGATCTCAGAGGTGATAGCCGCTACGATCTGTGGTATGGACATTCAGTTATCCAGTACGCGATCGCACACGTCGCCGTCGCCGGCCTCTGACGCCCAGGATAGGTTGAGAAGCCAATGCATTCTGCCATGTAATGGTATGGAAATCTGGTGTACGACGACGAGGAGTGACGGGAATCAAAGACGGCAGATTTCGGCGGGAACGCCTCTCTCGCGCACCAGCCAGGGAGTAGCGTAGCGCGTCGCAATACCTACCCAACTACGGATACACTGTACACTGTCTGTGGGGCAGCCACGCTCGGAAACGTCAAGCCACATGTCGGCCGTTTGCCCCACCCCCGGCGCCTCGGCCCAAGTCGCCCGTTGGATGGACGGTTGATGTCACACTGCCCCAAGCTTCGCTTGCTCGCTTGCTTGTCGATCACTGAACAGCGAGAGCAATCGGGCTGCCCGGGAAGCACCACGCACGCTTATCTGCACAAACCACAAACCCCACGATCTTACCACCGCCTCCTTACCTTCCCCTGCTTGGAATCTCAGAGTACACGCAGCATAGCTTCTCTTTAGAAACTAATATGCGCTAGCAAAAGCCGCTGTCCGCTTATTCATCCGCGTTGCCCGCGCCCGGTTGCAGACTCGGGCACACGACAACCACCCCCCCCCCTCCTCCGGTCCCGACCGTCGACGAAGCGACCATCGTCGAAAACCCTCCCTCTCTTTCGCCGACCTAACCCGCCACCATGGCCGACACGTCTCTCCAACCCGCCGCGGCACAGGATGGCGAGAAGCGATGCTTCATCTGCCTCATGGACGAAAACGAGTCCGGCGCCTCGGAGTCCGCCTGGGTCAACCCGTGCCCCTGCACCCTCGAGGGCCACCAAGACTGCATGATCCAGTGGGTGACGGAGCTGGAGCGCGAGGGGAAGGAGATCAAGTGCCCGGTCTGCAAGGCCACCATCAACATCGACGAGCCCTACGACCCGGCCCTCGCGCTCAACAACCAGATCTACAAGGCCTTCAGCAGAGTGTCCCCCGGACTGATCCTCGGGGGTCTCGGCGCCGGCACCTGGGTCGGTCTCGCCATGTACGGCAACATCGCCGTGCGCGTCTTCGCCGGGCCCGAGGCGACGTACCGGTTCTTCTTCAACGACAGCAACCCCAGGGGGATGCCCATGGTCAACTGGATCCACGTCGCCATCCTGCCTACGATTGCGCCTGCCCTGCTCCTGGGCCAGTCGTTCCCCGTCTTGGGCAACGTCTTCTTTATGCCGGCGGCTGCGTTGGTAAGTCACGTCCCATGTTTCGCTCTTCCTTCGCAGCAGCAGCAGCAGCAGCACCACTGACGAAACGACGATGTAGTACGGCGTCTTTCACATGGCGCGCGACGACAACTTCTTCTCCTGGCCGCCGTCCCCCCAGCTCGCCGCAGCGTGCTTCCCGTACATTAGAGCCGTGTACAACAACATCTACCACGAGTTCGTTTGCTCATACGAGAGGAGATGGGAGCGCACGATAGCAGGCCTGCCCGAGCCGGTAGCGCCGCCCGCCGACAATCGGCCCAACGAGAACCGCCAGCGCCGGGCCAGGAACAACAACGACGGCGGCGGCGGCGGCGGCCGAAACGCAGGCATCATGGGAGGTCTGCTCGACGCCGCCATCGACATGCTGGACATCCCGGACGTTGCCATGGAGGTCGAGCTCGAGGCGGCAGAGATGGGGGAGCAGGACGGCATCGCCCAGTTCCAGATCGTCGTCGAGGAGCTCGAGGACGAAGAGGCAGAGCAGGAGGACGCGGCCATGCAGGTCGCCGAAGCCTTGGCCGAACGGCACGGACAACAACCGCGACCGCAAGGGAACGAGCACCAGCCGGCGCCGCCCCAACAAGCCGCTCAGCCGGCGCCCGCCGCCCCGCGCCAGCGGGGCATCCAGGCCAGCCTCCGGGACATCACGAACGCGCTGGCCGGCACGCTCCTCCTGCCCGCCATCTCGGCCGGCATGGGCGAGCTCCTGCGCTTGGTCCTGCCAAAGCACTGGACCACGCCGGTGGGCGGCTTTGGTCGGTTCAAGGTCCGGACCGGTCTGCTGCAAGATCAATGGGGCCGCAACCTCGTCGGCGGCTGCATGTACATCGTGCTCCGCGACGCCTTCCGGCTGTACACCAAGTACCGCATGGCCCAGAACAAGCCGCTGCGCAGGGTCCGAAACGTGGACCGGCGGAGGAACCAGGCATCTTCCTCCTCATGAAGAACAGCTCTTTGGTGGAACATATTACTGCAACAGCGCAGTGCACACGTGCATATATATATATGTATGTATGTATAAATCATCGGCGTTGACGGGAGCCGGGACATGGCTAAGAGCGGATACCTTTATTTTTCTGTATGAGTTGAGGCCTTGACCTATCGGGCACTGTTTTCCTAGAAGCCGCTATTCAGACAGCATTTATCCTGTCCATTCGGCGTGACCAACAGCGATTCTCCGTGTACGCAGGATACGTGCCATGGTGTCAACGTGATCTTGGAAGGTACGGTACGCTCGCATAGTTGCATAGAACTGAGGCATATGCGTCTGTCGAGTCGGCGGGGTAATAGTAGACTCCAACGCCGCCAACCCCCCACAGCCACCGTACCCGCTGGAACCTTCCAGCCAAACAGAAGACGACGAACGCACCGCCGCCGTCAGCCGCAAACCCAATCGTCACCTTGGAGAGGGGGAGGGGGGTCGGGCGATTGATCCTAAAAAACCAACAACAGGACCGACCGTCCATCGTATTTTGTGTTTCTCGCATCCCACAATACCCTCTCGCCCTTTCTTTCGTGATACCCCCTTCCTTTTCCCCCTTAACCCTCCCGACCGAATTCCACGATCCCTCCCCCTTCTTCGGTACATAAAGACAAGGAAAGCCTTTCCAACATGGTAAGTCTTCCAAGTCAGATAAAAAAAAAAGAAGAATGCGTGTGCACACCCCCGCGTGCGAGGAGTCTGATCATTAACCCCCCTCCTTCTCCTTCTTCCCTCTTTTTAGGCGACAGTTACATCCAAACAGCGCCTCGCGGTCGCCATCTGCGAATTCCTCTCCACATCGGTCAACGACGGCACCCTCCCCGCCGACGACAAGGACTCCATCGACGTCGCCATCCAGTGCATCGCCGACTCCTTCAAGGTCGACCCCACCGATAAGAAGCTCCTCGCCGAGTCCGTCGGTGCCCAGAACCTCTTCCAGGTCTACTCCGTCTACGAGAAGCTCAAGAACTCGACAACGCCCGCCGGCGGCGCCGGCGCCGGCGCCTCCTCCTCCTCCTCGTCAAAGGTCCCCACCGAGGAGGAGAAGAAGGAGGCCGACGCCCTCAAGTCGCGCGGCAACGCCGCCATGGCCTCCAAGGACTACCCCGCCGCCATCTCCCTCTACACCCAGGCCCTCGCCCTGAACCCCGGCAACGCCGTCTTCCTCTCCAACCGCGCCGCCGCCCACTCGGCCGCCAAGGACCACGAGTCCGCCAAGGCCGACGCCGAGGCCGCCGTCGCCATCGACCCGGCCTACACGAAAGCCTGGTCCCGCCTCGGCCTCGCCCGCTTCGCCCTCGGCGACGCAAAGGGCGCCATGGAGGCCTACGGCAAGGGCATCGAGTACGAAGGTTCCGGCGGCAGCGAGGCCATGAAGAAGGGCTTCGAGACGGCCAAGCGCCGCGTCGAGGAGATGCAGCTCGACGAGGCCGACGCCACCCGCCAGTCGCCCGGCAGCGCCGGTGGTGGTGGCGGCGGCATGCCCGACCTGAGCAGCTTGGCGAGCATGTTCGGCGGTGGCGGTGCCGGCGGTGCTGGCGGCGCCGGCGGCGGCATGCCCGACTTCAGCCAGATCATGAACAACCCCATGTTCGCCAGCATGGCCCAGAACCTGATGAGCAACCCCGACATGATGAGCAACCTCATGAGCAACCCCCGCCTGCGCGAGATGGCCGACCGCTTCGGCAGCGGCGGCGGCATGCCCGACCTCAACTCCCTCATGTCTGACCCCAACATCGCCGACATGTAAGCTTTCCCCTTCTCCACTTGGCGGCCTGATGCTCCGCGTGCAACCTTACTAACGGACTGTTCCAGGGCCCGTAACATGATGGGTGGCGGCGGCGGCGGCGGCGGCGCCCCCGGTGGTGCCCCTGGCGGAGGTGCCGGTGCTGGTCGTGGAGGCTCTGCTTAAGATGTTGCTCCGTATCGCGGAGTGTTGATATTGTCTTGCTTGCTTGCAAGAGACGACCCCGAATGGGGTTTAATGACACAGAGTGGCCATGGTCTTCGGTGCATCACTAGACCTACCTCTGCGTCGTCGAGGAGATATGAGATGCCGATGCATGAATAGAACGAACGCCATTGGCATTCCCTTGGGATGAACTTGATCCTGTGCACCCGAGGCTTAGATCTTGCCAGACGGTTGCGATAAAAACGTGATTCACGAATGAAGTGGAATTTTAAGCTAAAGGTTTTTTTGTTTGATCAGGTAACCGGCCACCATATTCATACATCCAGTCCAATCTAAAACATGAGACTTCGGAAGCCTCCTTTTTTGATACCTTCGTCCGGGTCTAATAAAACAAACTGCCCACTTTCGTCTTTCCGTCTGCTTTTTTGATAGGAAACCTTCTGCAATAATCGACGATCCACTCTCTCGCCAAGTCGCAATGACTTTTGCTTTTTTTTTTTCAATGCCACAAAAGGGTGACGCTCAAGTGCCTCCAACTGAAATAAGAGGAGCACACGCAATGGTAGTACATGGGCATTTTTTTTTTTTTTTTTTTTGCCTCCGAACGACGAATTGATGTGGTGAGTATAAGGAAACGATAGAAAAGAAATGGTAGATAAGGGATTATCGGTTGTGGCTGACTTGAGTTTGGGCTCCGGCGCCGTTTGGCATTTTGGTATTGCCATGGCGGCCACGTCCACGACTCCTACCGCGGTTGGATTTCCCCTTGTGGGCCCGTTGCTTATTAGAGTGGTGTGATGTGGGAGCGGGCGACGGAGTGGTCAGCTTCGATGGAATGTTTTCATTGACCAAAGTCATCAAAGAAGTCGAGCTAGGGTCAGCCGGGATGCGAGGAGTGCGCTCGGGTGACTCGTTTCCTGGCGGCATATTTTGAATAAGCCCTGCGGGAGACACAACGTTCTCCTTTCCTTGGGTGACAACCTCCAACGTTGAATTTGGGGCAGATACATGACGAAGATCTTGTTGACGCTGAAGGCTTGCCATAGCTGGAGTTGCAGGATGTTGAGGAGCCAGAGGAGTGGACTCATCCGAATCATCGCTAGCTTGGCTTATGCCATTACTGCCTCCTATCGGTGCGCCAGCCGAATCACTTTTAGCATTGAATCGACGGGAGGTGGTGTGAGGTGTCCTAAATTGAGGCCCTTCGACTTTTATGACGGTGTCGACGGAGTCATTATCCGAGTCCATTGCCATAATCTGGTCCAGGTTAGCTTGAGTAGCCAAGGTGTTGGACGAGGTTCCTTGGGATTGTTCATCTTGGGTGCGAGAAGTCCCGACTGAAGTCGGGGCTGGTTCTGAAGGTCTTCCTATAATCCTGGTGGGAGATGGACCGGCGGAGACCCGGGGCAAATCGTCATCTGAGGAGGTAGCACTGGCCCAGCTCATGACTGGATTGGGAGTCTTGCGAACCGCCAAGACGTTCGGAGTCACCAACTTGGGAACGGCATGGCGATTGGGCGTCGAGTTCAAGGTGCTTGCGAGAGCTGCAGACTTGGGTGTGAACTCGGGTGCAACAGGATTCAGCCGCGTTCCCTACACAATCAGTGGTCAGAATCTGCCAAAGATGAATCTTCAGCTGACTCTACCTCTTTCTTGTGGTTACCGGGAGTTCGTGTGCCCTCTTTGCCCTTCCCCGCTTGGCTTGAAGTGGCCTGCGAGCCTTGGGCCTCCTGCACAACAGGCGCGTCCTCGGCCTTCGACGTGCTGTTAGGCTTGGGAGCGTTTGCATCGGCCGACTTCTTGTCGGCGGCGGAACCTTCGTCTTTGGGTTTGATGAAAGTCTGTTTGGACCAGAGGTCGGCATATCTGCCATTCGCCGTAATAAGCTCGGTGTGGTTGCCCTGCTCGACGACCTCGCCGTCTTCAATGACAACAATTCGATCGGCATTCATGATGGTCGAAAGCCGGTGCCTATCACTTCTTAGCCAACATCCCGAGGTGCTGATACCGGGTCACGAAGCGTGATAGTGCTGCCACAACAAAAAAAGATCGGAACTTACGCTACTATGAAAGTTGTGCGTCCCTTGCAAAGCTGCATGAACGACTGCTGGATCTTCTGCTCGGTATCGGTGTCCACAGAGCTCGTCGCCTCGTCGAGAAGAACAATCTCAGGCTGCTTAAGAATAGCACGAGCAATAGCGACACGCTGGAGTTCGCCACCAGATAGCTTACTAAATCGGTGAGTTAGTTGGGCTGCTTGCCCATCTCTAGAAGGGCTGGGGACTACTGACATTCCTCTCTCACCGACCCGAGTGTTGTAGCCATCTGTGTAAGCCATGACCTTATCATGAATGCAGGCTGCCTTGCAAGCCTCAAACACTTCGTCGTCAGAGGCCGTGATTCTCGCATACCGGATATTGCTAATGATCGTGTCGTCGAAAAGGATCGGGTTCTGTGGCACCAAACCAATCCGGTCGCGCAAGCTGTGCAAGTCCACTTCACGGACGTCCTGCCCATCAATCGAGATGGAACCTTCGCTGGCATCATAAAACCGGTTTAACAACTTCAACATGGTGGACTTGCCGGCACCAGTAGCGCCGACGAATGCCACCGTCTGGCCGCCAGGAACGGAAAGGGTGATCCCGTTGATAATCTTCTTCTTGTCATCGTACGTGAAGCTGACATTGTTGAATTCGACATTCCCACCGACAAGCTTGAGGGGTCGTGCTCCTTTCTTGTTCACAATGGTTGGTTCCTTCTTCATGATGTCCAAAAGTCGCTCCGCGTCGATGAGGTCGCTTCCAATCTTCTTTCCGAGGCTCGCCATGAAGCGCAGAGGCGAGGTAAGTTGAGCCCAATACATCAAGAGCATCGTCAAGTCGCCGGTCGTGGCCTTGCTGCTCTTGATTCTGTAGACGGCTAAGATGGCGCCAGCCAGAAGGCCGCAGAGGAGGACAAGTGATTGGAAAGCCTGTGCTGTGAACCAACCGAGACGCACACGCTTAGTCCAGTTGATGCGGGTGTGAATGGCATTGGAGTAGCGAATGTCCTCGTACGTAGTCTGGTTGAAGGACGCGACAGTGTGCCACCCAGTGATACCAGTCTGACGTACGTAGTGCTCAGCATACTGTGCGTTCACATGGGCGCGGCGACGTTCCTTCATAACAGCGATCATCTTTGTGGCGATAAAGAGGAAAAGAGTGCTCGTGGCAATGGTGATGAGACCTTCGTAGGGCCCCAGGATGACTGACAGGTACACGACAGCGACAACCAAGTCAATCAACATTGGGAGGGCCTGGAAGCAGATGGACTCCAGGAGGTCGGAAATGCTGGAACCGCCGTACATGGCCAAGCTAATATCGGACGTGCTCTTGGAGTCGTGGAAATCCGCAGACAAGTTCAAGATGTGTCGGTACGCAGCTGTGCTCAGAGCCCCGTCGGCATAGACCTCAAGTGGGAGGTACAGCCATTCGCGCAAGAACTCGATTCCGGCATCGGAAGCGGCGATTCGCAACAGACCGTAAATAGCCACACCGATCCAAGCACCGCTGAAGTCCCGATCTTTGAGCTCGTCAACGATGATGCCAAATTGGCGGGGAATCAAGAGGTTGAGCGCGTTGCCAGCAAGAAGACATAGGCCGACGAGGACAAGACGTAACTGAAGGGACTTTTGGCCTATCGGCCAGATGTAGGGGAACAGGATCTAGAGCGAAGTCAATCATAGCTAACGAGACGGCCATGGAGAGGCAACCAACGAGCTTTACTTACAGTGAAGCCTTTGATGTATGTAAGCCAGTTGCCCTCTTCCTGGAGTCGCTTCTCCATCTCTTCTTGTGCTTTGCGCTGTCTCTCTGCCCAAAACGATTCTGGGGGGTCGTTGGTTCCGTAGCCAGAGCCAGAGCTCTGACTACCGGACCCAGAGCTGCTCAGCCGCGACTTGGGATCATCTTTTCCAAGCAAAGACTGTCGCTCTTCGTCCGAAGCCTCTTCCTGACTGGCTCGAATACGCTGAACGACATAGACAGAGGCGATGGTAAGGAGCAGGTAATAGCGCAGGCCGGCGAAGACAAAATGACCGATGCGGCAATGCTCGAAGGTACTGGACCGCCGGAGAATCAAGTCCGGAACAGCGATCATGGGCTCGAGTGCCAGAGAGATGAGCCATGATCCCCAGTAAGGCGTCCACACGGGATGTGGCGTGTCAGAAAGAAAGGCCAGCTGAGTACCAAAGACAAGAACGCAGGAGAGCAGGCCAATAACCTCATGCTCCTGGCCGATCCATTCCTTCAGAAGTATGGATTGAATGGAGATGATGGCAAGCTGGGCAACGTAGGTCAAGACAAAGGCGACGAATAGATTAAGAATCCAAGAGCGGGGAATAAACTCCTTTCCAGGGTTGTTGGCAGCCCGGAGAGTCTGGAGAGTGCAGACGGCGATGGCAGACGCAATTACAAAGTAGGTGAACGTTAGAGCCGGATAAAGGTAGTGAAGGCTATCGAGAAGCTCTTCGAGAGATGCCATTGCGGCCGATGGTGTCGAGGATGTGGGGAGCAAAGCCGAATCCTTGTAGCGATCAGACAGCGGGATAGCTCGAGATGTGCATATGAAAGTCTGGATGGTTGCCAAAAAGGACAGACGAGAGAGCAATTCGGACAGATGACAGTCGGGGGGGGTGCAAAAGGGGGAGAATTTGATGATGACGGGTTGATGCCAACAAGCTTCCGGGGTAGGGATGAGTCGTTGAGTGTAATCTGATCTTGTCAGGCAACGGCAGGAATGGTGCAAGACGGGGACGACGGAAACGGTTTCCTGAGGGGCAACTGGATGTTTTGTTTCGTTTCCTTCCCCGGGTTTTATGTTTTATTTGGGTTTGCAGGTGCGGAAGCAGGGATGATATTGGTGGGAAGAGGCAACGGACTGGATCTGACCTGGACAGACAGAGAGATGCGCGTTTTGTTGGTTGATTGTCTCCAGGGATTTTGAGTCGGCGATGGTAGCTGAGATGGACGATGCACGCGGGTACAAAGCGATACAAGCCGTGGCAACCCAATAAAGAGCTGATGGCAGCAAAGGCAGTTGGTTCTCTGCCTCTGGAAAGGCAAGCTGACGGGAAGAAGAAGAAATAAAAAAGAGGACGAGAAGGAGCAAGAAGAGCGGCTAGAAATGGTGGACGCCTGATGAAGCAGTAGCCTATCTGTGTCTGAGTGGAGAGGCCGGAAGATGGACGGGCAAAGTGATAAAAATAAGAAGGCAGGAATGGGCAGGATTGACGGAGAGAAGAAAGGAATGAGTATAGGCGGTTGATGAAAGAGCCGTCAAGGTTCCTAAGCAGGCAGGCAGATAGATAGGTAGGCAGAGAAAGAAAGAGAGACAGGCAAAGGGAATCGGGGAGGAAATGCGTGTGTCGAGCCAATGCCAATGTAATGCAAAGTGCAGGACGTGACAAGTCTGAGCGGAGGGAGCGTGGACAGGCAAGTAAGTACGTCTCAGAAAAAAAGGAGCTGCAGGCAGGCAAGCAAGCTCGCTCGCTCTTTCCTCAGGTTCCTTACCACTAACTGCTATCCTTCCTACCTATCGGTACTTCTCTTCTCGATCTCCTTTCCTTATCAGGACTGGCGAGGAAGAGGAAGGCCATGTCATGTCCTGTGAGGAAAGGAAAATACGAAGTAGGCAGGTAAGGTCAGGAAGGTAAAGCAGGGAAGGAAGGAAGGCAAGGGTACGGGGATGGCAGGTGAGGTAGGAATGGTATGGTAACGGAGCCTCCGATGGGGAGGTACAGTACTCCGTACAGGTGTAGTATAGGTGCAGGTGCAGTGCAGTGAAAAAATGCAGGAAGAGGCAGAAGCACAGCCAATCTGTCCCTTCTCCCTGGATCCCGTTTCGAATATTCAGTCCCGAAATGCAATGGTCGCGCAGCTCTAGTGGAGGAAATGCCGGCTGCCCCAACCGTCCGTCTTTCGTCTGTCCGCTTAGCTGCTCGCCCTGCGTTGCTGCGCTGCTATTGCCGTCGCTGCTTTTGTTGCTGCTGCTGCTGCTGCTGCTGCTGCTGCACAATGCGCCTACTGTACTGTACTGTGCCGCCTTGGCCACAATCGAGCACTGTCTCTCGCCGTCACACCACCGCAACGACGACAGACACCACGACCCGGGATAGAAGGGAGGACGCCTCATGGATTCTGCAACCACATTTCTCGTCTCATCTCGTTTTGATTGGTGCTACTGCTGCTATCAATCTGCTCTGCTGTCGCTTCGTCACGCCTCACATCCAAGGCAGTCGGCCTGGCCAACTGGGCGGAAGAGACCAGACGGAGACGCCTTCTCGATTTCCCCACACCACGTTTATATGACGACTGCTGGTTCAACAACCACGCGCGCACGCACGCTGCAAGTCGACCTCGTGTCCTTCTCCCGGCCGCTTGAATAGCCGGGACGCAGTTGCTTCTGCGAGCTGAATACCTACTTATACAACACCGAACAGGCGAAGACAAAGCCTAGAAAGGGTCCCGAGGGACGACAATTGTGTCACCCAAAGTAAGACAGCCAAGGCGAAGATAGCAATATCGACTTGCTCCTTCTCGAACAACCATGACAGACCTCGGGTTTACCCATACCGATGCGTCTTCCCGGTTTCTGAGTCATTGCTCTATTCTGCTGCGCTCGGTGGATGTTTTTTTTTTCTCTCTTTTACTAATCTGAAGGGGCAGTATGATGAGATGAGCCCCGGTTTGCCTCTAAAAAGCTCGACGACAAATATTTAGATCAACTGTTGAGCTCCTCGCCCTGACTCAGATATCTATCCATCAAGGTTCCGATACTGCAAACAGCCTGGAATGGAACGCGAGAAACGGGTGGATACACCAAGCTCCGGACCAACCTGTCTGGAACGATCTGTTTGTCACCCTGTCCCGTCTGTTTTTGTATTACCCGTTTCCCTTCCGTGGAATCCGGCGGTGGAATTCTGGGGAACCCGAAAGAGGCAGAGCCCAGGCAAATTGGTGAGCGATATGACAGTGGGACTGTCAGCCTGGCACAATGAGATCGGCTTTGGTTGTGCGCACCCACGTCGCAAGATTACGCGAGCGTCTGCAGGCTGCGTGGGAAGTCGGTTGAAGAAGATGGGCCGTGGTACAAGTGCAAAATTGCCACCATTTCTTGCGAACTGGAGCTGGCCCTTCGAACAAGGGATCATCAACAGCTCCGCCGCCGCCGTTGTCAACCCGATTTTGTTCCTCGGCTTGAATGCCTGGAAGGAGAGAGATGTGTCATCTAGCCATCCATCGGTCACACAAGTCGCATTCCTAACTCAAGGATTACTGAAGTGCCCCGGCTGATGATTGCAGAATACAGATATCCGTACCTACACTAGGACAAGACAGAAAAACGTGCTCGAATGCCTTGCGACCCAGGCGCTGCACGTCCATAAGTGTGTCTTGCATGCTATGGAGCCGCCCTGCTGCCTGCCTTTGGGCGCTCACTGGACATCGCCCATCGTTCCTGGCCAACGGGGCAGGCATCGTGAAGAAGTCAAGGCTGCTTGCGGATACCATCATTGGCCTCTCTACGAGAACGAACAATACGAATCGCTTCAGTGTCTTGATGGGCTGTGTCCACGAGGCTCCTGCTGGTCGCGGTGGTTATGGGAGGCCTTACCTGACACCACCCTGACTACTGGACTCTACCTAGGATGGTGGGCTTCTGGGGTGCTGCTGGCCACCAGTCAAATGTGAAGGGAGCCCCAAAACTACTTTGGACCCCCAAGAGCCCCCCTGGCATGCATATGCGCGGCATACCCCAGCTTCACCGAGCGATGAACTGTACAAAGCTGACGTCTGTCTAGTCACGATGCACCTGCAGCACAACAATCTGTTCTCGTGAGAAGTTGACAGACCAATCGATTCTTAGCAATCATCTACGGTTGCCCGTGCAACATCGTGCCACCTCACATCTGCCTGTCTGTCTGCCTACCTGCAGATGCCATCGCTCTGAGTCACAGTCTCACATCAACTACCGGCGCAACCTGATGCCCTCTCAAGGCTCTACCAACAGCCAAACTGGAGGCTGGTCTCTAAGCCCGAAGTGTAACGGAGTCTCAGTCCGCTGCGGGCAATCACCAATCTAGGCCCAGGCCTGTACGTAGGCAGTATCAGTACATAGCTCCAATTGGGGAGCGTGGCGCAGATCGCCGGTCCTCAGTGCATGGCATATCCCTGTGCATATGCAAGGCACTTGAGGGTTGGACCCACGAATCCAATCGTCTTGAGCTCTGCCGGAACGGGCAGCGGAATGCACCTGCAAAGATAGTCACCTTGCTTCGTAGCCCGTCCAGATGGGCAACGGCAGGTTGACCGCTGTTCTAAACATTCCAACCATTCTTTGAACTGCGAATATTGAGTCCATTGATGGCGTAGTCCGACTAATGATATGCGCCATGGGCCAATTGCGACAACGCACCAAACTCTTGGGGCCACCAGAGTCTTTGAGTTAGCCTTACGGATACACGGAGTGGCTTCCGACCTTCCGCCGACTGCAAGCCTCTCAGCACCAGAAACGGGCTGCCGTAGGCGTTCGTCAGACGAAAGGCTGAAAAAACGTTGTGGCCGCCTGGCCTTTTGGCTGGCTTTATCCGAACCTTTGAGTGCCAAGAGCGCATACATAGTAGTCTGGAACCTAGCCGCCCCAACGGTGATATATATGTCTCACCGCTTGATCCTAATGGCATGAAAAGCAATGTCACACTGCACCCCTAGCAGGAGCGCAGGGGCGGCCTGCTGCACCTCTGCTCGCGCTCATGGCACCCCCGTCGCTGGCAAAATGTTGGGGGGTCTGATGAGCCCCAATCCGGCCTTTTCCAGGCCTGTTAACCCTTGGGGATGGCCCTGGCTCGTCCTTCTCCGATTGACGGAGGGTCTCTATCGGCCGACCCAGAGTGAGAGAGAGTCTCTGAGGCGGACCAGACACGACGATAATCCTCTTCCATCCATAGCTCCATTATACTGAATCATTCGTCTTCCTTTTTTCATGTGCTAACCATGCCGGGTACTGTACCTTACCTGATTATTGTCGCAAGCCCGGCCCGAACACAGGACCGCCTTGCTCCTCGACCTCGGGCCGGCAGTTGAGAATCAATAGTCACATAGATCCGACCTATACCAACTCTCATGACGCTCTCGTGGCCCGCAAAGGTGTCGAAATGTGAGAAAACAGGAGCTAATGGGCAGGTGAGTGCCAATCGCTGACAGGAATTGAGCTTAACTTGGCTGGAATGTGATAGTATCAGCGACCATACCTGGGAAAGATCAGATAAGCGCTTACGGGTTGAGCCCGCGGCTTTGAAATTAAGAGTCTCACATTGAGTTAGCCAGGCAAAGCAGCCTGTGGTTGGTGAAGCTATCATTTGGTGTGGCCGCCCTGCAGGGTGGATTCGTCCCTGAGCGGCCGTTCTTCACGATAGCACTGATCCCCCTCTCTCCAGTCTGGTCCCACTTACCCGTCGCGGTGACGACGTGCGAGAACGCCGGACGTGGAGATCTGTCTGGTGGTGGTGGTGGATGCTTCCTCCCCCTTTTCCTAGGGCTGATGGATCAACTAGGTGGGCCGTGTTCAAGACACCACATGCCAGGGTCCATGATTGCACAGCAATCTCGGAGCCGGGAATACGATGACATGATGCCATGATCAGAATGATGTGTCAGGGAGGGGGGCTTGGAAGAGAGCGTTACTCTCCAGGGCGAGACTCGCCCCGGGGTGGCGAAGCTTTGGGGCGTGGTTTTTGTACCACCCCGAGGTTTGGAAGCCTATGGTCGCTCTTCTTACGTTTTGAGGCGGGGAACCGCAGGACCATTGGACGGCTTCCAACCTCGAGCCTCGTTGCAGGCCGCTCTCGACGCTACGCATGCTCTAGCTGGGGTGATGGTACGGTGAGCAGGGGTGGGAACAGCGATAACCGGTGTCTCCTGCCTGCATCATCTCCGCCTCGTCCCGGATAACGCGCTCCGGTATGTATCCTGAAATCTATATTGATGACTGTGGACCATGTCCTGCTGGTCGCCGACTGCGAAGGGGCACAAACTTGCGAAGAGAACTTGAGTGTGTGTCTCTGGACTGCTACGCTTGACGCCGACGATATGTTTACTACGCGAGGCGGTAGACCGCAACGATGACGGCCTGGGATCGGGGAATAGCTTACCTTAATCATATCTTGACTGGAAGCATGGTACTTGTCGAGCAGCTTCGTCCGAATACATACGATACATACGTTCGAATACATACGTTGCCGCCGATGTGGCAAAAGTGACCGTGGGTCGACTCCCTGCATCTGGGTCTAAGAGCGAGACTAGACCCCTTGCATCGCCTCTGAGGGGAGGATTCAAAGTAAAGTATTGGCCGTAGCGTGGAAATCGGGGTTCGCGGCATAGCCAGCTGTCCGACCCCCCCGAGCCGGTGAGCCCCGCGGCCCTTCATCGCAATTTTAGTGAATGGGTAAAATGGCTGGTCCCGGTACCGACATTGTGTCCTCTTGGGACACCAGGTCACTTTGTATCATGCCTAGTCTATTTTGAATTGATCTCTGCTAGAGCCTCTGTTTGCTCGGGTACATGATTGACCCAAAGAGGCGCCGTCGACTACTGCGACGACAGCCGGGAGAGGGATCCTCGACGGCTCAATGATCTTCTCGTCATATGCTTTGGATCAAAACCAAGCTCTCGATGAAAACCTGAAAAGAAAAAAAAAAGAAAGAAAAAATGGAAAAATGGAGAGACAGACCAACACAATGCCCAAGTCTTGACCGCTAGCCAGCGAGGTCCCAAGTGTGTTTCTCTGAATTCCCTCTGATGTGACGAAGAAATGCGTTAATGACCTGCTGACACGGCGTCGTGTTAGAAGCCAGCCTTCAAAAAGGATGAGAAGCGCGTCGGGGGGGGGCGAGGGAAAAAGACGCACCCTTCAGCCAGGGAGCGTTCGTCATTCGCCGCAGTCGATATCGCACCTTCTATAGGAAGCATATACGCAGGGCAGAGGTCTCCGCTGAGCCCAGAAACTCTCCTACCTCCGCTCGCTCGCCGCTGTCGACGACGTGGTATATGAGAGGCTCCCCCCATCTTTTACCTCTCTGTGCGTTGCCAGCTTAAAAAAACTCTGTACTCGCTCGCCCGCTGCTCCAGCCTCCGCATGTACTCCGCGTAGGTGATGGGGCCGTACACGGGCAGCGAGCCCGGGGAGGGCGGCCGGAGGGGGTACGGGGGGTTGGGCTGCGCGCCGAGGGTCCTGGCCCTCTCGAGCTGCTCCTCGGTGAGGGGGACCGGCGGCGGAAGGCGAGTGCCCGCCGGTAGCTGGTGGAGGCGGCCGGCGGGGTCCTATCGTTTCCATCGTTCGACTTGTTAGAATACCGAGACCCCTTGCGCGATGATGGGGGAAGGGGGGGGGGGGGGGGTCTTCTTACGAGCCAAGACGGTCCGACGCCGATGCCCCGGTGCAGACGGGTGGCCTGCGCGCTCAGCTCGGCGGCGGAGAAGCCCCCGGCGCGGGAGACGTTGGGGACGGTCCATCGGCGCGGGCTTTCCTAGGGCATGCGGCCGACGGGGGACGCGTCCCGGCTGTCGGTGCCGCTGTTGTCGGAGTCTGCGACGAGGCGCTCAGCGAGCGCGGCGCTGCGGAAGGCCGCGCGTCTGCTGCCGGCGGCGCCCGGGATGGGGATGGGGAGGGACGGCGCGACGCTGCGCGAGCGCGAGCGGTTGACGGAGGGGGCGGCGGCGAGAAGACCGCCGGGGTCAGCGCCAGGGGAGACACGGCCGTAAGAGGCGGTGGAAGAGGCGGTAGAGGAGGCGGTAGAAGAGCCGGCGACAGCATGTTGCTGCTGCTGCTGCTGCTGCTGCCGCTGAGCGAGAGCGAGAGTGAGGGCGATGTTACCGTCGCCGCGGAGGCGGGCGCGGCCGCGCTCCTCGGATGAGGAGCCGCCATCGTCCTGCTGAACCACATGTTAGCTGCATGGCTTGAGGTCATCGGGGGCTGAGTATACCGACATTGGCGTCGTAGGCCGGGCCGCGAGACATTGTTTCTCGCGGTGTTACTGACGAAGGCTGCTGGCCTTATTCCATCAGCAAGGGAACCGGGAAGAAACCCGGGGACAAAAACACCTACTGGACGTGTTGTTTCTGGTACTCGGCGGAAAGATCTCGATGATCTAGAAGAAAAGCTCAGACACGTCTTCCAGGTTATAAGCAAGACGATCAAAAGAACGGAAAGCTGAAGACTAAAGGAGCTCTCTTTTTGCCTTTGTGACGATATTCGAAAGGAGATGATGTGGGCTTGAAAGAGTGGGAAAAGGAAGAAGAAGGGGGGGAGGGAAAGAGGCGGGGCAAAAACCTGGAAAATACTTTCTGTGAGTTTCTCGTTATGGCTACGTGGCGATTCATCCTCGTCGAGTTGGGGCTTGAAAGGGGGTATGATGAAGCGGGTGGACAGCTGACGGGGCAATGATGCTCTCGTGGTAGCAACCAGGCAAGGAGGGGCTGAAGCTCACATGGCCTGGACACGTACACACGACTGCAGAACCTTGCTGGACAATGGGTGACCCCGCCCTCTCGGGTTCAAAAGACTAGGTCGAGTGAGTTTCCAATGATTAATACAATTCTTGAGCTCCTGCTAAGTATGAAATGTCGCCTCCCCATCTGTCTGATAGAACACCTGCTTCTGTCGAGCTGGTCTGTATCGTTACTCCTGTCGGTCTTTTCCCTTCTCGCGGCAATTCTCCTCAAATCTCTTTTGGTTCCTCTCCATGGCTGCTTTGCCAACCTCCTGCCACTTCTTGGTCACAAACTTGTCGACCTCGTCCTTAATCATCAGCCCCAAGCCGTCCCTGAGGTCCCTCTCGGGCTCCACACCATAGCTTTTGTCTCCTTGGAAGATGATTCTCTTGAGGGCCTTTCTCAACACGCCACGGAACTGGCAGATCTTGGGATCGGCAGGGTCTGCGGGAACGATCTTATCGATCGTCTTGAGGACGTCTGCCAAGACTCTGTCCTCGCTTCTGCTGCGGACGACATCAAGGTGGACACGCTTGTACCATGGCCGGATACTGAAACGGTCAAAGGCATCCTCAGTAATATCTAACCAAGTGATCGGCTTTCCAAGGAATCGGCCTTGTTGCCGGCAAAGAGGGACGAATTCTTCATGCCACTGACGGAATGCCGGCCGGGTCTTGAGGCGCCTCCTGTCCTTAGCCTTCAGCTTCTTCCTCGCTGGTTCTGGGTCTCCAGATGGTTCTGATCCCGGCAAGGCCTTTGGCGTCACGGAATTCATCGAGAGCGGCGACTTTGTAGGGTCTGGTCCAGTTGACGGCAAAGCTAGAGCTGTTGAAACAGGTGAGCCGACCGACTCTGGTTGCCCCGAATCTTCGTCATCTGCGTCAGGATGAATGCGGAAGAGACGGCAGCTGGCGGCGTACTCGTACATCTCTTGACGGGTTGCAAAGGGTTCTGAATATCTGGCGACGTCGAGACCTAGGAACAAAAGAATCTCGGCTGGGTCTCTGGTCAGACGGATCCTGGACAGGCTTTTGTATTTTTCAAAGCTTTCGATGTCAGGGTTCCGTAAGAAGAGAGCATGGCCGTCGGCCGTGAGCATGTACGGCTTGATAATGGAACCGAGGATGCTCCACAGATCGCCGTGAGCATGCTTGAACAGGTTCCATTGAAGTTGCTGCAAGGAGTCGCAAATTGCAACGTCAACCTGAATGTAGCGCTTGGGCTCCTCGCCTGTTTCGGGTTTGTCTGTGACGACTGGGCATTCGGGAGCTGGCCATGGGATGGCGTAGTGGCCGCCAACCTTACTAAACATGGTATGCTCGGCTCCTAAGACAGTCCCAATGGCCCGGCGTGCCTCTTCCGCAGACATTATTGAGTGAGCGGATGAACGCTCCTGTCCCTCTTCATCGTCAGTGCCAATGTGTTCCTCCTCTTCAGACTCTTTGCTCTCGTCGTCGAATCTCTGGTCCAGTACCGCCAAAGCAGGTTTAGTTTTGGACCCAGGCCGTAAAGCGGCCTTTTCCCATGTGACGACGATATCAATATCGCCAAAGTCTTTCTTTTCGGGTCCCTCGATAGGACTTGCAACACATACGTAAAGTTCCCGCAATGCGGCAGTGCAATTGGCTTTGACATGCTCGTAGATCTCGGGCGGCATGCGCGGAGTATCGAGACCGTGGTCGGCAAAGGCACAGCCTCCCATGATGTGCGAAACTAGGCTGAAATCTTGTGTGATGGTGGTCCAATCGTGTGCTTTATCAAGTTAGCTTGGCGGGTGATGTTCTGGTCTGTCTCCCAACATATTACCTCAGTTTTGCCGCATCCAAGTCGAGCTCAGGAGCCAAGGCTAGTCCGGTGTGCAAGTGGGCAAAAGGAAACTCTGCAAAATGTTGTTTGCTGCAAAGAATGCATGGAAATTTGCTGTAGCAATGGTGGGTGTCTCTATGGAATGAGGTTTGCCGAAGCCTGGATGATGGACGAAGCAGCGTTGGGTGATGCGGGAGTATCAAGGTAGACTGGTAAGTGTGACTCAGTGATGGAAAGAGGGAGTAGAGCTGCTCCGCCACCGATACGTGCAGGCGTCCTCTTGGTCAAGAGATATGGAAGTATCGAAGAGAAGAAGGCTCTATCGAGAAGAAGCCGTCATCCCGACTGGTGATGGTGGAAGTCGCCAACTCTGGAAGGCGTCCTCTCCAGATGATGATACTGATGGAATCCAATCGCGGGGTGTCTGAATGCGGTGGAGCTAAAGACATGGGCCGGGTTGCTGCTTCTTAGCAAGAATTGGACGCCATGGTATCCAAGCAGAGGAGGTATGATGAGGAGCAGAACCGTCCTGCTCTTCTGCGTGAAGAAGGCCTTCTTCCCTTGAGAATAGGAAGAAATTAGATTCCGCGACTCCGTTTGCCGCCGGATCTGGTGGTGTTTGCACTGTGTGATTACATCATCAAGTCCACATTTACACAGTACAAGGTTTGGTTGTCACCAAACTGGGCTTCCAAGAAGCAAGCAGCATAAGATGTTTACAAAAGCAGTCCGCAGTCTTTTTTAGTGCGTGAGTCTTTTCTGTTGTTTTCATTGTCAAGTTTTGGCATCTTTGCTTGCTGCCCAGCTCTCTATCATGTGCCGGGAAATGCCGGGAACCAGCCGGAGGTCATCACGGGACAAGTGGGACCAAAGCAGAGACCGTTCCGCTGCCGCTCCGAACCTTCCTGAACGGGGACAGACAACTTTACTTTGTCCCGTTCACCCACCCTGCTTGCCATAGGCACGTAACCCGACGGGTCCCTACTTGTACCTTCTCCACGCACTACCTCTAGACAACACAATCCAAGCATCCTACATCACCATACTATGACACTGCTGGTAGCTGCAATTTGTTGTCTTCAAGGACGAACTTAAATTCGGCCTGCTAAGCAGGAAGGAACAACCCCCCCCGGAGCCCCTTCCTTCCGCCGCCCCAACTTCTCCTCCACAAACCCCATTTCTCGTTCACCTCTTCTATTCCGCAAAACAAAACCAGCACCTCCATAAATGTTTCAATCCAGTCATTAGTTCTTCACGCCTCGAGCAGTCTTTGGAGGTACGAGACCCAGAGGGCCTCTCTTTCCGGTATACCTCCAGACGGACCACCCACTACTCCATCGCGCAACCCATCTCGAAACACAATGATCAGAACTCGCGACTTCCGACCTGACGCAACAAATCTCGCACGCGTCGTTAACGAGAGAGCCAGACGTGAGAATAAGCCCAAAGTCGTTGATCTGTAAGTTACGCTAGCTCTGCCATGGCGACCGAGCTAAAACTGAGTCAAACTAGTGACACCGATGAGTTCGTCCATATTCACTGCGGCGACGTGCTTTTTATCGTATTTCGAGATGTCATCACCGCTGGGTCCATGTACTTTGAGAGCTGCTTGTTTGGCTTCTTCAACGAGGCCTACACCCAGGAAATCACTTTCGCAGAAGACGTCTGCCCCGACGCCCTCGACCTTTACCTCAACCTCACGCATTCCTGGTTCTTCGAAATAAGGTTTCGCGGCATCCGAGTCGTACCCGCCGACAATTTCAGATCCCTCATCGAAGCTATCCAAGAGGAACCCTTCCGAAAGGCTCACCTGGAGATCCCAAAGCTGAAGCTACGAGAACTGGCTGAGGTCGTTACACTCGCCGATCGTTTTCTACACCGTTCCCTTCTCTGCATCCTCAGACAGGTGTTTCTCGGTCTCCTCAACATCACGCACGCATCTTGGGGCATGGTCAAGCAGGAAGCGCGCGACATGGACGTTTTGTACCATGCCGAGTTCGTCTTGGACTATGTGGAGACGTTTGAGACTCTGTCCATGGGCCACGACGATGAGAAATACCTCAGGAACGCTTTGACCGAGTCTTTCCACTGGCTCACTCTGAATACGCCTGACCTAAGGGAGCGATTTTTGTATCTCATAAGCGACGATTTTATCGCCGAATGCAACCAGGACCGCCACGGAGGCAGCGAGACTGAGCAGTTCGCCCATGCCAAGGGCATCTTTGCCACCGATCAGTTTTGCTACGAATCGATTACTCGCGTCCAAAAGCAGCGGAGGTTCAAGCGTGTTGTCAATATGTGCCCGTTTGAGAACCAGAAAGACGTCTTCCCTTGGGTTGAAAATCCACAGGATAGACGAATCCGTGTCAGACGATTGCACAACGCTGTCCGCGCCGTTGAGCGCAGCGCTCGAGATACCTGTAACCGGGAACGTGAGTCTGACAGTTTTGTCCCAGGCGCAATATCCCTCCAGGCTTCCAACGACGATTCACACACTCCTATTCCTGCCTATGGTAGCGAATCCAGTCATGGTAGTGTGCATTGCCGAGGAGCTGGCCGTGGCCGTGGCCGCGGTCGTGGTCGTCGCGGGCTCAGCGGTGGCGAACATCGTCTCTCTCGTGGTAACCACCATCAACAGCCTAATAGTACAACGAACCATTGTGATCGCCTCAAAACTTCCAAAGTCGACCCTCAAAATAACAAAGTCTCTCAGGCGGACTGCGGAAGACTTTCTTCGACCATGAATCATGACGTACAGTTGCCGATGACCACAAAGCTGACGCCGCCCTCGAACCAAGCGACCAAGTGGTCCAGTGTTAATCTGAATCCCGAAGCTCAAGCCTTCGAGAGGCCTTCGCAGATGGATAACATGATCAGCAGCATTCGTTCGAAAGTATCCACTAGTACGAATGACACTCTTGGTTACCTAGAGAAGCGAAACAAGCATGTCGTCCACAGTCAGCACCGAGGCCAATCCCGAGACAGTGAGGATCAAGCAAATCAGGTCACCAATCCAGTTCAACCTGGCCATTATTCTACTTCAAAGACCCAAAAGACCCATGCCCAGCAACCTCAGTCACAGAAGATGGCCGAAAAGAATCACCAGGGCTCGAGTCAGAAGCCGGAAAAATCCAGAAAGAAGAAGAGCCATCAAGTTTCGGCCACTGCGCAGAACACTGAAAAGCCAACTCCCGATATCATGACCTCACCCTTGTACAGTAAGCACCAAACCGAGCATGCTTCTCCAGTATTGAAAAGTGATAAATCCACTACAAATAACGTGGACGCTGCTGGAGAGGCCAAACGCGGTGGTACCTCTGCCTCCGCGGCGTCTGAGGCTTCTAGATCCACAATCCAGCTCCCGAATGACGGGAAGAGACATGCAGAAGAAGACCAAGATCCACGAGGAAACATCAACGGTAAAAAAGGACGACGTCGTCGTTACCGCAAAGACCACGGCCACGCCCACGAAAAGGTTCAGGGGCACACCTAAATTGTGGGAGAGGACGTTTGGACGACTTTGTCTTCAACATCCGGAGCCGGAACCACATGTCATCCTGCGCAATTCCAGTATCCGGGAAACACCCCAACCGTCCAGGTCGGGCAAAAGAAAATTTTACTTTTCTAACATCATCCTTATTCTCATCATTTTTCTGTTTTTCAACATTTTCTTCTTCTCTAGGAATGGCCTATAGAAAACCTGTTACTTTGAGGGACATGATACCGGCAGACGGGCCAGGCCTGACTAGTTAGAGTTGTGTACATGGGCATATTTCTTCCTGTCGAGCCGCGAGCTCATCTTTGGGTGTCGAAATTGGTAATCAAGAAACCAAGCATCATTTCAGCGGTTACGACAAGCTACGAGGGTTGGGCAGTTAGGCAACTGTTCTGGAAGATAGTCACAACAAGTTGACAGACAAACATACGTAATTAGTTCATGTATCGAACGTGCCGACTTGGAGCATCTCTATGGTGACTGCGTGTCTTTTTGCATCTTTAAAGAATCCACGACACAAGCTTCCAGCTATTTCTGTTCCCCTCTTGAACATATCCAGCTTATCTCATGCGGCTGACCTTCTCGCCAGCGCAGCTTGATCCGATAGCTTAACCGACGAATGAGGTGACACGTATGAACAGATGGGCTGGTAGCTCTTGTTACACTGAGCCTGGCCTGTCAACGCATAATTGGCTGACAGAGCTTATCATGTCTTCGCTTTAGTAATTAGTGTCGCAGCAGTACATGAGATACTATTGGATTCCTTTTGCGACATGGGGGCGGAGGAAACATATAATCAGCCAAGGCTCTGGTGCCCGAGCTGAGCTGAGCTCCAATCTTCTGCGACCGGAACCGACTTTGCCTTCTTCTTTCTCGCAAAACACCACCCCGGCGGACTTCTCTACTTCCTTTAATTCGCATGCGTATCCCGTCATGGGCGACGTCGAACTGGGACAACGTCGCTCGACGTCTCCTCCACCCCGTCCACCAGACCTTACCGCGGAGAACCGGCCAGGGCAAGCACCCGAGGCCCCCTTGGCTTGGAATGTGGAGTTCGCCGTTGACCAGAAGAGACGCCTTCTGGAGAGGCTGTGCCCAAATCTTAGGGTCACCGAGCGCGTCTTGGGAGAATGGGACGAGCACCTTCAGAGGCTCATTGAATCAATCCAGAGGTCCCACAACGTGCGACCTTTAAATCGAACTTCAATCGAAGGCGCTGTCGATGCAATAACCTTGGCTATCGAACTGGTGCGCAACCATTCGACGGAACCCTGGCACCTGATGGCAGGGCGGTTGCGTCCTCTGCAAAGGACATCAGGACTGGAACCCGAGAGTCTCGCGGCATGTATGGTCTATTTTTGGTTCCATATCGAGATAGAGCCGCAGGAAATCGCCGACCCCGAGACATGGAACGGGAACCGATCCCTCGTCGAAAACGTGGCAAGTCGTTTCCCCAGCACTAGACCAACAGAAGAAGCATGCCGCGGCCTGACCATGGGTAACGACTTCACAGGAGCCAACATCTCCCGGTTCTATGGGGTGCAGATCGAGAAGACCGATTCTCTGGACCGGCACCTCAAGCTCGTCAGCGACAGACACACGCCTCATTCCCTATTGTCCCTGTTCCTCCGCTTCCTTCTATTCAAGCAATTTCCATTTGAACAGACAAGAATACGAACGGTCTTGCAGGTTTTCTGCGACATGCCGGTAATTCATACGCTCTTGCTGCAGGAACTCGACGACGGCTCGCCGGCCTGTCCCCTGCCTCGCACGTTGTACGATGAGGTCTATGGCTCCTTCCGCCTCTTATTCCCGAGGCGGGAGCACTACCAAAAATACTTTGGTTGGGCGGTGCGCCACAAATTCGACTACCACATCCTCAGGCGCGATGGGGAGCGGGACCTGTCGCGCTACGACGTCCTCAACGCCAGACTCAGCGCCCTCCTTGACCTCTACAACAGCCCCACGATCCATTGGTGGCACCCTCTGATCGACCGGCGGAACAAGCGAGAGCACTTCACCCTCTGGATTGCCATTTGGGCGTTCGTTTTCGGCTTCTTCAGCTTGGTCACGGGCTTGGTGTCGGGGATCTATGCGGTTAAGCAGTACGACCTCGGACTTGCTGCTGCCTGCGCCGAGAGCGGGGACCATCCGAGGATGAAGACTTACTGCGGTTGACGAAGAAACTGAATCAGGGGACTGTATACTTGTAGACGCTTTCTGTCGATATCACAGAGCCAGATACCGGGCCTGGGACTTTTCCTACTATGGGAAATATCGTGTTGAAGTAATGATTCGTCGCTGAAGGTGTCGGTTGTGTAAAGAAGCATTGGCGTTAAGAAAACCTTTTGTCACAAGTGCGCTTGGTCACATGATAGATAAGAGCGTCGGTTGCTGCCCGTAGTTAACGACGTGGTCTTTTGCGAAACCTTTAAAATATATGACAGACCATATCAGAATGCAGCCAAAGAGCGACGTGAATCCATCAGGCTTTCAAAGTCACAGTACAGTCTATCAGAAACCACTTCGCTCCAAAATACTGAACAGAACTTTGTTCCTGCTGTCCATCTAGCTCTGTTATGTGACACGTGTAAGCCATCCCGCTCACCAGGTCCCGTTGACATGAAGCTATTGAAACTATAAGCTGCGGTCCACCGGAGTTCAATTTGGCTAAAAGTCGTTATTGAGACTTTCGCAAGAGACCTTGGTCATGAGATTGTGAAGTTCAGGTGACAATGCATATGGTTCGTGAAAACAAACCAGTATACGGATTCCTGGGCAGGAGAGCATCATATGACATTGTCCTTATATACATTTGAAGATTTGTTCTGATAATGGTTCCACCCCTTCTCACGAGCGGCCAAGTTGAGTATGCGGTAGCTTGAACGAAATTGACACGTGGGTATTTCCACCGAAACATCGACGTGAGAACCGCCTACTGACTCCACTGCACCTTGAATTCGCTGAACTCGACCTTTAACGCATCTTTTGCGGCCTCGTCCGGCCTCGCAGCCAGGGGGCCGACGTCCAGAACCCAATCGCCCCCGTCCTCGTCCGCGAAAAGCCAGCAAATCTTCCGCAGCGGCACCCTCTCCTCGACGTTCCCGTCATTGTCGAGCACGAGGCGGTGCACCCAGGCGCTCTTACCGCCCGCGCCGCCGTCCCGGAAGACTTCGATCGTCACGCTCTGGACGGCCGACGGGGCGCCTGGCGCCGCCGTCTCCGCCGCCGTCGCCAGAGGGTAGAGGCCCCAGTCGGCGTACCGGTCGCAGGCGACGGTGCTCAGGTGCGGCCGGCCGTCGTAGAGCTCGACGCCCGTCTTGACCCACCGGCTGCCCGGCGCAGCGGCCTCGGAGGCCCGGTGAGGCACGAGCAGCACGCCGGACTGGTCGTAGAGGCTCGTCCAGTCCGCCGAGAAGGTTGCGCGAACCGAGAGGAAGTCTTTGAGGGGTCCGGAGCTAGTATGAGCGGTTGGGACTAGGGAGAGATTGTGAGTACACACCGCAAGATGGTGGGGTTTGGTTGATCTAAACCGTACTGTTCCACGCGTTGTGGCCAGGCTTCCGCCAGATGTCTGTGCCTGGGTCCGCCTCAACAGTAAAGGGGGTTTTGTTGTTGTCAGTCGTCATATTCGAAGTGAGAGGAGAGGGGGATGTACGAGCACTGTCTGTGGATAGGCTGTCTGGTTATGTTCAAGAGTGAGTGAGTGTCGGTGCAATCCGTCAGGCTTTATGTTACGTTGTTGGCTGAGGTCGCTGTCTTGTGAAGTATTTCTCTTAGGTCATCACGTCCACTCACAGCACCGCCAAGAACCATACCCCAACCGTCTGCTGGCTTCCTCCCTCTTTCGGGAACGATTCCACTTGCGAGGCTTCTTGAAAAGAGCATGGCCGAAGCTTGTAATCCAACCAGCCTGCCTACATTACTCCAAGACCGAGCATTGTGGGCATCAGGGGTAGGCCAACATGTGAGCATTCTCCAGTGCAGTCTGACGGAATCCATTTTCCTCGATAGGGAAGCTACCGCTGGTTGAATGATGCAAGATGAGGCCAACAAGCAATACGAGGGCTGAAAACTACCGGGTTTGGTTGTGGACAGATATGTCACAATTATGGCTGAGCTGTCACGGGGCTTCCTGTACAAGATTTAGCGGAGCTATCACCTAGATGCCCAGGTTTTTCGCTGCAAAGTACAGGCGCAGGTTCCGAGGCGCTTTGTTGTTGGCCAATTTTTTCCAAATCTTTTATCTTCCAGTTATGATCTTTCCGGAACCGATTTTCATTCGAGTGCGTGGGAAATCAACCGGGAAAGGGAGTCATTTGTACTGATGCTTAGCTTGCCAAAAGGCTAATACATAATACGTAGTAAGTACCCATGTCAGCCCACTGAATCATTCGCAGAACATTCCAGGCATGGGTGCCGTCATGCGCCCCATTCGTTCCATAATTCCATACATTTGGAGAAATCAGATTCTAGCCGCCATAAAGAACCTCTAGTCTCGTCGGCAATCTGGCTTGTGTCCAAATACAGTCTGTTCCTCAATAGTTTTCTCGCTGCGAGTAGATTTGTTGGCGTCAAGCCCTGCTAAGATAGGCGGGGACTGTTAAGTTGGTTGAAAGCCCTGTTTTTTTTTGGTTTTTTTTTAGACCGCCCAAGTGAGAAACGTACTTTGAACGGGCCGAGCTACTTAGTGTTCTGCCTCTTTCAAGATCTTGAAGTAGTGTCTTAAGAATCATGTGGTAACTTAACGACCCTTGACATTGTGGGAAAAGTCCACCGCCCCTCGAAAACATTATATACTTCTTCTCCCTGTCCGGCCAACGTATAACAAACGTTTTAAAAGGCGTTTGTTACAGGGGACTTCTGATAGACTTCCCCAGTAAACCATCTCTCAGTTCCGGCGCACGGCTTGTAGCTGTTTTTGGATGTATAAACATGAATAATTACGTGGTATATTTGATCGAACACCCCACAAATGGACCAACAGCAACCTGTCATTGACCAGCACAAAATAGAGTTTGGCATTCGGAGCCCCAAGTCTACCTTTCCGGAAGAACGCGGCCTGTTGCGGCAGTAGAGCCTAATAACAATTATTAAATTAGTGGAGACTCCCGGTGCCGATCTGATAATTGTTTAAAAGCCAACATGCCCGCTCAGGTCAGTCAACGAATTGCTGGCCCACGACTAGCTTTGACACCTTTGAGTGTAGATTTTCACTCATCAATCGCCTGGACTAGGTTCACCCGCCGAAATGCAAATCCCGGTTGTTCTCCACGCCTTGGCCACGGCGGCGCTCTTCACGCCGTGGGATAAGGGCCAGTGGGTCGCGTCCGACGACACCGTCCGCAATGGGACGAGCCGTTCGGCCCTCGACGTCATCCAGCCCGGCGCCATCGGAAACCCCTTTCCCGAGACCGTTGCGAGCTTCCACGGGAACCTGGACTACGCGACGCTCGGCGGCGCCGGCTTCGCGTCGCAGAGAACAGCCGACGACTGGTCCGGCCTCGACATCTCGGCCTACGACACCATCACCTTGGAGATCCCCTACGCCGACGGCAAGACGTACACCTTCAACCTCAAGGACACGGTCCCGCCGCCCGTCGACGGAGCGGAGCAGTCCGGCGTGAGCTGGGAGTTCGACTTCCAGCTTCCTGCGGTGAACCACACCGACGGGTCCGTCGAGAAGGTCGTCATGCCGATTTCCGAGTTTGTGCCCACTTACCGTGGCCGCGTCCGGAACGACACTGCGCCGCTTGACCTGTCCGGTATCAAGAGAGTCAACTTCATGATCAGGAGGTAAGCACTTCGAAGAGGGTCACTGTGGGGGGGCAAAAGCTGACGCGTCCCAGCTTCTTTGCCGAGCAGGCTGGCGACTTTGAGCTGCACATCAAGTCGGTGATCGCGTCGAAGGAGGGAAGCCCAAAGTCGTAGCTTAACTCGAGTGGCCGAGTACTTGGAAGGTGCTTCCCCGATCTCATAGAGTTGGGTGAAACCCGTCGCTACGGACGTTCATTCTCACTACGTATGAAGGATTTGTTACTCTGCTGAAGGCGACACTTCCTGGGTTGGCACCGACGCAACAACAATTAATTAGCTGAACGCTGGGCCTCGAATTCGATCCGCGTTTTGTGTCACCCTTTGGGGTCCAAATATACCTAATATAAACGTTGCACTTGGCATTGTCTTTGTGTGACCAAAGGTCGCATGGCAATGGCGGGCCCCTGTTTCAGTTCCGTTCCCCAGCCGCCCCCAACTCTACCCTTGAGCAGATCCAAGAGCCTATGGCTGCCAGAAGAGAGTTAAGCCCTTGCTTGAAGGCCCCGGTCGCGTGACGTATGGTGAGCATGCACACCCGCGGTGTTGCGTAATACCAGGATATCCTAAAGATGTCATGTTGCAACGCAAACGGCCAATTGTTTGGGGTTACACCAGCGCGTCCTCTTACACACCCAGGGGTTTGTAATTTCCAAACCCAGTGAGGGGGGGGGGGGGGGGGGACAGGCCGAGCACAGGAAATTTTGATGGATTGCATAATCACGGGCACGAAGCGATAGGGCACAGGCAGTAGTTGGCGTGACGAACGTTGGTATATAAACGTTGAATCTAAGTGGCATAATAACAAGAAGTCCTAAGTATGTGTAGCTGAAAGTAAAATGTATCCAAAGCTGCTTGCAGCCTTGAAATGATGAAGGGTCTGAAGTGTGTCCCGGGTCTGCTAGAGACTCCCTCTGACTGGCATGAGCTGGGGCCTGTCGCCCTTTTAGGCGCACTGGCTGTAGTACTGGTTGATCTGCTGGCAGCTTCCCTGCGCGCACGCGGTTGCGCCGGTCCATCCCTGGCCGCCGCACTGAGCGTACAGAGCAGCGCCGGAGCTCGAGGGGGGGTTGGCGGCGGCGGGGGGCTCGCTCGTGGCGGGCTCGCTGGGGGCGGTGGTGCTCTCCTCGGGGGTCTCGGTGACAGGGTCGGCGGTGCTACCGCTGGAGCCGCCGTTCCAGACCGCAGGTCCGGGGATGACGTAGGGGGCCGGGTTGCCGGTCCACTTGTTGTAGGCGATACCGGGGTCGGTGGACTTGTACATGCCAGGGATCTTGACCAGGGGGCCCGGGGTACCGGCGCCGTTGCCAGTGACCTTGATGTGGGCGCACTCCATGTAGAACTGGGCCTTGCCGACGTGGCCCTCGTGGATGGCGATGTGCTCGACGCGCACCAGGTAGTTTCCCGGGGGGGTGGCGGCCGGGAGCGTGAACTCGATGCGGTCCTTCTGCCAGCTGCACCAGTCGGTGTCGACGCTGGGGTTGCTGCCGCAGAGACCACTCTCGAACACCTTGAACCAGTCACCTATCAATTCAAAGTTAGCGGATAGGGTCTAGGTCGAGGTCAGCTCAGAACTGGTTCCCTTACCCGAGCCGTCGTAGCCGTTCAGTTCTCCGGGTGCCTTGGACATGTAGACGATGGCTGGGCCGGGGTGCTCAATGAACTCGTTGAACCAGAGCTTGAACCCGAGCTTGCTGCCGGCAGCCGCAGTGAAAGTCTGGGCAGTCGCAGACGTGGCGCCCTTGTTGCATCGCAGCTCGGGAGAGTTCACAATCTCGGAGGTGAAGGAGGGCATGTAGGTGTTGCTGTTCTTGCGGATGTAGGTGTAGTCACCCCCTTGGGCCTTGTCGTTGACGAAAAGCTGGCTGAAGATGTAGTGTCCCTGGACAAGAGGCGCCGCAAGCAGGCCGAAAGAAAGAAGACCCTTCATGGTGAAGTTGGTGACGGGATAAAAGTGAATGTGGTGAAAGAACTGAAGCTGTTGATGGAGAAGGAACGAACGATTGAGCCTGATGCGGAGTGATGGAGAGATACTAGATATTTAGTCCCGGGGCAGCGCTTGAATATTTATATCCATTCTGGTAGTTGCAAATGGAGTCAGTCGCCTTCGTGAGCAGAGTAGATGGATGTGCTTGGCGATGTTTCGCCGTCCTGCGGCTCGTGTTTGCCCATTTAGGATATGCTGTAAGGTCCTGATGAGGACCAGAGAAAAAGAAACACTCCTTTCTGGTCGACCGAACCCCCGTTGCCTCGCGTTTATTGCGGTCGAGTCCAGATCGGGCCAAACGATGTCACTAGATCCAATTACAGTGGCGTCCTCGTAGGCTACAAGTCACTCGTGCACAAATACGGAGGTGCGCGTCAAAAGTGCTTGCGGAAAATGCTAAGGCGCTAGCATCACTATCACCTAGCTAACAGTATCAGTACAGCAAGCTACATCTCAAGTCACATGATCGTCAGGCTGCCTCTGAAAGGGCCCCTGTGAATCAATCCTAGGCTGCTATAGCACTCCTTTAATCTATACGTATCTGATAAAGGTGTGATAAGAGTGTACTTTCAAGTACCTAAGGCTAGAACACTCCACTTCTAGTCTTGGCATCTCTGTAAGGACTTTTGACACGCTCCTCCGTACTTATGCCATGAAATGTTCAGGCGGTGCGGGAACAGCCCGGGAGGGAGGCGCGCTGGCATTGCGAGAGGCTCGGACTGCTTCGGGTCGGAGGCGGGAAGCAATCTAAGCAGTACAGCCAAGACGTGTTTGCCATAAACGTCCCCCTCTGCCAAGTCTAATGGCTGTAGCATATCAAATGAAGGAGAGCCACTAGCCCTACATAGTGCTGTTTCCGAACTTCATTGCCACCCCGATTTCAATGCCATGTCTACAGACGTGCATGTAGTGCGATTGGCCCTAAAAAAACAGGGCAACCTTTCGAGCCAGGCACAGGTTTAACGATTCTCTAAGGACCAGTAGTCCTTGCATGAGGCTGAGCGTAGGCATTTCAACCATCGGTATGCTTCCCCATCCTCTTTTTTCTTCTTCTTCTTGTCCCTTCACGTATCCGCTCTATTCGTATACGACACCACTCTATAACGCGTGCCTTGTTCGTATATTATGTCGGGTTCTCAGCTTGCTCCTAGTATTGTCTATCCCTCCGCTGCCAAAAACCTTTGCCCAGCAAAATGTGACTTTTGATAGGTGTATTTGTCAAAACCAAAGTTTCTTGGTTCCTCCTTCCATTGTATTCATTACTGCAAAAAGGAAGAAATCAATTGCAGCTGCAATGCCGATGTCGTGGCATGCATTGACTGCAGCAAATGCCAAGATGCTGTGTCCGCAACTCGATCTGTATCTACGTCATCAGAAGGTTGTAGATAGATTGGTTACAAACTTGGTGGAACGCAGAGGCCGTTCTTTTGCTTTAGACAGCGAGGACTTTTCCTCTTGTTGGCTGGATAGGAGAGGCGACGCATGCACATTCACTGCGTGGTGATGATCTCCCAGAGGGCGCTGGAGCTGTTCTTGGTCAAATTGTTCAAAATCAGCTTTGGACTTCAGGAATAGTTTATTCTATACATGCTCATCCAACGCCAAAGTATATGGCAGGTCGAAGTTACCTGAACGTTCCCGTGGGCCTTACTAAGCATTCATCCAGTTTATGTCACAACCTTTTAGATTCAATGTCCAAAGAACGGTCAACAGGATACCTCTTGTGATATTGCCCCTGGTTCATTCTTTGGCGTAGCTGAACTTGTTTTCTCGGGATTTCTTGCTCATCCGAGTCCCTGCGTGAGATTGGACGTATCATGCAAACTTCCTGGTTCGGGACTCGCTGCATGTAACCTATTTTCAATAGGCTGTTAGCCGCCGTTTACCATGCAGGTATTCAGCGGTCTGTTGAGGTTTGCACACGACCCAAGGTGTCTTCATCGGCATTGCAATCTATTTCATATGGAGGTAGGTGGGGTGGTATGCAAACAACCCCCCTTCAGACTTTAATAACTGCTCGCTGCTCGTGTCTTCCGTCAGACACCTTGTGAGTACCGGTTTGGTGGAGGCTGTCACACCAAGGCAATGCAAAGCCGCACATTGCACGCCGTAGACATGGCCAGTGGCTCCTTCGAGTCTAGAATTGTGTAAATTCACATTATTCTATACTTCCTATCACAGCGCCATAACAGCTATTGAGATCTAAAGCCAGTCTAGGGCCACTTGGTTCGCCTCTACGCGGCATCCCCCTTGCGCGACGTTTGAACGAGTGCCGTTCCTTTCAGCTTGATATCGTCTGGCATCAAAACGGTTAATTCTCTGCATGTAGAATGCTTGCACTTGCCTGGACATAACCACTGTTAACCCCGGCCTGTTGTACTTGTTAGATCTGACAACTTTTACAAGTTTAAATAAGGACTGATAACACAGACTAAGCACTAGCCATAGGTACTATAAAAACTTGAATCATGTCACGCTAGGCCTAAAATAGGAAGATATATCATGATTACAGTCCTAGTGTAGCATGATTTAAGTTTTAATAATAGTACTTATAGCTAGTGCTTGGTTTGCGTTATCAGTCCTTATTCGAACTTACAAAAGTTATCAGGGGTGCCGATCAGGCTCCAAATCAGCCAACTCCAACAGGAAGTCGACGACGGCAAAGCTCTCATCGAGCGGCTGCGGATCCTCCAGGAAAGCGAGGCTCTTGAGGCCTTGCGCGCTCTGAGGGCAAGTACACCTAACTCTCTTGCGCCTATGGCGTCGTCGTCTGTCTCGGACGGCCGTCTCGCACTCCGACGGCCGTCTGACGTCTTGGAAACCCGTGGTTTGCTGCCTCCTACACAGTCTGGTATGGAGTCCGTGTTGCAGATGTCACATCCTTTTGCTTATCCTGTATTAGAGCCTCTGGACCCTGATCGAGGGACTTTGCGGATCTTACGGTCACTCAGACCGAGGGGGCGGTGAATGTAGCCAGGGTCAGTCATCACCCTCCCATGGTAATGAGGCAGTTCCATCTCGTAGTGGTTGACTCGAGACCGTGCTTACTCAAAATGATAGCTAAACACACTGCTGGCCTTTATTCGCTGTTGGAGCATCGTGGGGTACCTCGTCTTTGAAATTTCTATGCGCTCGAGACGCTCACTGCTAGCCTTGTTAATGATGTGGATATCTCTATAGCGTAATATCGCCACCTTGTGTCTGAAGATGTGACAGAAGGTGTAGCTAATGGTCTTCTTGAAGGTGTTTTAATGACAATAGATATGAGGAAAGCTCTACTACTGGTTCCTACGCTTTGAGGAAAATCATCATGGTGCTTTACTCCTGAGCAATTATTGGTGACCGTGAAAAATTCTAAAGAGTCGATTGCCCTATTGTTTGCTCGGTATACATCTGACCTGACGTATATATATCCTCCTCCTTAACCAAATGTAGGGCAACTTACAAATCTAGACTGTTCCTAAACTGACCAATGACCCTAAACCAAAACTGTTTCTAGCTAGCTTCCCAAGAACAAACATATACTATAGGCTAACTCTAACCACTCATCCTAACTATAACCCTAGGCAGACTGTTTCTATGTATGCATGGATTGTATAAAGGATCAGAGGACACAGTGAGCCGAGTTTAATCCCGAATTAACCCAAGTGCATGTGTGGGCCCACGTCGGGTCTGGGGGTACGTCAGGCTCGCTCCAACCTGTTGTTCGGTACGCTGAGGACAAACTGCAGTGTGATAGTGGAAGTGGCGATCAGAGAGTGAGAGAGAGAGACGGGTTGCTCGATGGAACCCAATGGGCGCCAGTGGGGTGTGGATTCAACAAATGCCGCTGCGAATTGGGGAGAACACAGGGTGGACTCGATGCCGCTAATTCCGTATTCGTCGTCGTCGAGTGTCCGGCCACAGTACCGGCCCTCGGCTTTCCACCCAAAGCACATGATGGGACGACAACGGCTGCGAAGGAACTGACCGACGGGAGAACAGCAGTGATTGTGATTCATCGTGCTGGCTGGTACCCACCAGGAGAAACAGCAAATTCATACTGCCGCATCAAGGGCACAACGAGAGGGACCGACGGCCGTCGTCAGCTGCTTGTACCCGCCGACTCCTTCGTGTCTCGAGGATGTGACAGTCGGGATGTAACGGGGCAATAACAGAGGAGAGGCGCACGGTGCGCGCGGATATTAGCGTCGGATCGGATGACGCGTTCGGCTTTCCGCACCGTCGGTACATGTAATATTGGTACGGCGCTGCTTGAGCGAAGATGCAGTGGTGGAGATGAACCACAGCAGGTAGGAGGTAGGTATCAACCGGCCTGGGCGTCCACTGAACACGACCTGCACTCTAAGGAGGGCTGAGCTGACGGAGCCGCCTGAAGCGAGATCTGTTCCACCAAGATTTCCAGAATCAAAGACGGAATCTTGAAGCAGATAACCCGCGCCTCTCTCTCTCTCTCTCCCCTTCGTACCTCGTACTTGGGTACACGTGTCGTACGATCTACAGCTTTGGGTGGCACAAGTTGGAACCAAGCGTCCGTCACCTTGACGGCGAGGCAACCGGTTAATTAAAAAAAATTCCCTCGTCGACAGGAATCCGGGATGCCCCTGGCCTGGGAAAAAACTAACAAGCGGAGCTGGTGGGGATTGTTCCCCACATTTTCCTTGTCAGATCATCTGATAACGATCCAGCTCGCGAGGCGATATCGGTGCCCCGTCCCCGAAAAAAAACCACCGAGGGCGCGAGGCCCAGACGCCATTGGCCGCGTCTCCCAGCTCACTGCCACACCGTTTCCACCGAGCCGGACATGGACTCTGAGAGCAGGTGTTCCTCCGTCTCGTTCACAACGCCATCTCGTACCGATAGATCTTTCCGACGAATCAGCGACGGCGTCCCTCGCATCCATCGCTGCAGTTGGCCCCACGGCCATGCTACGTTCATGGTGATCTCTTTGCAACGTGGGTCCCGGTGTGGGGTCAGCGACGGGTGAGCGATAATCCAAAGCTCTTTTTAAAAGTCTTGCCTAACCCGGTGTGCCATCTTATCTGGTTCCCTTCTGCTTGCTTGCTTCTTCTTAACTGCTTCTACTGGCCCAGGCGCCTCTCCTTGTTCTCTCTACCCGCCAACGTGCGCGCACATCCTGCAGCACATAATACTACCTACCTTCCTTTGGTCGCCTCTCCCGACAAGGCTGCCATCATGCTCCCCGTCAACCCAGCGGTAGCACCTCGGGTGTCGGAGCAGAATCATGTCACCACCGAGGAGCATGACATTGAGAAGCACAACGGTCAGAATGTGGTTGACATCCGCGCTGACCCCTCGAAGCCCGAGTCGGATGATGCCTCCGAGTTCAAACAGGACGGTGTCAAGAAGGTGGAGGCAGTCACATCGGTGTGGTCTACGAAGATGCTCTGGATCGTCTTTGCTCTGTGAGTTTTTTTTTAGTTTTTTTTTAATCCCCTCCCTCCCTGTTTAGAGCATGCCTTCAATGTAAACCGCACGATGAGCCATACACTAACAAGCCGGCAACAGCCTCTACCTTGTCTCTTTTACCGACAGCCTGCTGCAATCCGTCGAGGGCAATCTGACGGCTTACGTCACCTCTTCCTTTGGCCACCACGGGCTCCTGGCCACGACCAGCATCGTGTCCACGATTCTCGGCGGTGTATGCCAGCTCACCATTGCCAAGATCATCGACATCCGCGGGCGCGCCGAGGGCTTCGTCGGCATGATCTTCCTCGTCACCATCGGCATGATCATGATGGCCGTCTGCCAGAACGTCGAGACCTACGCCGCCGCCCAGACCATGTACTGGGTCGGCCACCTGGGGCTGGGCTACATCATCACCATCGTCCTGGCCGACATGACGTCGCTGAAGAACCGCATGACCATCATCGCGCTCAACGGCACGCCCCTCATCGCCACCACCTTTGCCGGGCCCGAGATTGCCCAGCTGTTCTACGACAACGTCAACTTCCGCTGGGCCTTTGGCTCCTTTTCCATCATCCTGGTCGGCTTCAGCATCCCCATCGCCGTCATCTTCTTCCTCAGCGAGGCCAAGGCCAAGAAGAACGGCCTGATCCCCCCCAAGCAGAAGACCCGGTCCACCATGGAGTCCCTCAAGCACTACGCCATCGAGTTTGACGGTACGTACAAGCAACTTCCTGCCCCATGCGCTTTCTGATCAGATGTGCCGATCGGGTCCTGACAACTGCAGCTGTCGGCTTGGTCTTGGTCATGGCCGGGTGGTCCATGTTGCTGCTGCCTTTTTCCCTCGCGTCCAGCACCCCGGGCCAGTGGAGAAGCCCGACCATCATCTGCCTGATCGTCTTTGGTGTCATCTCCCTGGCGCTCTTTACCGCCTGGGAGAGGTTCTTTGCCAAGGTCTCTCTTTTCCCCTATCGGTTCCTCAAGGACCGGACCGTTCTCGGCGCCTGCTTGGTCTACGGCATCATGTTCATGTCCATCTTGTATGTCCCAGCGGACCCCCCACGCTTACGGCCAAGGAAGTTGCTAACGCGGATTGCTAGCTGTTGGGACTCCTACTACCAGTCATACCTCCAGGTTGCGCATAACCAAGACATCACCAGCTCTGGTTATATCCTGAACACCTTCAGTCTGACCTCGGCCATCATCTCTCCTTTTGTCGGAGTGTAAGTTTGACCCGCTCGACCACGGACAAGTTGGGGAAACTGACCACGTTCAAAAAGTGCCATCCGTTACACGGGTCGCTTCAAGTACATCGCCCTCGCCGGCGTGCCCATCTGCGTTCTCGGGACCGCCCTGCTCCTCCACTTCCGCACGCCCTCGACCAGCGTCGGCTACCTCGTCATGTGCCAGATCTTCAACGGCGTGGCCAGCGGCATCTTCAACACCTGCGCCCAGATCGCCATCATGTCGTCCGTCACGCACCAGGAGATCGCCGTCGCCCTCGCCCTCTACGGCCTCTTCGGCTCCATCGGCGCCGCCATCGGCCTGGCCATCGCCGGCGGCATCTGGAACAACGTGCTCGAGAACGCCCTCTACCGCCAGCTGCCCGCCGACAGCAAGGACCTCACGGCCACCATCTTCGGCGACATCACCGTCCAGCTCTCCTACCCCATGGGCAGCCCCGTCCGCACGGCCATCATCGTCGCCTACGCCGACGTGCAGAGAAAGATGGTCATTGCCGGATGCGCCTTCATCCCCTTGATCTTTTTGTCGTTGCTGATCTGGCGCAACATCAACGTCAAGACGGTCGAGGAGGAGAAGGGCAAGCAGACAAAGGGAACGGTGTTTTGATGATCAGACGTCGACGTTTCATTCACAAACGGATTGATGATGCCATGCAAGACAACTCGGGATCCTGTCCATAATGTTTAGTAGGCTGCTCTTCATGTTCCCAACATTACCGTCTACCATCGCTTGTGGTCCGGTCCCCCTTGCTTAGTTCCCTCGAGCTTTGCATAGATGGACTCGTTTCCTGTCGTGTTCGTCGTTTGTATTACCAGCTTCATTCCCGATCTGCGACTGTAGAGCCTCGGTGGCCTTTCACGCAAGTTTGAGGACCGGCTCTCCACCAGGGGGCCGAGATCAGAAGTTGGTTTGCCCGGGTTGAATCACGAAGGTATAGAACCACCTTTGACGGTAAAAGCAGGTATGGACATCATATCATCGATTTGCATCAGCCCCAGGCCTATCCTCTGCGCTGTGCGCTTGGATACAGACGCGGATTGAAATTTGAGCTAGTGACAAGCCACGCGCGAAATACCTCTGATATTTGGCTCACACTCATGTGGATGCGGAAAGCATGCAGGCTGTGACGGATTTCATTTCCCTCTGCCTCCCCTCTTCATTTTCGCCCCCGGGGCGATACATTTCACCCCTTCAGAGAGCCCCCTGATACGGGCTCGGGTACCTATCCGGGACGGTGGGCTCTCAACGTCTCACAGGTGCACAGTAATACTCCAACATAGTCGAGAAACACAATATAACCCTTGATACAAGCTTCACACACAAGACATGCATTTCCTGAAAGAGAACCGGTCGTCGTCCCAGGCAGCGCAGACCTCGGCCCGGGTGCATGACAACGTTGAGCTAATGTGTGTGTATAGCGACATGCCGGGGCCATGATGATTGGAATAATTATTGGGATTTATGTTCTGTCAAATGGAATCCGGAGTTTTACCCCTTCAGTCAAGTGCGGTCTCAGTCTCGAGTGAGACACGCATGGCTTGACCACATACGGCACACTTTTGCCGTCATGCTTCCAGGCACCAACACAGGGGATGGCGGTAGACTGCCAGAAGCATCAACACACTGATTGCTTTACCAGCAGAAGAAGCCTGAAGGTCTTGAAGTCATTGAAGCTGCAGGCGAGCATCACGATGACCGGAGGGCCGGAGATCACGCACCCTGGGGGCATCGAATTCCAGTACGAAGCTAACGGGAGCACCACACGTCATCGAAAGCCGAGCGGTGATCCGGAACATGCATGTCACTGCGCGTAGGTACACATGCTCGAATCGTAATAATTGCACAAACCGTCGATCAGGCAAGAGCTCGCCACGAAGTGCATTGTTGGCCGTAGCTACGCCTGGTTCTCGGGAGACCGCTGCAGCAGAGAGCCATTGAGACAATGACAGCTGTCGCAATCTCAATATATCGTCAAATGGGCGGCACAGAGAGGACTTTTGACTCAAAGTGACGACCTCGGATGAAAAGAACCCGCGGAAATGCCCAAGGGCAATCTCGGCCAGGCTGTCTGTCGCCTTGATTTGTCTCAAGCTAGTGACAACTAATTCCCCGCGATCGCCGCCGAGGGTCAGGGTCGCTGCCATCCGTTTCCGACGATGCGGTGTGCAGCCGCGATCCCTCATGACGCTTTCATCTGGAGCTAGTGTCGGCGCCACGGCCATGGGAACCCATGGGAACACATCAAGCAGCGCCCAAGCTCTCGTTCTGTCGGCGGAACATCAACGGACCAGGCCGGAATGGGCTCAAGCCACATTCCCACAAGCTCCCCCGATCCCATCTGGGATCCTCCACATGCGAGCGCCGCGCCGTCAGGCACGCTCAGTCGGTTCGACGCTTCGACGCGGTTCGTTACACAGCATGAAGACCAATGCGCCTCAGTCGAGGTTTCATCGTGATCGAGCAATGACGTACTGCATCAAACTCGCCAGCCTCCAGTCGGACACCGGGCCCAAGAGGAATGGGAATGGAATTGACTGAAGCCATGAGCATCAGTAACTAGCGGCGGCACGGCTTGAATCCTAGTGTTGAATGACGTTGAGTGCTGTCAGTCACACGCGCCAGCCGCCTGTTGAATGTTGAAGCATTGAACACGGTTGACTTATATAAACTCGGGTTCAATCATCGTCCATGTTGGTGTTCCTCTGCATCACTCACGATTCAAACCAAAACAACGACAACCCATTACACCCCTCCAACGAACAACCCACACAAATCAACAATCATGGAGAAAGCAAAGCAAGCCGTTTCGGGATTTGTGTCCAAGGATGGGCAGCACAAGACCACCGTCCACGAAGATGTCAACCAAGCCGCCACTGAGGAGCATGTCCGCCCTCACCGCCACGAGAACATCAACACCGTCGTCGACAAGGAGGTTCACCAAGACCACCACCACACTACGGTCCAGCCCATCAAGGACCAACAGACTCTGTAAGTCACGCCCGGGTCATGCCGCGAGCCAGAGCCCCCAGACTGATCAACCGGGGACTTTGCACCGACAGCCCCGAGAAGCATCTCCACAACGCCGTCCCCGTCACGCACAAGACCTTCAACCACGAAGACAGCAAGGAAACCAAGCACACCCTCGACCGCGAGCAGGCCAAGTTCAAGGACACTTCGGTCACCCACGACACCACCCACACCTCCACCGCCGCGCCCGTGGTGACGGGCGAGCGCGTCCACCACCACGTCCACGAGCACATCCAGCCCGTCATCCAGCGGGACGTCGTCCAGCCCCACGTCGTGCACACCACCGTGCCGATCCACGAGACGCACCACGCCAAGCCCGTCCACCACGCCGCCACCACCCTGCCCGCCAAGACCCTGGACGAGTTCAACCGCGACAAGGCCGGCCACGTCGGACACGGCCACCACAAGGTCGGCGAGTTCGACGGGTGCCCCGACAAGCTCGACAAGGGCTTCGCCAAGTCCGAGCACGCCGGCGTGGCCGGGACCCACGGCCACTCCCACAACCACCACACTGTAGGTGACGTTCCCAAGCCCGTCAGCACCGTCGAGGGAATAATGCACGGAACTCACCCCACCGGCGTCCAGAATGATCCCGCCCACTCCACCGGCGCTGCCGCCACCGGCGCTTCCTCGTTGAACACGTCTGAGGTATGTGAATGATCCCGGCTTCCTTCGAAACGCTCATCTCAAAGCTCATTCGTTGATTGGCGCAGCCCCGCCTCGGTTCCACCACCCACCACGCCGACGGGCTCGACGCGACGGGCAAGAAGGTTTCCCTCGTCGACAAGCTGAACCCCTTCAAGGACGCCGACGGCGACGGCAAGAAGGGTATCATGAGCTAGATGTTGGGTTAATAATGGTTGGTGTATTAACCTAGTTCTCTTGTTACTACCGAATAATGGCATGTCACACTTTTATCTTTAAATGTACAAAATTCCAACTCCTGGACGTCTTTCTTCTTTTTTGTCGATAGTGACGCCATGCCCCTTTCATTCGCTCGCCTTGTGCGAACGCGGCCCGTCCAACCCCAGCTCTTGACGCCTCGTTTCCATCTTCTCCACGCTCGCCTTGGTCAGCTTCACGACCCGGCCGCGCGTGGCCTTGTTGACCGCGGCGACGATCCCCGGCGCCGGGCTGCACCTCGCGCCGTGCGCCTCGTGGGTCGAGATGCCCCCGGCGACGGCCCTGATCGCGCCGGCGAGCCCGGCCACGCTCTCGCCCCCGCGCCCGGACACCGTCAGGGAGGCGGGCCCCCTCGTCTTCGCCACGCCCCTTACGAGGCTGCCGAGGATGATGTCGTTGCAGTCGGCCCTCTCGTCGGACGAGGCTTTCTTGTCGGCGCAGCAGCCCGCCCCCGTCGTCAGCTCGGCGACGACGGCGTTGAGCTGCGAGGGAAGCGTGGTGAATATCTCTTGCTGCTGCCTCCTCAGGGACCCTTTCATGATTGTCAATACGGAGATTCGTTTGTTCCTCGTGTCTTTTTTTTCTTTCTCTTTTTTCTTCTGTTTTTCTTCTTCTTTCTTCTTCGTCACTGGGAATTGTATCATCAAGCTTACCGAGTAAACCCGGGGGGCCGATGGGGTCAAAGTCATCCAGCACCACGCCGTCAGCGGTGACCATCCGCCCGTCCTTGTCGACGGACGAGTGCAGCAGCAGCCCCTTCATCATGTTCCTGTGCAGCTCGACCTGGCCCAGCTCCCACGCGACGTAGGTCAGCGCGGCCATGCCCTCGCCGTCCGTCGCCGCCGCCGCGCAGCCCTCGGCCACGTCCAGCCACGCGCCGGCCCACGGCTTGAGCGCCGGCACCATGTCGTACTTGTTCGCCATCTGCAGGACCTCGTACAGCTCGGCCAGGCCCGGCGCGGCGGGCACCAGCGGGAAGTTGGCGTGGATGATGTTGAGGACGATCTCCAGGGCGTCCGGGTCGTCGTCCGGGAGGTGGACGAGCCAGGCGCCGGAGGCCGGCCTGGACTCCCTGAAGGGGCCGAAGAGCATCTTCTTCCAGACCCGCGACGAGCGCCGCAGCGCGTTGGCGCAGACGCGGAACGACCTCTCGGGCAGCCCGGTCTGCCGCCCGGCGCGGAGGACGAGGTCGCCGTCCGGGTCGACCCGGACCTCTTCTTCTTCTTCTCCTTCTTCGCTCGCGGGGCCGCTGCCGTTCATCGAGACGTGCCGCTACGCAGGGACAAGAGATGTCTTTTTTCTTTCTTTCTTCTTCCTCAATTGCTGATCTGCTTGCAAAAGCCGTGAGGTTTGCCCATCACTTCCCCCGCTGATATCCGTACGTCATTGCAGGGAAAGTGGAGGTCTGATGTTTGGCTCCCAGGCCCAAAAAAAAAAACTTGGCAAAGTTGGAAGCTCGGAAAATCAAGATACCTTCTGATGGTTCCAGGTATCCGTGCGTGTCTAGGTCGCGGCGACGGGGTTTACATAAGCCATTCGGTTTCGCGGACCTGCGACAACTAGCAGTGCAGAGGGCAAGACATCGACAAAATGAGACAAAGAGTCGATATAAGATCATGGGACAAGTCCCTGTGAGAGATTAGTCCGGGGTATTTGGCTTTGGTGCACTTACATAGTCGTAGTATAGGTAGTTGTAGTAGATAGAGAGAAGTGGCGGTCCTCATTATTATGGTCCAGTCTGGCCTAGTGGAAAGCCTCAGTTTTACTCCACTGCGGTACGCTCTTATTTGTGCCTCCCGTCAAATGACCATTTGGAAAAGAAGGCAAGTTGGAATAATTGATTACTGGGTTTCCCAAGCGGTGACGGATGATTGATGGGTGTGTCATCCATCCATGTGAAGTGTTGCAGAGTTCGTGTTTGTTGCTAGGCTACGTTCTGATACTATTCGGGAGCGTGTCTTGGAGAAGTCAGTACGCCTAATTTGTCCTGCTTATGCAAAAAAAGAACAATACCAAGGCGACGTTCGACACTGGATATGTGAACTACAAGTGTTACTTACATCAACGGGGTTAAATCCTGCCTAGTTTGTTCCTGGGTCTGTTGGTTCATTCTTCCTGCTACTCAAGCGTTATGCATGAAGCTTTCTTGTTCGTTCCCCTCGAGATGAAAACACACGACTGACTCGGCCATCATGTCTTTCTTATAGACACAGACACGTCTTTACGCAGACGCGTCGTTGACGATAGCAAGGCCCTGAATGATGAGCTAGTGACAGGTTACTTCAATCCAAAAACACAAGTATACACCACGATCTTCACAGTATTCCTCCTTGGTTTCCGGATCTAGTCCAAGGCTTGAGAACCGAACCCCGCAACACCTAGTCTCGAAGCTAGGAAATACCTTCTCTTCCCCCTCCCTCCCCCCAAATACCCGCGGAATCTGTATGGAGACGGCCAATATTGCCAACAGAGCTTGATTGAAGGAGAAAACAACACATGCCGGACGGTTTTTCATTTCCTTCTTTTTTTTCCTTGTATTTTTTTGTTCTCCTGCAAGGACTCCCCAAGCAATTTGTGGCAGGCGTCAGACTCGGGGTGATGGGGGGTAAGACAAAAAACACCTGACGCTACCAGAAGCATCAATCACGTCAGACCGACCCGACAACGCAACAAACAACGCGCAGCAGCCCGAAATCACGAGCCGGTGAATTAATCAGCAGGCCCGGCCTACATCGGCGCGGAAAAGGGTCCCCCTATCGAGATTGGCAACAATCTTGCGACATGTCGTGACTGGCACAGTGGAGCAATTGGGAAGTGGGAGAGAAAGAGAGAGAGAGAGAGGGGGGGGGTGGGTTCGCTGCCGGCTGCATCGCTCTCTCTCTATCTCCCCCCCCTCCCTCCCTACCCCTCTACCCCTTATCCGGCTGTCGTTGGTCCATCTCGGCCGTATTGGCCCTCCTCCTCCGCATCGGTCGGGGGGCGGTGCGCGGCAACGGCTTCAGTCGAGGGGGGCGTGGTGAGAGAGAGAGAGAGAGAGCAGGCCGGGAATAACACTTGCAGGCGGTTAACAAAACCTCGCGCGCGGAAGGTCCTGCCGCCGACGAACTTGGAAACATGTCAAGGGAAAAAAAAAAGACAAAAAGAACTCGCCATAAGCATGTTAGTGCATGGCACCCTCCCCCTCACCTCCTATTATACGATGCAAAGCCGATGCTCTCTCTCTCTCTCTCCACTGGTAAAGGTGCCCCCCTCCCCTCCCCGGCTAGCCGACCATGTTTATCTCAAAGTTCGACAAAGTGGTCCCAAATGAGATCCGGCTTCTTATCGGGGGATAGGGGGGGGGGGGGGGAAACCTTGGCTCTGGTGGTCGCGTTTTGGAGAGATAGAGAGAGAGAAGGGGGGGTTGTCTGTGTGGTCGATGGCGATGCAGCCATCTTGGGGGAGAATCACGCAATGCGGGACTGCGAGAGCACGTAATTCTTACCCCCTCCAAAACAGACATCCAGCCGATCGACAACCCTCCGGATATCGGGAATGAGAGGGGACGGGGGGGTTTGGTTCAATCGGGCCAAGAGAGAGAGAGAGAGAAAGAAAAGAAAAAAGTCTCTTATCTTCTTCAGCGGGAAAAGGGAGATGCCAGACAACATATTACGTTTGATAAAGAGGAAAGGGTAAAAAACAAAAAAAAAAGGAGAAAAGTCCGACGATTTCCATTGTCTACGTGATTGGAGCATTCTCTCCAACGCCTTTTCTCCTTTTCTTCTCCCGACCGCTTTTACTCGGATGCTTTGCCCAACAATAACATTACCGAAACGTCCTTCATCATAACTCGATCCCCAACCTTGCTCGACTCTGCATCTGCGTACTTACCTAGGCACAGCAAGGAAAGGTTCCCATTCCCCGAGGCGGCATCATATCCAAGCGACGTCCAACGCCCGCCCGCACACACAAGACAGGCGGCCACCTTCATCCCATTCCCCTTCCCTCACCAACATACACTCGCCTGCTCGCCTTAACCCTTGACCCGACCAATGATAGCGACGAGGCCGTAGGACAGAGGAACGCAGGAATCTGTAGAAAAAAAGAAGAAAAAAAAGGACGCCATGGCAAAGATACCGCAGACGCAGACTGTGCTCATCCTCCACGCGGCCAAGCAGCCGTACGAGACGATAGACGGGTATGAAGTGCCCGAGATCCAAGACGAGCGGGAGGTGCTAGTGAAGACAGAACACATCGGCCTCAACCCGATCGACTGGAAAGCGCCGTATGTTCCTCCCTCCCTCTCCTTCCTCCTCCTCCTCCTCCTCCTCCTCCCTCCTTTCCACGCTGTATACGTCAGCGTAAACCACACACCCCTTTCTTCAAGCATGTTTGCTGACAGATCGGGGGCGGGACCTGCAGCGACTTCAACTTCGCGATCCCAACACTCCCCTACATCTCGGGCCGCGAGCTCGTCGGCCGCGTGGTCCGCCGGCACCCGTCGTCGCAGAGCCGGCTCCGCGAGGGCGACCGCGTGCTCGTCATCTCGACCGACTACCGCGACCTCCGCAAGGCGGCCTACCAGCAGTACGTCGTGACGGCGGACTTCAACGCCGCGCGCATCCCTCGCGGCATCGACCCCGTCGTCGCGCCGCCCGCCGCCGCCACCCTCGGCGTCGCCTTCGTCGCCGCTGTCCTCTCGCTCGGTGTCTGCATGGGCGTCGATTTCTCCGGCGTGCTGGGCGGGCCGGACCTGCTCCAGATGCTGCGCGGTCCGGTCCCCGCCGAGGCCCTGCCGCAGGACATCCGCGCCGAGTGCCTGAGCGGGATCCGGGACGGCGAGCGGGCCACGGCCGGCGACTGGGTCGTCGTCTGGGGCGGGTCGTCGACGTCGGCGAACCTGACCGTGCAGCTCGCGCGGCTGGCCGGGCTGCGGGTCGTCACCGTCGTGGACAAGCTGCGGCACGGCCTGCGGCTGTCGAACCACACGGTCCTGCGGCCCGACCTGCTGGTCGACAGCCACGACCCGTCGCGCGCCGTCGACGTCATCCGTGCCAACGTCGGTAAGGACCTGCGCTTCGCCCTCGACACCAGCGGCAGGGAGTCGGCCGGCTGGCTCTTGCGCGCGCTGGCGGCGGAGAAGGGCGCCGGCGGCGCGCCGCCCAGCCCGCCCGACACCCCTCGCAACAGCAGCCCCACGCGGAAGCACCTCATCGGCCTGACGGGCCTGCCGAAGGAACAGGCGCCCGAAGCGGTCGCGTACCACACCGTCCCCATCAAGGTCTTCCACGAGGTGCCCGCCATCGGTGAGGCGCTGGTCACCTGGCTCGAGAGATTGCTGGAAAATGGACTCATCTCCGCCCCAGAGCTGCTAGGGGTCGAGGAGGGGTTCGACGGCATCAACCGCGGCCTAGACAGGATGCGGCGAGGCGAGATCCGCGGCGGGAGAATGGTCGTGAGCCTCGATCCCGAAGGGACGGAACTGGCCGTGACCAGAGACCCGAGCGTTCCCCCCGCGCTAGTCGACGCGCCCGGGGCGGGAGGTGTGGAAGAGCCCCAGCGGTCCGAGTCGTCGGCGGCATCGAGTCCCGAATTCACGTCCCAGAAGCTCGCTGACGCAGACGTCAGGAAGGGAGGCGTAACGCTGTGGCAGGGCGGGCCTACCGTCAGCTCGGTCCCCCGGAGCGTGCCGGACGAGCAGCTCTCGACGGAGGGGCCGGCACCGGAGACGACGCAGAGGAGGAACTCGTTGTGGCAACCCAAGTCGGCGGCGATAATCGCGGAGAAGCCCCGTTCATGACGGAGGCGAGTGAGTTGAGGAGACCGGACGCAGCTTGTAGGGTGACAAGGCTGAATGACGACGATATGAAAGACTGCATGTTGATACGGGACGCAAACTCGAATCAGTTAGTACAGACATTTAGACCGAATCTCGATGATATCATGAACAAAAGTGAGAATAGACGTCGATTAGGCGTGGTTGGTGCAAAGTCTCGGTCTCACGTCGCCTCGGTGAAGCCGAGAAATTGTGGCTTGAATGGATGCGGCGGGGGGGGGGGGGGGGGGGGGTTTTCCCGGGGGCCCCCCTCACCGAGCGAGCTGGTGCCTGGATGGCCGTCATGTCGGCGTCCCTCCCCTCTCACGCCCGACGTCCCGTCTTCTACACTTTTGTCTGGTCTCATCGGTTCGCCTCGCAAAGTATCCAACCCTTGTGATCTCCAAACAGATCCGACCTCACTACAACAACCACATTCATGCAGGCATTTGGGATGTCGGTCTGTCAGACAGAGCGGCGGCGACTTCCGCTGGAGCTCATCTTGCACGTCATCGAGAGCCTCCTCCCGCAGAACGGGGCTGCCATCTTGCCCGCCTCACACAGCGCAACAAGGGCGCTCGTCAACTTGACATTGGTATCGCGCTCGACGTATGACTTCACCACCCGCCTTCTCCGGAGGCGGTGCATGCACATCGACTCGACTAAACGCCTGAGCCTGCTTCTGCTCAGCATCCTGTCTCCGCCGCTCAGGAGCCTGCCATCCACGCTGTCCCTCAAATGCATCACGTCCCTCTACGTCAGTCCCTTTGGCAAGTCACTGGACGACAAGCCCACAGCGATGTGGGTGCGCGAGCTGTTTTGTGAGGTCTGCAACACGCTCAAGCGGCTCGTGGTCGACATGCCGTTCGGGAGCCTGTCCGGGTATGACGATCACCTCGACGTGAGGCCGACCCTCACGGACGGGTTCCAGAGGCTTTCCGAGCTGGAGGAGCTCGTGTGCCTGCGAGACTATCCGGCCCTGACGTTCATGTCGCGGACCTTCACCGTCAACTGCTGGAGTCTCTGGCCCAAGCTGCGGCGTGTGGTGTTGTTCAAGGCACCCGTCGGGAGTCACTGCTTTTGGTACGACACGGCCAACACGGCCTCGCTCGAGCAAGTCGTGCTTGTGCGACCTTTGGATCTGGGAACAGCCAATATCAAGAACGACTACAATGGCGTACTGCAGAAGTTCGACCACCTGGTACCTCGCAGGCTCAAAGTAGTTTTGGCAGACGTAGAGAGCGACTTGGCAGATGTGCAGACGGCGGATTGGGCAGAGCACGACCCGGAGGGGTTGATTGTCGTCGAGAAATACCACATCCCCACGTCCTTCTACGGCGACGAGGAAGTGGATGAGCTGTGCTGCGGTTGGGTCAAGACGGCTGCGCTGAACGGCTCGATATGGAGCTGGGAAGGCCAACCCATCGTGGGCGGACCGGATGATGCAGGCGAACAGGTTGTGTTGGCAGCAGATGCATGATGGTTGCGTCGGTTACAAGATGACAGGCTACCAGTGTATCGGGATCCTCTTTAGCGAGTACACTGTGACGAACTAAACCGGTTGGCTGTTTGAACCACTAGGTCTTGTTTTTGCAGAATCAGTCGACAAAAGACTCGTCGGCGCCGTGGCCTCCAGGTGGCCCTTGATAGGGTTGCTTTGGAGCGGTCGCAAAGGAATCCTGCGCCGCCAGATTACGCAACGCGAGCCACGACAGCGACGCGTGTTTGCGACAAACCAACACGCGGGTCTAGTAGTAGAGTGCAATCGGCTAAGCACGGGGAAAAGTCCCCACATGCGCCTTGGCGGCTAGGCCATGCATGCAACGGTCGAAAGTCGCCGGGAAGAGCGCCATTGGCACAGACGAAAGGGCACGGGATCTCGGCCATGGTTGTCTAGCTCTTAGGCACTCACAGTGTCAGCAGTGCAGTATCGGTCAATCCGACCATCAAAACCGTGCCGAAGGAAGACTAGACAGTATTGGGCCCTGGCGGTAAGGGGCCTGAATGTGGGGGGGGGTTTCGAGACAGGTGCTGGTAGGTATGTAATAGGTAATGCTGGGACTCTCAGAGGCAACTACTGGTGAGCGAGGGGTAGAAGTGACTGGCCGTCGGTGCCGGGGAAAAAGTCTGATGATAGCTCGGACAGATTGGGAGAGATGCTTCTCGGTCAAGATGCAGCTGCGGCAGACGACGGACGGTTGACGAATGGGCGGGAGTGCTGGTGTAGGATCGGTCCGATGGTTGGCAAGCAGCTACTTTGTACGTAGACTAACTAGGTAGCCAAGATAATTGTACCTGTATGTCGGTAAGACCGTGGGAGTCGGGATAGCGATGAAGAGCTCCATAATGGTCATTGGGGGGCCGGAAGGTCGGGATTTGCTTCTCCAAAAAACCTCGGTCCTCATCCAAATCGGGGGTGGCTCGGACACTGCGTATACGCAGTCGCGAACGATGAGTCGTCGGCTTGCAGTAGTTTGTCTAGGGTGTGGTTGGTCGTAGAAGCAGGGCAGACGAAGGCCGATAAAGGTCGATGGCCGGCTTCCAGAACGTGTCGTGGAATATGCAGGCGGATGCCTCGCGTCGAGTATCAATACAGCCGAGAGCGTGTGTCGTGACGGTGCTTGTGATGGCGAGGTTGGTGACCAACCATGGGTGATGATTGAAAATTGAAGGCGTAAACATCGTGAATGAATCTACATAGGTAATAGTACATAATACATGCATGGTATGTAGGTAGGCAGTCGGTACGTGCCTAAAGAGAGAGTCGATACGTACCTGCCGCAAGGATGGACTGGTGCGGTGTCGGAACAACGGTGGCCGAGGTGGCCGAGGGGGTGGGGCGGGAGCTGCCGGGGGCTACTATGTACCTGTGGAAGCGGTGGCGCTGCGAGACACAAACTGCCTAGTGGCAAGGTAGGTAGGTGCATGCTACGTAGGTGTCGGTATGGGAAAGTGATTCTAGGGTTTTTACTTGCCTGCTCTAGCCTGCATATTCGTACTCAGGTCGGAACAGTAGGTATGTATTTATATGTGGACAGAGAAAGAGGAATGGTAAAGGGGGAGAGTTTGGGGGTGGAGCCCGATGTACATAAAAGTACGCTTGATACTTACAAGCACGCAGCCTGCAGATGTTGGTCCGAGAAGAGGAGGAAAGAAAACGACGATGAAGAACCATTCCAATGACGGTTCGAGGCTGGCATATGGCACCGGAGAGGCGGGCTTACATACCTGGTAGTAGTGTAGTGTACTACTAGGAGTATGTAGTAAGCAACTGGCGTGGGCAGGCTGTCTGTCGTCCATCAGTCAGAGTCAGTCCATCGAGTCCGTGTCCAAGTGTCGTCTATTGGACTCTTACCATGTCAATACTTTGGATTACCTACACGGACCAAACGCCTAGGTTTTCCCTTAGTAATTCGGGTGTTTGAGGGCCTCTCCGCTTCCATCCTTGTCCCGCCTGCCCTCTCTTGTCACCAAAACCAATCAAATCCGATACAGCCCAGCCCAGCCCAGTCCAGTCCATCCAGCTTTGTCGAGCCGATTCCCGATTGCTACTGACTTACGATGGCCTCTCCTCATATTCCCATTACCTCACTTCATCACACCCCCCGACTGGTTTAGATGGTGGAAAGGGAGAGAGGGGGCATTCGAATGCTGCTGCGCTCCTTCAGCTGACAGGGAAAGAAAAAAAAGGAGGAAGGGGGCAGCAGATGAAATGAAAAAAAAAAAAAGGAGAAAAAAAAAGAGAGGGAGAGAGGGGGAGGAAAAAAAGAAGTAAATAAAAATAACACCAGGCGTCATGTCTTGCCTGCCCGCTGACATTGCATTTCCATCTCCGCCAAACCCGGGTGGTCATCCGTTTTCTCCGTCTTTCATGCTTTTCCAATCTGCAAGTATCTCCCCGGCGTCCGACACTACGTACCCACCTACCCTACCAACCTACCTGCCTATGTTAGGGTAAGTAAGTACAGCCACTCACCGACCCAGCGAGTCCTTCTCCATTTTACCCCATTTTTTGCTCTGCGCACCCCCCCGTCCGTCCGTCCGTCCGTCCCGCTGTGCCTGCAAGTGTCACCTCCTTCCCCCATTCCATTCCAGCATCTTGGTGTGTGTGTGTGTTCTGTTCCATCACAGAGCCTTTCCCTGTCCATCCCAGTCCAGTCCACCTCTTCTCTCCTTCTCCAGTTTCCGGTGCACGTTCTCCGGTTTCGCCTCACCTTTTGCTGTCATTCCCTCCTCCTTCTGCTCCTCCTCCTCCTCCACCACCACCGCCTCCACCCGTTTACCGTTACTGGCAATTTTTCCAGCCCAAACCCTTCTGGGGTCTTCTTCTCCGACAAACCAACAACCATTGGCACCATCTCGTACGCTTTGGGGAGACAATGTTGGATTTCTGCACCTCTACTGGCCCCGTCTTCCCATGGTTATGAGCTTGCTCCTCGCTTACTCCGCAACACCATAGGTGAGTGAGTTTTGACTTCCGCCCTGCGTAGCTGAGAGCCTCGGCCGGCCGGGACGGGTGTAACAATACAAGACGACCACAACTAAACTACTACCTACCGTTCCCAAGGGGCGACCGCAGCTTGTCTTGTCCAACGAAACCCACGCTGACTGACTGACACTTTGTTCCAGGCGATTGTCGCGCATCCAGGCGCACTACCCCGAATCCCTCCCTCCCGACTCGTCCCTCCGCCTTCCTCTTCTTCCGAACCCTCCCCGTCCCCAGACATGCCCGACAAAAACATCACAACCATTTCCTATGCCGCCGGCGCCTCCCTCGCCGCCATTGCCCTCGTCTACGTCTTTGCCCCCACCTTCACAATCGATGAGTCCAGCACCTCGTCTTCCCGGAGGAAGGGCGTCGTCGGCCTGCGCAATGCCGCCAACGACTGCTTCATCAACTCGACCCTGCAGGCCCTCGCCGGCCTGGGCGAGCTGCGCGTCTACCTGATCCGAGAGACCCACCGCCGAAACATCGACGACGAGGGCGTCTACGCCCACCTGGTCCAGCCGCCCGGCAAAGTCTACCCCGATTGGAAAATCGAGGGCATGCAGCGCGGCTTGGTCACCCAAGGCCTAAAGGACATGCTCGACTCGCTGAACGAGCGCCCAATCTATAAAAAGTCAATATCCGCCATCGATTTTGTAAGAGTGCTCGAGACGGCCTTCCGCCAACGCATCAGCCGCCAACAGCAGGACGCCCAGGAGTTTCTGCAAATCGTCGCCGAGCGCCTCAAGGAGGAGTACCACGCCGGGGAAAGAGCCCGCGCCCATGCGAAATCGGTGACCTCGCGGGCCACGTCGGCCGGCTCCAACCTCAACGGCGACGCAGTCCACCAACAGCTGGAGGACCTCGACAAGGCCGACGACAGTCAGGGCGGCGGCGACGACGAGTCCTCTTCCGCACTGCCGACGCCCACGCAACCCCAGCTTGAGGCTGACGGCGTCAGCCATGATGACGAGGGCTTCCCCATGGAAGGAAAATACGAGTCGCAGTCGGAATGCCAGACGTGCGGTCACAAGACGAAGCCGAGGGAGGAGTCTTTCTATATGCTGACACTGAACGTGCCTCAAGTCAGCTCTACCACGCTTAGCTCGTGTTTCGACGAAATATTCAAAACGGAGATGATTGACGACTTCAAGTGCGAGAGGTGTCGGCTGATCCAGGCGGAAGAGTCTCTCAAGCAGGACCTGGCCAAGGCCCAGGGCGAAAGCGAGAAGGCAGCGCTCGAGGAAACGGTGCGCAAGCTGCGCCATGCAATTGACTTTGACCCGGAACACGTCCCCGAGGATGTGGTGCTTCCCAACATCAGCGAGGCGCCCAAGCGCAAGATCGCACGATCCACGCGCCTCACCTCCTTCCCGCGCATCCTGGCCGTCCACCTCTCGCGCTCCATTTACGACCAGACATCGACCAAGAACTCGGCCAAGGTCGCCTTCCCCGAGCGCCTGCCCCTCGGCGGCCTGCGCGACCGCCGCAACTACAAGCTGCTGGGGCTGGTCACCCACAAGGGGAGCCACCACAGCGGGCACTACGAATCCTTCCGCCGCCAGAACACGTACGCCCCGTACCCGAACCAGAACACGTTCCAGCCCTCGGGCATCTACAGCAAGACGACAAGCCCGGCCGCGACGCCGCAGCCTTCGACGCCGCAGCTCGACGCGATCGCGCGAGGCGTCAGCCCTGCCATGTCGACGCCCGATCTCCTGACCCCGACCTCGGAAGCGAACTCATCCACACTGTCCGACTCCTCCCTGGACGCCTCGTCGTCGAGAGGCCACGCGCGGAAGCGCGTCAGCCCGACCTCGGCACCGCGCGACAGGCAGAGGGAGCCCGACTCGGCGAGCCTCCGGTCCGTACGCTCCTTGACTGCCTCGGCCAGGAGCACCGTCTCCAAGATCTCACACAAGGTGAATGGCAACAGCACGCCGGGGAGCAGCCCGCCGCCGGGTCCGACACCGATGGCTGTGGCACCGCGGCCCCCCGCGCACAGGTCGCGCAAGAAGCAGCAAGTTGACCGCTGGTGGCGCATCAGCGACGAAAAGGTCCGCGAGGCCAAGACGAGCGAGGTGCTCGACCTGCGCCGCGAGGTATATCTCCTGTTCTACGAGCTCGAGAGGGGAGACAATAGTCCGTAGAGCGAGGCTGGCGACGACGGCCCCTCTCCGCATGGGACGTTGCCGCCGGAGCTCGCGCCATTCCGGTGCTACACGGCCGCCGCCTCGATGAGGATGACTCTTTGGCGGTGAACCGAGTGATACCTCGGCTCCTAGGTGAGAGAATGAAACGAGGAGTGAAAGAGAAATGACTGGAGGGAGGCAGACGGAGAGAGGGAGAGAGAGACAGAGATGAAAGATAGCTGTCGTTGTGAACATAAACCCTCACTCGGTTGCATGCACATACGGCTGCATCGGAGAACACAAAAAATGCATCGGCTGGGCGTACAATAGTCTTTTTTTGTTTTTCTTCTTGTCTTTTGTTTTATTCTTCCCGCCCCCCCTCCCTGTCATTTAAGCATCGACATGTTTGGGGCCGTTCCCTTCCTCTGCCGGGGGTGTTTCCCAATCAGCGTCTGACATAAAGTAGAAGCGGCCGGTCTGGTGGAAGAGGCAGAGCAGAGCAGGAAGCGAATCTGTCGTTGGGGGTGGGGATGTGTAGGGTTCAAGAGATGCCCACGAATGGCAAAGCATTGCGGCGGTACATAGAGCGGTACAGGTAGAGATAGCGAGAGGGGGGGAGGGGAAGAGAGAGAGAGAGTGAGAGAGAGAGAGAGAGTTGAGAAGAATTCTAAAAATAAACAAAAAAGATGAAGCCGTCAAAAGATCAACCCACCCAACTGGTAAACTTTCATGCCCCATCCATCCATCCATCCCATGCAGCCGACCCTCGGGCCCTGCCCGCCGCGTCTGCATGTCTGCATGACGGGCGCATGCATGCGTATGCGCATCCTTTTTTCCATCTTTTTATTGTTTTTTACTTTTTTTTCTTCACCTTCTTCTCGGATGCGCTCGCCTCTCGGACTACCTACCTGCTTCACATCGGACGACGCGGTCCCCCGGCCGGGAGGAGTTGAGTTGAGTGGGGGGGACTCTTTTATCTTCGTCGATTCGAGTTTTGGCTGGCCCGAGAAGGCAGACCATTATCAATCACATGGACGTTTTCGGCGGCTATCAAGAAAAAAGAAAGAGAATAAAAAAGAATAAAAGAACATATGTTCTTATTTTTTTAACCCCCCAAAGTAAGGGTGCACTCCCGTCCAATTAGTCGTACCTCGTGCTATGTAGTTAGTACCATACCCGCGCGCGTGTGTATGTGTATGTGTGTGTGTTTGTTCGTAGCGAACAAACTCCATGCGCCAACATTCTAGCTCTGCGCGCTCGTCTTCCATTCCCTCCCAAGCCATGTTGTCCCCGAACCAGCCTTGGGGCCCGTTTTACAATAGTCCCTCCAAACCCCGCGTAGGGTCCACCTGTGCGCGTTGCCATCAACGCCCCTTTCTCCCAGCCATCGAGCCGTCGCCCCGTCTCATCATGACTTCTGACCCAGGATCTCCTCGGCAATCTTGGCCTGGTCGGCTTCGTTGAGGGGGGCCTGGCTGCGGACCTTGTCCGCCTTCTCGGCGTCGTACCGCCAGAGGCCGCCCGTCTTTTCGGCGTCTCCGGTGGTCGGCAGACCGACCTGGGCGCCGAGGGACTCGAGGACGGCGTCGCCGCCGGCCTGGCGGTCGGTGAAGTATCTGCGCTCCCAGGTGCGGCCCTCGGCCTTCTCCTTGGCGCGGAGCTCGCGCTGGGCCTTCTCGATGGCGCTCTTCTCGCGGGAGACGAGGTCCATGTCGCCCTTGGCGATGCCGTCGGCGACGCCCTTCCAGGCGCGGCGCGACTCGAGCGGGTGCTGCTTGTCGATGGGGGCGACGATGAGCTTCGAGGTGGGGTGCTCGGAGGCGTCGTACGTCTCGATGAGCGTCTTGGACGAGTTGTGCTTGGGGCTGCCCTCGTGGATCTCAAACGACTTTGTCCAGACGCCGGTGATGTTGTAGGCGACGTCCTTCTCCTTGCCGGCGGGGTAGACGCTGGCGGTGACGCTGTTCTTCTTGCCCGAGAGCCAGCCCTTGCCCGAGTAGTCGATCTTGGAGGTGAAGCCGGTGGACGAGGTGATGAAGGAGGTGCCCTCGAGCTCGATGAAAGGGGCGCCGAAGATGAGGCCCTCGATGTGCAGCGCGGGGAGGGTGATGAGGTACGTCTCCGTCTTGCCGGCGTCGGGGGAGGGGAGGGTCAGGACGGCGTGGCCGATCTGCTTAATGTTGATGGTGCGGCTGAACGTCGCCTTTTGAGCGTTGAAGCCCTCGAGGTGTACGCCCGAGGCGAGGTTGGTGATGGAGTAGGCCGTCGCGGGAGGGTGGTGGCTGCGCAAGCACGACAACGGTCAGCGTTTCGTTTCCATGGGGGGTTTGCAGAAGCAGAAGTAGGAGTTTTTTTCGTTTTCTTTTTCTTTCTTCTTTTTTCCGACAGAGAGGGGGCTGCCTCACCTAACCTGCTCACTGATGAGCTCTGTCGTGCCGGCCTCGTCCTCCCACTTGCCTAGGAAGAGCTCGCCGAGGAAAGGGTTGAGGGGCTTCTTCTCGTTGCCGTACTGCTCGCTGCGAGAGGCGTACTGCTGCTTGAGGGTGGTGATGAACCATTTTGTGACGAGGAGGGCGCGCTTGGCGGGGTCGGCCTCCTTTGCGGGAGCAGCGAAGATGGAGGGGTGCTCGCACCAGTAAGAGGAGAACTCGGTCAGGGAGGTGCTCGACAGGATGAAGGGAGGGGCCGTCAGGGAGGAGAGGTCGCCGTTGAAGGAGGCGATGGACTAGATAGAGGGAGATGAGGAGTCAGCCTACATGGTCTACTTGCGCGAGAAGCAGTTTGGGCAGAGGGAGGGAGGCGCGCGACAAGGAGGAGGGAGAGGAAGCGTTACCTTGAGGAAAGCTCCCCAGCTGCCCTGGTTGGCCTGGGACTGAGCTGCTGGCTGGGTCTGGTCGGCCATGGTTGACGAGGGTTGAGATGGTTGGAAGAAGGGCGTCAGTTGCAGAGAGAGAGAGTGTGTGTGTGTTTGTGTTTCTCTCGGACTCGATTCGTGAATAGCCTCGTAAAAAGGAATAAAAATGTATCTTTTTTTATTCTATTTTATTTTGTTGCTTGGGAGGGAGTGTGTAAGTTTCCAAGATGCGAGCGAATACGTAGGTGGGGGGGCGGCTGCGTTGCTGAAGAGTGGGTGTGTCTCCCCCAGTGTCCCAGTGTCATCTTATGAGAGAGTGGGATCGGATGTCGTAGTGTCATTCATGGGCAGCGCTGTCTGTTGCTGTACGTACGTACCTACCTATACAGATGTAGCTACCTCCTGGCTGGGTGGTTACCTTTTGGCGGGGCTGTTCCTCAACAAGCGGGGGCTGCATTTGCTTTTGGGCGCGAGCTCCAAGTACCATAGGTTACGGATAGGTGACAAGGTAAACTACCTAGGTACCTATGTACCTACGAGCACATATACAACTACTCACCCGGACATGGAAAATGAAGTAAAGGTAGATCCGCATTCGGGTTGGCTGGGCGATGGGACAGCAGCCGGAGAGGACACCCGGCAGTGGTTCGTTTTCGGGTTCGATCGAATCCGTGTCATTCATTGCCAATGGATGTTATGTAGGTATGTATGAATGGATGCTGCAGTTTATGGTAAACTACATACATGATATGGGAGGGGCGCTTCAGTCGACGTCAGCTTTCCGTCGCCGTCTTGCCGCCAGCAGCGACTGCACTAATCGGATGTGCTTGAACTAGATGATGTACCACATTGAGTAGCTGGGATGGAGCGTGGCTGTGTATGTGCGTGTGTGGGTGTGTGTGTGCATCCAAGTCGAAACGTCATCGTCATCGCCCGAGGGTCATCGGACGGAGGACGAGGGGCCGCACGCTGGACTACCTACGCAGGTACACGCATTCGAATCTCGTTTCGTTTCGTTTTGTGGGGTCGAGTCGAGTCGAGGCCAGTCGCCCCTCCGGACGTCACCAGCCACAGCACGTGCTCGCCGAGTGCCACACTGCGCCGCGTGCCCACTCCATCAACCAACCCTACCTACTACTAGTGCACTTCGTACCTCACCTGCCCTGCCCTGGATCAGATGAAGCACCTTTGCACAGGAAGCTCGCTCCTCCATCGGGCCTGGGCCGCACGGCACCGCACGGCACCGCACGGCACCGCACCCCTGCCTGAGCCCGAGCTCTCGGCCTGCGAGCCGGTGAGAGATGGGTATGATCCCCGTGGGGTCTACAAACAAACAAACATGCGACATCAGATTCGCAGGCAGGCACAGCTCCTTCCTCAAAAAGAAATCAGTGGCTTGGTTCGACAAGACTACAAGACAAAACCAAGGGGGGGTGTACGAAGGCAATCAACGCCATTTCCCCTGACCCATTCCGAGATGTATCTGTAAAAACCGACCTGTTCGCCGCCTCAACGCCAATGGTTTTTTTTTTAAACCCGGGGGGGGGGGGGGGGGGGGGGGGGGTTCCATCATCATCGTCATGTTCTCCGTTAGACAGCTGCTCCCTCCCTCGCCGTCTCAGCAGAGTGCCCGCAGCTTCTCGACCTCTTCCACGTTGATGCCCGAGTAGTGGCCGTCGGCCGGCTCGCCCAGTATCATCCACGGGCTCAGTCTGCACTCCCTGCTCTCCTCGACCCACGTCCACGCCAGGCACTCGGCTGCCAGAGCCTCGCACTCTTCCAGGCACGCCTCCCCGCTTTCCGTCGCCGGCAGCACTTTCGCCCGCTCGTCCGTCCTCCCGACGAAGTCCCGGCCCGCCCGGACCGGGAGCCGCCTAAAGTCCTCCGTCGACGGCGCGCCGTAAATCTCCCACAGCTGCCCCCAGAACACGGGGCTCCGCTCGTCCCTGAAGGCGGCCCCGATCCTCTCCATCTCCGCCGGGTCCGCCACGCCGTGGAACGAGACCAGCGGCGAGCAGAACCGGTCCGCCATGATCCTGGAGACGCCGGGCCTCTCGCCGTTGAAGAAGTGGCTGTGCCGCTCGTCGAGGTAGACGCCGATCTTCTGGAACGCCGTCGCCAACAGCCTGTCGCCCCACGTCTCCTCGAGCGAGCGCTCCTGCGCCGCGGCCACGACGTCGCGCCGCGAGAGCAGCCGCCGGGCCGCCTCGTGCGAGATGACCACCGCCGACCCGCCGTGCGCGAACCGCCCCCTGAAGTCGCCCACGGCGTTGCCAATGTACTGCGGCGCGTCCGGGTCCCAGTGCGCCAGCAGGAGCCGCAGGGACGACCTGACGAGGTACGTGTCGTCGTCGAGGATGACGTACCACTTCTTCGGCGGGAGGTTGTCGTAGACGTACTCGAGGCCCCAGATGAACTGCGAAAAAACAATGTTAGTGGGCCGCTCCCCGAAACTGGCTGGCAGCGAGGGAGGCTAAACACGCGCAGAAGGGAGGGGACAGTGAGGACGGTGGGATGAGTTTACCTTGAGCGCGTCGAGATCCCATCCGAAGCTTTTGCCGACCTCGGTCGCCTTGGCGTCGTCGCCGTCCCGGACGGCGTCCTTGAGGGCCAGGTACTCCTTGAACTTGGGCGCGTCGTGGTGGGACCTCATCTCGGGCATGGCCATGACGCCGCCGACGGCGTCGTGGACGTGGACGCCCGCCATCTTGCCGCCGCTGTCGCCGGGCGGCGTCCAGTCGCCCACGACGACGAAGGACCTGGCGTCCTGCTCCGCGGCAAGGCCCAGCGCCCCAAGCTGCGCCGCGAGGCGGTGCCGGGTGCCGTAGCCGGTCTTGATGAGCAGCCCCACGTCGGTGTCGTACTCGATGGGGTACCTGGCCGGCTCGTACAGCCAGGCGTCCTTGTCGACGCCGGACCCGCGGAACCAGAGCTGCAGGCCCGAGAAGTTGAAGCGGAAGGCCAGGACGAGCGGGTTGTCGTACGGCAGGAGCAGGTACAGCAGGGCGTTTCCGATCAGGAAGGAGAAGAAGACAGTGACGAGCAGGCGCTTGATGCGCGGTGAGGGGAGAATCATGGCTGACGGACGGGTTCAGACTCGGTGTGCAGGCGGGATTGACGGTCGTGAGCAGTTGGTGGCGTGATGAGGATGCGATGAGGGCGTCATGAGGTTATGGTAGCCCTCATGCCACCGGGTGGTTGGGGGATGTCGGAACAGAGATTGAGGCCCAATGCGGCGTGTAGAGATGAGGCAAGTGGCGAATAAGAGAGGCGCGAGAGCTTATGCTCGGTTTGTGACGTTTGCCGGGGGGTTCGTTTGGTGACGGGACCGGGGTCGATGGTGATGAAAAGGGTCGCTTCTTTGGTGTCGCTGTCGGTGCTAGTGGGTGGCGGGCTCTGAAGCCATTCGCAATTCCGGCGGCGGCGACCACAACGGCGCAGCAAAAACCTGCGAAGCTCGCGCGAGAAACGTCGGAAAAGACGAGGTGGGAGAAAGGAACGGAAGGTCGGCGGCCACATGCTTCCCAAAGTTTCAGGCCATGCGAAGGAATTAATTATTAGTAAAGTACCTCGAGGAGAGGAGGGAGGGACGCAAACAGCCCGAAGGTGGGAGAAGCGTCATAGAGACAAAATACACAAGGTTGAGCACAGGCGCGCCAGGGCACAGGGACTGTGTATGTATGTACTGTATGTACGTATTGGACGTACCTACGTACGTACCTACGTCTGAATGTGCTGCAGCGAGCCGCGCCACCGGCAGGCAGCCTGCATGGCTTCACTGGCATCGCGTCAAGCCATTGGACGGTCCCTGGCCGGCCAAGAAACACCCAAGAAGTGTTACAAAATTACATGTCCGCGCCCCTCGAGTCGGCTTGTCTGGTTGTCTGGTCTGGCGCTTCAGTTCCGTCTGGCCAGTCCAGTCCGCCCGCTGTGGTGATTGAGAAGAGAGGGGGGGGTGCTCTCTCCCATCAACGTTGTCTTGGAATGTCTTGGATGCTCTGTATCCTGGATGCCCAGAAAGCAAAGAGTTGGCACAGCCCCCAACCAAGCATTTGCGCGTCTCATGTTCATGTTCATATTCATGTCCATGTCCATGTCCATGTCCATGTTCACCAGCTCCTCTTACGGGCAAGAGTCCAGAACTTTACAGACTAGATGGAGACTAGAGCCGCGAGATGACAGTGTGATGATACAAGAAAACTTGCCTCCACCCCCGTCTCCCCTTTTTCCCCCTTCCTCTCAAAGTCATGGGTCATGCCAGATATTTTCTCTTTACGCCCCTGGTCTCTTGTTTCTTCCGTTTTCGAGCATTTGAAGCGAAGCTGGAATGTTGAACCCGGCTGATTTACTCCACGTACCGACCCCCCGGTTCCCCCATCCTCGGGAAGATCCAGTTACATCGGCACCATCCCATCGGATATGCGGCGCATATCTTATCACAGGCCCCTCCCTTCCAGCCAGTGAAGAGCTCCGCGCGGCCAATCCCACCATCATCTGTTACCGCTCCATCGCCGTGGCGCCATCATCGTCGCATACCCAGTCACTGCGTCACGAGCATGCCTTTGCGTAGACGTCTCTTCTGTACACGCAGCTCACACACCCATGCCATGCCATGCCATGCATGCACGCATGCATTCATTGTCGTTGTTAAAATGTCACCGTGTCGAAGGTGCTCCTCTGTCTAATGGCTCTCCCAAACTTGAAAAAGGCCCACGGAACCGGCATCAACGCCAGCGCGATGAATCCCAGTAGACTGCTAGCCCACCCAATGCCCAGACTGGTGTACACTAGATGTGAAACGTCAGCACGCCGCGACCTTGGCTCGCGGGCGAAAAAAAGAAAGAGAAAGAAAGAAAAAGATTTAAAAAAAAAATATGTATACATAAAAAACCAGGCGACTCACTTTGGACGATGAACAGAGGAAACGCTCCTGCAAGCACATATCTGGCCAGGCTGTTCGCGCTCGCCGCGCTGGCAATGTTCGTCCCCTTGTACACGTCGACGAGGTACTGCATCGTGCTCACAAAGACGCAGATGTTGCCCCACGCGAACGGCACGATGGCCACCGCCGGGCTGGCCCACGACACGCCCCGCCGCGCCGTCCACCCGAACCAGAAGAGCCCCAGCGGGAGCCCGACGCTGCCCACCATGGCCGGGTACAGCCGGTGCTCCGGCGGCGTGCGCTGCGGCGGGTGCCGCCGCGCCTGCGGGAGGTAGAGGGCGGCGTTGCAGAGCAGGACCGTCAGGGAGCCCAGCACGCAGCCGACGATTATCGACACGAAGACGAGGCCCTGCTGCTCGACGCCGAAGCCGTACACGGTGCCGAAGACGTAGGGGAGCGCCGCGAAGAAGGAGAAGAGCGTCGCGAACTCGCACGCCACGTACAGGCAGATGAAGGAGACGATGGGCTCCGTGAACATCATCCGGACCGGCCGCGCGAGCGCCGTCGTCGCGAACTGCCGCGCGCGCTCGCGGGCCGCCGGCCGGGGCTCGACGGCCAGGCCGAGCTGCGCGGCGCGCCGCCGCCTGAGGACGGCGTGGTAGGTCTCCTTGCCGAAGAGCGTCGACGCTATGGAGGCGGCGATGAAGAGCAGCATCGTCCACTGCGTCCAGCGCCAGCCCTTGCGGTTGACGACGAAAGAGCCGATGACGGGTCTATTCCTCCCCCAAATACCCCGGGAAAAGTGTCAGCATAATCCGTCATTTCTGCCAACAAAAAACCGCTTAGGGTTTCCGAACTCACCCGAGCCCCGGGCCCAGGAACGGCATGGGGATGTACGTCGTGGTGGGCAGCGCGCGGTCGGAGGGCCGGTACGTCTCGTTGATGGTCCCGCTGCCGATGGCCAGGCTGGGCGACAGGCAGAACCCCGCGAGGAAGCGCAGGACGCAGACGCCGGCGAAGCTGTGGCAGAAGCCGACGCCGAGGGTGAAGAGGCCGCCGAGGGGGAGGCTGACGAGGTAGACGGGGTACCTGCCCACCGTCTCCGACAGCGGGCCGCCGACGACGGGGCCCAGGCCGAGGGCGAAGACGTACATGGAAAGCGGGACGACGGCCTGCGTCGCGGTGACGCCGAACTCCTCCATGAGCTGGTGGCGGGCCGGGCTGATTATCGAGGTGCCGAGTGATCTGGGGGAACCGGTGGGTCAGCTGGTCCTGGAGGGTTTTTCGGGCAGAGGGCCATGGGAGAGCCGAGGGGGAGGGGGAGGGGGCGGGGTGCCTACGCGGTGAATGCCGCCAGCGAGAGCATCACAATCTGCTTGATCTTTTGTCGTGCAGACCAGTTCATGGGGTTGTGGGGGTCGGTAGCCCAATCCCAATCCGCATTGCTTTGGACATGCTTGCTCGCTCCATCGCCAGGCCGTGCCTCGCTGCCCTTGGTGACTTGCTGCTTCTCGGGATCGTGCCCGAGACGGCCATCGCTGGAAGAGGCCGTCTTGGTCTCCTCCGAGGAGCGCGCCGGTAACTGCGAAGCCATCGGGTCGCGAGAGCTGGTGGGCTTATGGGTGACGAGTTCGTCCAAAGCGGAGGAAGAGACTCGAGAGAATGAAGTGACGTGACTCTACGGGGAGGCGGATGAGCTAAAAGGCTTGTTTGTCGAGACGGAAGAGAGACTAACTGATTCGATGCTAGCCAGAGAGTAACCTACGCCGGCTGTGGATTTTGATAAGACACAGGAACGGCTCATACATATACCATTATTATTTTTTTCCACCGGTGATCACGTTGTAGAATCAAGCCATGGCCAACACGGTACGCCGCGAGTCGGAGACCAGGTCGAGCTTTCTTGCTCGGCGCCGACTTGAGCCTTGAGCCTCGAGCCTCAAGAGCGCGGCAGTCATCTCGCCCAGGGCCGGACCGGATAAGCCACCTGACGACATTGGCGAGGTCGGGCTCGAACTGTCTCAAACTAGAGTGTGGCTGCCAGCTTACCAAGTCGACGGGGGGAACACGGGGGGAGGGATGCTGAACAAGCAGAAGACAGCTATGGGAATAGGGTCGGTCCGCCGACGAAAACCGCGCCCATCCCTTGACTAACCATCCGGCGCCGAGCAACAGACCCCAAGACTGGGGTACCGGACTGGTAACTGTCCCGGGAATAATACGCAGTCACATCATAGTCCAGGCGCCACGATGTATAGCGCGCAAGGTTCATTAGCCGCGGCCCAGGTTTGGATTACTGATACGGGATATTACAAATCATTCAGTGTCGGCCGCAGCGAGAAGATGATCAAGACTCGGTCCCAGGCTACGTGACTTTTGGAGAGAGAGAGAGAGAGAGAGAGAGAGAGAGAGAGAGCGTATACAGCCTACCTAAGATGCGATGAAGATGTAGAAAGTCGGACAAAGTTATCGTTCAGGGACGGATAGATTGGGGGTCGACTTGCCGCCCTAAACCGGCAACCGGAGATCCCCCCGCACCCCCCAGCGAAACATCCATCATCCCTGCAAGCCAGAATGAAGAATAAAAAATAAAAATAAAAAAAAGCCCCGAAATTTTGTCTCCGTCATTTTCCCAGCTTCCCGCCAGTCAACGAACGCTCCCTCCCCCCCCTCCAAAACACCATCCATCGCACGATGCGATCCCGAAGCCACCACACCCGCCGTCCGTAATGTCCTCGACCGTGCCGACCGCCTCGACAGCCGCGTCCGCCCCGGCGTCGGTGCTCAGCCTCGATGCGCTCTTCAACAACCCCCTCTTCGCCGGCGGCATCGGCCTCGCCAGCCTGGGCGCCGCCGCCGCCTTCGCCCGCAAGGGCGTCGTCGTCGCCGCCGGGGCCGCCCGCCGCCGCCTCCTCGTCAACGTCGAGATCAGCAAGCAGGACCCGGCCTACCCGTGGATCCTCGCCTGGCTGTCGCAGCCGCGCGCCCCCGCCGGCTTCGTGGCCTCGCGCATCACCCGCATCCACAACCTCTCCGTCTCGACCACCACCACCACCTCGTCCCCACAGCGCGGCGCCGCCGGCCCGACCAGCGCCCACTTCTTCCTGCAGCCCGGCTACGGCCGCCACGTCGTGAAGCACGGCGGCGCTTACATCGCCGTCAACCGCGAGAAGCACAGCACCGCCAACATGAACACGGGCGAGCCCCACGAGATCGTCCAGCTGACGACGCTGTGGGCGCACCGCCACGTCTTCGAGGACATCTTTGGCGAGGCCCACGCGCTGGCGGCCAAGGCGAACGAGGGCAAGACGGTCGTCTACGCGGCGCGGGGCATGGAGTGGGCGCCGCTGGGCGACCCCCGCAAGAAGCGGCCCCTCGGCTCGGTGATACTGGACGAGGGCGTCAAGGAGGGCATCGTGGACGACGTCAGGGACTTTCTGGGCCGGCAGCAGTGGTACGTCGACCGCGGCATCCCGTACCGCCGCGGCTACCTCCTGTTCGGCCCGCCCGGCAGCGGCAAGAGCTCCTTCATCCAGTCCCTCGCCGGCGAGCTGGACTTTGGCGTGGCCATGGTCAACCTCAGCGAGACGGGCATGACGGACGACAAGCTGGCGTACCTCCTGACGAAGCTGCCGCGCCGGAGCATCCTCCTGCTCGAGGACGCCGACTCGGCCTTTGTCAACCGCCGCCGGCGCGACGCCGACGGCTACAGCGGCGCCAGCGTCACCTTCTCCGGGCTGCTCAACGCGCTCGACGGCCTGGCCGCCGGCGAGGAGCGCATCGCCTTCCTGACGACGAACCACATCGAGCGCCTCGACCCGGCCCTCATCCGCCCCGGCCGCGTCGACATGACGGTGCGCATCGGCGAGGCGACCAGGCACCAGGCCGGCCGGATGTGGGACCGGTTCTACGGCGACATCGACGCCGACGGCGCCGGCCGCGAGCGCTTCCTGCGGAGGCTCGAGGAGCTGGGCCTGTTCGGCGACGGTACGGGCGAGGCGGCCAACCGGTCCACCAGCACGGCCGCCATCCAGGGCCTGTTCCTGTTCAACAAGAACGACATGCAGGGCGCCATCGACATGGCCGAGGGCCTCATCCCGCGCAAGTTCGAGGCCGAGGACGCGATCCCGGAGGGCGCCATCAAGACGCGTGCGTAGAGCCGGTTGATGCTGCCGAGGGGCCCAGCTGTACAATACCCGTACACATTCTTTTTTGTAACAACATGTGTAATCCTAGATAGACACGCAATCTGACATGATACCCCCTCCCCCGACTGTTGTTGGGTCAAGTACCTACCCTACCTACCTACCTGCCTATGCATCGCATGCCTAGGTAGGTACTCAGCACGTGAGATTCGGCGATAGCGCCGCGCGCTACAGGGTGAGTTGCCCCCGGCCAGCGGCTGCCGACTCTGTGGGAAGGAAAGAGGTTCCGCCCACCTTCCTTCCTTCCTTCCGTCCTTCCCCTGCTGCCAACCTTATTTCCACCTCTCATGCGACCACTGACACATCCCATCACATCACATCACATCATATTCCCTCCTTCTCACCATCGTGCCTCAACGCCGCGCAGGATTCTGGTTTTTATATTTTTATATTTTTCAATCTTTTTCTGTCTTCCAAAACGTCCTGGACGAGGTTCACAGAAACCAACATTTCCAGGAACTGGCTTGCAAATCACACCCCCGTCACCCCACAGCGGCGCGTCTTTAGGCGCATCTCATTCGGACGTGTTCCAGGCAACCATCTCCGACCAAACGTCGACGCATCACACTCCAAGTCTCGCCGTTTTCCCGCCAACCACACACATACCGCAGGAACACATCTGCTCGTTGTCACCATGTCTGACAGATCGCGCCAGGCGAGTCTTTTCGAGTTCGCCTTCTCTAGAAAGGGAGGGAACCAAACCCCCAAATCCCAAGACACGACTCAACGCCAGAGCCAAGACACATCACAACCATCGTCTTCGTCCTCCCCCGCCCTGTCATCCTCATCAGCCACGACGCCGCAGCCTTCCGAATCCCAATCCCGACGCGGCGGCGGCGGCGACCGCTCCAACCCCTCGCTCGCCTCCGTCTCGGCCGAAACCCGCGCCGTCCTCCCCCAAATCCTCCCCCACCTGCCGCACCTCGACGCCGCCAAGTCCGAATCCCTGCACATGGACTACCTCCCGCCGCTCAGGTCCTCGGCCTGTCCCGCGCACCGGCCCCGCGCGCGGATCCGCGTCGTCAACGCCGACACCCTGAACGCCGCCGTCGACCTCGCGGCGCTGCGGCCCGACGGCGGCCGCGTCGCGGTCCTCAACATGGCCTCCGACATCCACCCGGGCGGCGGCTGGCTCAAGGGCGCCGTTGCGCAGGAGGAGGCCATGTGCTACCGCTCCTCGCTGTACCTGAGCCTGCACGCGCGGCACTACCCCCTGAAGCGCCGCGGCGGCCTGTACACGCCCGACGTCGTCGTCGTCCGCGGCGACATGGCGGGCGGCCACCGGCTGCTCGTCCCCGACGGGGTCGCGTACGCCGACCTGCCGGTCGTGAGCGTCCTCAGCGTCGCCGCGATCCGGAGGCCCGAGCTCAGGAGGCGGCAGGTCGCCACGACGACGGCGGCGGCGGCGGCGGCGGGGACGCGGGGCCAGGACGTCTACGTGTTCGCGCGGGCGGCGGACCGGGCGCTGACGCTGGAAAAGATGCGCCTGTGCCTGCGGATGGCGGCGAGCCGCGGCCACAGCCTGCTGGTGCTGGGCGCGCTGGGGTGCGGGGCGTTCAGGAACCCGCCCGAGGAGGTCGCGGCGTGCTGGCTCGAGGTGCTGGGCGAGGCCGAGTTCGGGGGCGGGTGGTGGCGGGAGGTCTGGTTCGCCGTCTACGACCGCAAGAACGAGGGCAACTTTGACGTGTTTGAAGACGTGCTGGGCGGCGTCGAGGCTTGACGGGTCAGGCGCGCGCTCCGGCAGAATTAGACCCACGTGGGGTGGGGGACGGCGAAGAAAATGTAATCCGAATTCCGCGCAGGCGGTCTCAAAACACCTCAGATAAACAGCTCACATACCAGCTCCAAGACGTAAGCGTGGTCATGATCTTCAAAGCCACTAGAAGCGCGTGAAAATGACGAATCACCGTTCAGAACATGCCCTGCATCTGATGGTGTGAGAGTCCATGAAAGAGGCACCGAAAGAGTGATACTCGACCGCGGACTTGACTAGTCGTGAAAAGCCGAGGCTCGTATGAGTAATCATGAAATAGGTAAGACGACGACGGGCTATCAAGTTAACCGCCGATCGAGGGTCGGTATTACAGGTGCCAGCCTAGTCTGAATATGGGTGACGAGTAGTAGGGGTACTGGTTCACTTACACGTGAGCAATAAGAAGCAACCATCGTGGGCTGCCTGGTTGAAAGGCAGGCTGGATATTCGCCGACAAGTCTCCAATGGGTTGGTTACCTTCAACGACGAATATCGTCGGTAGCTGCGACAACGCCCAGCCAGCATCGATCGCAACACCTCTGCATTGCCGGATTACCAATCCTGCTGCCATTACCCATCGCTGCAACATCTCAAGAAACATCGACGACCCAGGGCATTCCTCACTCACCGGATCGGGGCAACGCGATTAATAATCCATGGTAGTACAATAGTGTTTCGTAATGTTTGTCAGCATACTTATTTATACAATGCCGGTTCAAAGCCCGTCGGACTCGAGTATTGAAATAGGCACGTAGGGCTCTTTGTTGCGAATGCTCCTCCAACTTGTACATCAAACCAGAAACCATATCTTTTCCCAAGAAGAGCTCCATTTTACAGAACGCCTTGTGCTGAGCAGCGGGGATACCCAAGCATTATTCCCAAATGGCCGAATCGAACCTCTTCAAACCGCTGCGGGTGGGCAACACCACCCTCCAGCACAGGATCGTCATGGCGCCCCTCACCAGGTTCCGGGCGGACCACGAGACGCACGCGCCCCTCCCGATGGCCAAGGAGTACTACACCCAGCGGGCGTCGGTGCCCGGCACCATGATCATCACCGAGGCCACCTTCGTCTCGCGGGAGGTCGACGGCCTGGCGTACGCCGGCCTCCACCACACGCCCGGCATATACACCCGGGAGCAGGCGGCGGCCTGGAGGGACGTCACCGACGCCGTCCACGCCAGGGGCAGCTTCATCTGGATGCAGCTGTGGGCGCTGGGCCGCGCCGCCGACCCCGAGAAGGCGCGCGCGCGGGGCCACGCCGTCAAGGCCCCGAGCCCGATCCCCGCGGCCGAGGGGGCCCACGTGCCCGAGGAGATGACAAGGGCGGATATCCGGCGCGTGGTCGCGGACTTTGCCGCCGCCGCCCGCAGCGCCGTCGACGAGGCCGGCTTCGACGGCGTCGAGCTGCACGGGGCGAACGGGTACCTCATCGACCAGTTCCTCCAGGACCAGTCGAACAGGCGGACGGACGAGTACGGCGGCAGCGTCGAGAACCGGGCGCGATTCGCCGTCGAGCTCGCCGGGGCCGTCGTCGCGGCCGTCGGCCCGGACAGGGTCGGCATCCGGCTGTCGCCGTGGTCGGCCTTCCAGGGGATGCGCATGGCCGACCCGGTCCCGCAGTTCGCGCACGTCGCCCGGGCGCTGAGGGGCCTGGGGCTGGCGTACCTGCACGTCGTCGAAGCCCGCGTCGACGGCAACGCGGACAGGGAGAGCGCCGCGGACAGCGTCAGGTTCATGATCGACGCCTGGGACCGCGCGTCCCCCGTGCTCCTCGCGGGCGGCTTCGACCCGCAGAGCGCGCGGAAGGCGGCGGAGGAGAACAGGGACGCCGACGTCGCCATCGCGTTCGGCCGCTGGTTCATCTCGAACCCGGACCTGCCCTTCAGGGTCGAAAGGGGCATCCCGCTCACGCCGTACGAGCGGGAGACGTTCTACGCCGAGACGGAGAAGGGCTACACGGACTACTCCTTCAGCGACGAGTTTGTGGAAGGCGGCAGCAAGGTGCGTGGAGACAGACCTGTGGTTTCTGCCGTGACTGCGTAATAAGCGTTGTTCCATAGCTTGGCGTTGGAGAGAAAGTAAAGAGTCGGTATAAGAGAACGCCCCAAACATAGATTTATAGAAGTAATCGGTGTCTCGACAACAATCGCAAAACACCGACATGTATACCAACTCGGCATTAACTTTGTTTCACATATGATCATTCAACGGCAGACAAGATCTTCTAATTCGTCATATCCGAGTTACTAAACGAAGACCATGAAGTTCGAAGCGTATCCAGGTGAACCTTTACACTGTCATTGCTGGAATTCGAAATCACCCATGGGCTGAAACTTTACATCAGTAGGAGACAACAACCCAGAGAATGAAACTATCCCAAACAACTCATAATACATCATGACTAGTGACCTATGTCAGAAAACCGCCCTCCCCACATGTCCATTAGTTAACCTGCAACAACCAACATGTCCTCTAAGCATGTATCGAGCATTCATCCTCACCTCGGCGCTGGCGTCGAAAACCTCGGCACACGTCGTTCTTGAGAACTCAAAACCTTTCAAGTTTGTCGCTGACGGCCTTACTTACAATGGAGTAGCGCAGCGTTAAAGACGAAGAGACCGGCAAAGGAGTTTCGTGTGCCTTTTCCTGGGTTATGAATGATGCGAGGGCGCAGACTCCGGATGAACAGAATAGCAGAATGAGGGACCATAAAACTAACCTGTTCATGCGGACAAGTTCTGTATAGTTGTACCTCCTTACCGAATGTGTCTGGTATCAAATACCAAGAAGCCTTGCTGCATGCATCTTCTTCCTTGCTAAGAACAAAACAAAGAAAAAAGAAAATAGGAAGTAGGCAACTTGACATGACATAGACAACCGATTTCCCTTAAGAACAGCTAAATCTGGCATTTCAACATTTAGTTGAGGTTTCGCGGACAGTTTGAACCTCTTATTCGTTTCAACCAAGTTAGTCGTAAATTGTCAAATAGAAAACTCCCCGTTCAAGTTTCCGACAACACCGTCGCCATGGCTGAATATGTGTTATAGTAACATCACTGAACCCAGCTGAGCAGGTGCCAACGTGTAACCAGTGCTGCGAAAGTCTCGCAATTCATAAAACCTACTCTTGTGGTCTCTTGTGCCCGGACTCGACGTTTCTCCGCACAGTGAGTCCCAACCTACGATGCACATAGCAAGCCCAGCTGCGTATGCGGAGAAGCTTTGGCCTCCTGCCCGAACAAGGCCAAGCCTTACGGACCATCCCGCCTGACCTCCGGAGCCCGGGTCCTTCCCCGCTGGAGAGTTACGGTTTTCCTGGGGTTTTGACGGCAACGATGCAGTCAACCCTGCGCCTGGTCAGTTCCATGTACGAGACGCCAAGGACCGCCAACCTATCAGGCCGAGCTGCCCATGGTTGGGCCTGTATCGTTACGTAAAACCGGCGCTTCCGTGCGTTTCCAGTCCTCTCACCTGCACAGTGTTCACACAAGGCAGAGTTTGGGATCCGGGAAACTCAACCATGTAACGCGACATGACATCCCAAGAGGCCCCGTGACCTCCGTGCTGGGGCGTTTGGCGGGCGGTGCCGGTCTCAAACGACATCACTGGACTGCCCATCGTCAAAAGAGTTCTTTATTCTTTTTTTGCCACGTTCCTCGTTTTGTTGCCAAAAACTTGAACAATTGAAGAATCAATGTCATGGCGTTCAAGAACCTAGCCCTCCGTCCAGTTCCTGATGTGGTTGTCGAGTACGACAGCGATACGGAGTTCGAATGGATTCAAACACCGTCAGATGACGCTCTGCCAGACGAGGATGAGATCAAGATAGACCCCAACGGGGATTTGATACTGCGCACCGGAGCCGATCCCTCATCTGGCGACACCTTATCGTTCCGCGTTTGCTCCAACACGTTACGCCGCTCATCCCCGTTTTGGAAAAGGTCGCTCCGCGAGGTGTCTTCCGAGATCAGAACGCACAATGGGGAATGGTGGGCGTGCACCCCGTCGCTCTACGCTTGCCAGTACGACAAGTCACCTGGACTGACCATCCTCCTCAACCTCATCCATTCCGAGTTCCATCGAGTACCAAGGAGTCCCACAATCACCGAGATCTATTACACGTTGTGCCTCGCAAGCTTGTACGAAATGGAGCAGGTTCTGCAACCGTGGATCGCGCAGTGGTATGGGTCGCTGAAAAGTGCGGAAACCAGCCGGAACGGCCGAGACCTTGGGATGCTCGCGTGCATAGCTTGGACACTGGGCGATGAGCGGCTATTTAAAAGAACGATTGTCAAAATCACGCTCACCTGCGTCGCCGACGAGGAGGGTCACATGATGACAGCCGATGGTGTTCGCTTGGACGATTATACTCACGACTCTCTTGGCTCACCCCTGATATCCGGTAAGCAGAGACGCACATGCAGTTTGCGATTGGATTCGACCCATAACCTTTTCTCAGAAACTATCCGTACAAAAAGAAGCCAGTTGGCCTTGGACCTGCCGTCACACCTGAATAATCTGGTCGGCAGGTTGATAGACGGCAAATGGCTATGCGTCGGTATTTCCGACATCCCAGTCACCAGGGACAAAAAATGCGACTATGTTGTTCTGGGGAGCGTGTTTGCGGGATTGATATACGTGCGAGGGACCAGAGCGACAGAGGTTGAGATCAGGCCAGACGAGAGCATCATGGACCTGCTGAAATCCCTCAAGCGAGTGCTTTCATACATGACATGCTACGAAAAGCATCTGAACTGCAACCCTGCAGGACGGATTGTGGCCGCAATGATGGAAACGATCGACGGAGTGGATATAGCGCTGAACACAGACTGCACCCTGAGAATGAGGGAACGGCGACAAAAGTTGGGCTTGGAAAGCATATCATAAGGCGCCAAGAGCTGGTGGAAACAAAAAGTTTTGAGATTGTTTATTGTAGGCATTGTGCGGCTCTTGGGTTGTACAGCTGATGGGGGTAGAAGTTCTCGTCGGAACCGCACCCCATAGAAAGACTCATGTCGTCTAGACAGAGGGGCTTGTATAGCAAACCAAGCACTAAACACGCACAACCTCAATGTCTGGAACCAATGCGATAACTAACGCCCAGCGTTGCTACCTATCGCCTGAGAAAGAGCAGAATTGCAAAAAGCAATTGCTATGACCGTGGCAGGGCTCGAACCTGCGACCTTCTCGGGATCAAGTGCACATACTTGTGAACGAGAAATCATAATCCACTAGAACACACAGCCGGTGTTGTTGGATTTTTAAGCTGTACAGCCGACCAAGTTAACTCCATCGCAGCGGTGCACAGAAAGATCTTAGCGAGATGAGGATGGGTATTGGCACGGTTGCATCCATCCGATGCCAGTTCTGCGTCTCTATATCCTTCAGGAGCGTACCTCTTTTTGGTTATTTCTCTATGTTACGAGGACAGCACTGGAAGTCTCACAAACGTCTCTAGAGTCATCGTGGTCAATTGCATGTCATTCCATCATAACTTGTGGTCTATGTGAGAGCTGATATATGCTAGCTTGATGAGAGAGATGTCTGCAAATGCATGAGCATCCTTGATGCAACCGAGGCATTCCCTTCATCAAGAGGGGAAGTGAAAGCAAATGCTGCGCTTCAGTGATTGGGAGCGTGCTCCTTTTGCTCGGCGCTCTCTTCTCTGTAGACATCGTACTTGTAAGTAGAACCTGGGTGATCAGTTCTCAGCCCCTTCTGCCCCTCGCCATAGATCCTCTCTCTGGCCGTCAACCGCACGTCCTCTGCGGGCGCCTCTGGGTAAATCCCACGACGTCGAAGCTCGGGGATGAGAAGATCAACAACATCCTCAAAGGTACCAGGGGTCGTCACATATCCTAGGTTGAATCCGTCGAGATCACCCTCCCGAACCCAGTACTCCAGCTCGTCTGCCACCTTCTCCGGACTTCCAACAGCTACGGGGCCGAGGCCTCCAATTGCCGCTCGCTCGGCGATTACACGGGGCGTCCATTTAGGTACGTGCTCGCTCGTCGTAGTGAAAGAGTCGAGAATGCTGCGAACCTTATGCGCCTCCAGCGAATCGGCAGCAGTGACTTCCTGGTCCACGGGGATCTTGGACAGATCAATACCCGTCCAGCCACTCACAAGGACCAATCCACCTATCACGGAAGCGTACTTCTTGAGCTCCTCGTGCTTGGCCTGGGCCTCTTCCTCTGTTCGGCCGATAATAGGAGTGAAGGTGGCAAAAAACTTCAACGATTGGGGGTCTCGGCCAAGGGCTGCCGCTTTCTCTCTGATCTGCTTGATCTTGGGTCTTAGGAGCTGGGGAGAATGCGAGGAAACAAAGATGCCCTCGGCGTGAGTAGCGGCAAACTCGGAGCCAGCTGCTGACGTGCCCGCCTGGAAGAGGAAGGGGGTTCTCTGAGGAGAGGGATCAACGATGTGGCGCGTGTCGAGATCGAAGAACTTTCCGTGGTGATGAATCGTTCGGATCTTGTCGGGGTCGGCGTAGCTGTCGTTTTCGGGATCAGGTGTAATTGCGTCATCCGCCCATGAACCCTCCCAAAGCCTATTAAGTCATTCGGTTAGAATTACTCCCATGAGGAGACGCAGCTTGAGGCTAGGAATGGCCGACCTACTTGTACAGCACTCTCAAATACTCATCCGCCTGTGCGTACCGCTCATCGTGAGGGATCGGGCTGTCAAGCCCGATGGCCTTGAAAGCAGCCTTCTTCCAGGAAGTGACAATGTTCCAACCGATACGACCCCTTGTGAAATGATCCAGACTCGAAAAGCGTTTGGCGAGCAGAAACGGTGGCTCGAAGGAGGTGGACGCGGTGATGGCGAACGAGAGGTTCTTGGTCACTGCAGCCATGGCACTAATCGGCTGTGTCTTGCTTAGCTGTTGTTGTTCCCGAGACAAAGGACTTACATACAATCGTAGGGTCCGTCATTGGCCATTGGGCCGCGCGACGTATGCAGTTGTCAAGACTCCCTTCGTATGTATCGTAGCCCCCGTAGGTGTCGGCTAGAAAAAGAGCATTGATACCACCTTTTTCCAACAGCTTTGCGAGATTAATCCAGTAGTCGAGGTCTCTCTTGGTTGCTGATTTGTCGGCAGGATTCTGTAATGTGCCCAGTCAGCAACCAGCCCATATCATGATCAATGTGCGCATGGGTTACAAACCTTCCACTGCCCTGGAGAAAGGTGTCCGACGGTGGACATGTCAAAAGCGTTCAGCAGAATCTGCTTCTTCCCGTTTGGACTGACGCCATCCCCGCCATTGGCAGCGCTGTGAATGGGTACCGAAGCCATGTTGTGTATGGTTGAGTAGGATTATCCTCGAGTCTTGCCTCCTGACTCCATTGCAATGGCGTGGCCTTGACGCTCTTTTATCAATCCAGGAAACATTCTGAATCTCTTCAACTTGGCGCAGACACGCGACGTAACTAGTCCAGCCAGTCGCCATGTCGTCATCCCCGTTGTTGCCCGTTGTGTGGGACTGGAGCGGGATATCATCTGCACGACGACCCCAATTCAACGTTTCCGATGCAGGGTGCAAGCTGGCGTGATCGCGGGTGCCGATGGTGCCATCTTGTATCCCCCTAGTCCGAACCAAGGAGTCTCGTTTCGGGGCTCAGCGCCGGTCGGCTATCTTTGACATCCGACGATAGTTGCTGATTGGCTCTCGGCCTGATGTATGTTTCGCCGACAGCGTGCGTGGTGGACCAAATAGAGGAGTAGCGTTTCCACGGCGGGTGGAATGCCTACTTGCAGATGCTGATGCAATGAGTAATCTGTTCGATTGACTACACGCCACTCTATCGCTCAGGTGCGGCCGGATCACCCGCCGCCTTAACGTGGTGGGATCCAGGGTTAGTAGGGTGAGTAGGGGGAGCCGGGTACTGCTACAGAAAACTGACAGTGAACTGTTAGTAGCTGTTAACCTAAAACTGTCAACGTATAACCATTGAGGTATAAACGCAAAGGTTTAGTTTGACTTTGTGATGTATTGCTTTGCGTTAATTAGTGGTGAATCCATCCACCCATCGCCTGACAGGGGGTTACCGGTGGAACCCTATTAGTTAGCTAGATGAGGGATAAAACCCCTATCTAGGCCTACGATAGTTACAGTTGGCTAGATTCGAATGTTGTTCCAACACTAACTAACCTACCTTTTGACTATTGCGAAGTAACCCCTATCGCTGACTTCATCACTCGGATCCACGCCTCTGACACTTCGCTCGTCCCCGTTTCATTGTAATATAGGATGCCCTCGAATTAAACTCATTTCCAGCAGTGAAGATTCTCCACGAAATTGTACGTAGTCTAGATTTTACTTTTTTTTTTTTT
>MU846034.1:0-58776 GCA_030867225.1 Colletotrichum caudatum | reverse complement strand
GGGGTAACCATCATTATTTCGAATGAAGGGGTTCTGGTGTGGTGTACCTGGAGAGATATCCGGGGGGCCCCATATGCCTAGGCAAGTGGGGCCTACTTGTCATATGATTACACCTATTGGATATAGATAACCCCTGACGCTTTTGATCGCCGTTTTGGATCTCTCAATCATTCAACCTCACACCTTCACACGTAAATTTGACGAAACAAGCCAAGACGTCAAATTCGATAACATATTCGTTTGTTATCTACGGCAGGTTTACTTCTCAAGGTATTTTCCTTTTCCGTATTTCATTCAGTCCATGTTTTCATTGCCTAACCGCTGAACCTTTAGTACCTTCCTGACATCCCTAATGACGGTGCCGATTCAGCCGGCTCTGGCGTCAGGCCCCAAGTCTCATACCACTATACCGTCATATGTAGCGACTTGGGGTTCTCTACCATGGGAAGTGCGGCAGATGATACTTCAAACTATTGCACGACAAACTTCTGGTTGGGGCGCCTACGCTTCCGTTTGTAAGGAGTGGCAGGCTATACTAGAGAAGGAAAGCTTCCGCCAGCTGAAGTTACAAGTTTCCTGTTTAGCTGATGTAGAAGCTATAATTGGTGTAAAACAAGCACAGCTTGTTAGACATGTCTGGCTAAATATCGAGCTAAAGCCATATACATGTCGAAGTTGTCAGGACACTGAAAGTTATTCATGGGCTTGTGGAAATAACCACGTGGCTAGACGCGCAATTACGAAGCTTTTTTCGATCTTGTCTCGATGGCCAGTGGTAGAGGGAGCCGAGCTGACACTGGAGCTGAGCATCCAGTCTCCTAGTGATAAGGAGCATTGCTTTAAGAACCTCTATTTTGGAGGTGTTGGCGAGGATGAGGATTTGAAAATCGACCGGTCTGGTCATCGCTTACCCCACCTCGACTCAAAGCATTCATTTCACGACCTTCAACATGGTTGGATGAATGGATGTCAGGTCGATGCCCCCAATGGAAATGCTTTGTTACGAATATTTGAGCCTCTCTATTTCAAATTCAAGGAAGGCCTCCCTCAAGTCAAAGCGGTAACACGATTTATACTTCGCCGACAATGTCGAAGACAGATCGAACCTCAAGTGCTAGGATCTCTATTCGATAAGCTTCCTCGATTACAATCATTAATCTATGAGCCATGGCAAAGTTGGGATAAGATAGCACAAGGTTTTCTTTGGGATTCCGGTAAGATATAGTATTTAACTACATATATTATACCTACTAACGACCTACTCTACAGAATACCTAAAGCTTATCGAATCCCATTTACCAAAAGCACTGAAAAAAATATCAGTGTTTGAAGAGACCAACGAAGAATACATCACCTCGTTTCGACCTGCCTTACCAACCACCGCACCTGATATAATCCGGATCACATCACCTACGGTCAGCGCTGCTTTTGCCAAAAGGAGTCTTAGTCTCGAGCAGCTCTCTGTTACATTTATGATTGAAGCTTCGGACTTCTTCCGGTCATGTCAACAAGATTGGGTTTGGAGCCACATGAGATTCCTAACTCTTACATCAAGGATACTTACCCAAACAGAGAATCTTAAGATAGAGAATCTCTTAAGAACTGCTGCTATAACTGCACTTTCAATTCCACACCTACATACAATGGTAATATGGAATGGTCGGAAGGGTGAAGCTTTTAAGTTCTTCTACCATGCAAAGTCTAGTTATACTTGTATTGGGTGGCAAGGAACATGGGATTGGAAGCTGGAACCTAGCCTGATACGCAATTGGCAGAGGGTTGCCGATCAAAATACTAGGCATGACCTCAAAGTCATTCCAGAGCCTCTCATTACTACAAGCATTGACTCTCATGCTCATGCCATCGAGCTCCTGGACTTACCCTCGGAGGTTGTGCATCCAGTATCTTTATTACAGATGCAAAGAGAAGCCGAATCGAGTTGGTACAAGAATTAGACATAGCTAGGCTTAATACTAGGTGTTATCTCTCATGAGTTAATGAAGTGATTTGACGTTCAACTTTAATGTACTGATTAGGGCGCCTTCCTAAATTCAGTATCTTCTGCCTTCATCTTGGGCCGAAAGGGAACTCTTCAAACCCCACTTCCACCCTGCTCACCCTGCTCACCCTGCTCACCCTCACCCCCGGTGTAAAGTTTGCGGGTTAAAGCAGCCACTTGAAAGTGAGCGGCAGGTTATACGATCGCAATTCAACATTAAAGTGAGGCGCCACTGGACCATTCTGTGCATAATGGGAAGCTACTTCTATCCATGCTTTATCGGCTTCGTCTAGACATTTGCCGTTCACGGTGTTGATAAGAGAACGGTGAGCCACCGGCACAATGCTCCTATGAACTGATTACTTTACCAGCCGCCGGGTCGCTAGACTGACACTGATTGAAGGTGTCTTGTGTATTGTACTGGGATTGAAGCTGGCATGTTGAATTCACTTCATCTACAGTTATACTGAAGCTGGATCAGGTGCAGGCTGTGCTCAAGCGCGACGGCGAGGCACTTGGCTGATGTGAAGATTTGAATTGGCCGAGTCCGAATTTGGTAAAACAAGTCATGAAAATAGTCTTGTCGTTTTGGAAGCAGTCTTGTGGTATATGAAAAGTTGCCTGGCGACAACAATCTGTCAATGAGTAGGTTGCCGCTGGATGTTGTTCAGATGAAAGCTACTGATAATTAGGAACAGCTCTGGTTCTTGTCTGGATTAAAAGACAAAACCTGAGAAATCCTCAGTCAAACACCAGCTATTACAAGGCTTGTTCATAAGATGCCAACAACGCTTTTGCTTCGTGCATATATCAAAGACCTGCACCTTGACTTCTTCAACAGTGTCATTTTCTCAGCTCTGAAACCCGTGCTGGCTTGTGATTTGTGATCAAAGTCTGTCAGTTTTAATACCAAGCCTTAATCGCTCTTGTCATCCCTGTCGTTCACCGCTACTGGTGATCGTTTGCTATCGTCAACAGTGGCGTGGTCTTCTGGATCGCTCTCAGGGAATCCAGTCGTATTTTCGACTTGTGGGCTGGAATAAGCAGTTAGAGATCATCCAGACCTTTGCTGGGATTTCAAGGCAAGAGCCACTTACTCTCTTCGTTTGACGTAAACACGCAGAATGTGAGTCGCGATGACTAGGAGAATCGCAGAACCAAGAGTGAAAGCGAAACCCTTACTATATCGAGGTGCCTCCACGGTGGGAAAAACCAAGAGGGGAGTCCATGCCGTAGAAGACTGAGATATGGCGTTGATAAGAACGAGGGTGAAGGAGCGCTCTGCCGGGGATGATCGCAGTTGAGTATTCACCCATCCGTGAAATACGCTTGACATGGCGTATGATGAGTAGATGGTCGAGAAAGCAAACCATTTAGCAGGTTCGGGGACGTCCCAAACGACTAGGATAATCAGTCCGAGTATGTTCCATGTATGTGAAAGCGTGATGGCCCATGCCGGGCCAAGAACGAGATCCGAGGCAAAGCAGATGAACAAAGTGTAGAAGATGCCTAGAGCCGGTGCAATCGTGCCGAGCTCGTTGACCCTTGCTGCAGAGTATCGACCAAGACTCTTGATCCACAGGAGGAAGGTCCCGGAAGATGTGTGAATGCCAGCGTTCCAGAAAAGGACATCAACAAGAATAATGCCCCAGAACTGCGGTGACAAGAAAACCTTCTTCAAGGCACCAAACCTGAACTTGCCGTGTGATGCGTGACCAGCGCGCTTCAGTCTCTCGACGCTCAACTCGATGCTTTCTTTACTCATAACCATTCGGTTGGGTTGCTCAGGGGTACCCGGGATGACGAAGTAACCCAGAATACCAACCGGAACCGTAATGAGAGAGCAGATGATGTACATCCATCTCCATCCTGCAAGGCCGTTCACACCCTCAAGTCGAGATGAAGCGCCAGCCTGAATAAGCCCGGCCGTGAGCGTTCCCAAAGAAAGGCCGACGTAAAATAGGCCGCCGCGCCGCGCGATCTCATCGCCCCGGTACCATGACCCTATTCATGTTAGTGGATGATGAGAATACAGGCTTCATATTTTGATCGACTTGCCAAAGAGATAGTGCATAACCGGGAAGAAGGCAGCCTCGAACCATCCAACCAGGAACCGGTATGCAGCAAGCTCAGCGAATCCGGTAACTCGAAATTGAAGCAGTGTGAAGATTCCCCAAGCAATGTCCAGGAAGGGAATGAGAAGGTGGACGGGAACATAAGTTAGAATGAACATCATCGGCAACTGCCCTGTAACTGCGCCGATGATGTAAAACGTCTGGAGTTGGACAAGTTCATTGCCCTTGAATCCAAGGTCTTCCTTCAGACCGGCGACATAGGCGTTGTTGAGATTGGACTGGTCGATGTACTTGACCCAATAACTCAACACCGCGTATGGAACGATGAGAAGGTCCAGCTTGTTGATGAGCTTGCGTTCCTCCGGGGTGTCAGTGTCGGCAAACCACTGGATCTGCCACCAGCGCCTGCGAGCTTGAACCGCCATGGCTACGCTACTACTTCGGTATTATCGGTCGTTCAGTCGGACGAAGCAAAAGGGAAACAAAAGTTCGGGTCCACGGCAATTCGGCATCATGACCAAGGAGCGTAGAGTCGAAGGATTCCTCGAGTTTTAATAGTATCAGTCTCCCGTCCTGACCCCTACGATCAAGATTTTTCTTATCCCGTGTCGAGCGACCTGCGCAACATTTTCCAGAGCCTCGAGCGCAGGCCTAGACATGGTTCTCGCACAAAACCGGAGAGCAGAACCTGGCATTGGCGTTCTTAAAGGTACAATATCGGAGGCTACCGCCGAATGGCGTCGCCGACCCCAGCCCGGTGAGCGGCAGGGCGCCGCAAGACCTTGCAGCGATGCAGGAAGGCGGAGAATAGGCAATTGCACCATTCCAGGACTCATTGATGCGATAGCAAAGCAGATGTAAAGAGGAGAGGTGGTGTGCGCCTCTTTGTTTCGATGAACCACTCGAACCCCGGTTAGGGGCGCCGATGCTCGCCGGCTGGCATCATCCATGCCTATCTCCATCACCGTGCAGAATTGGAGATAAGCCCGCATGCTGTGGAATCGAAGCTGGAACCCCTCGCGGGGACGAGGTGCCGACCGTGCGTGGTATTGGAGCTACGATCTGACGACAGACGGAACTGCAAATTGGGGGTTGATATCCGTAAGCGTTCTTGGGATATGTATTCCCCAAGAAAGTGGGGAGATGGCGTGCTCCCCATATCCCACGCACCTCATCTCCAGCAACAGCTACAGCGTAGGATCACCCACGCCATCGGCAGCGGGGTCGGGAGGTAAAGGTTCTGGTGGGGTGGCTAGCTTTTCCGAGTGTCGAGCTGTTGCTCAAGATAACAATGCCTTGCCTTTTGATAGGATGCCTGTGGCCGACGAGGTGGTCCCGGGTTGAACCAGGCTCGGAAGCTCAGAACGTCCCCTCCTTGGGCGTGTAACGCGTTCGAGCACGTCTCTGACGTGATTCCGATCCCCGGTCTTGCGAGAGGAAGAGCGGTCTCTGGACAAAATGGAGGTTTCCCATCTCGTCTGTTGTCGGGCTGGGTTTTGAAGACGTCCGAGAACCACCGGGTTTGGGAATCTGGTTTTTTGAATTCGCACGTAATCGCATTGAATCTTCCACAATGGGTGACCACGTTGAGACGGCATCGTCACCAGCGGTTAGCGAGGTGCTGGGTAAAAGTAGCAGCAGTCACGACGGCGTCGCACCCGAGACGCCCACCAAACGCGGCCTCGACCAGCAGACGCTCATCGACCGGGCCGTAGACTCGCTTCTCACGCCGCCAAAGTCCATTTACGACGACTACCCGATCAAGCTCGTGGACAGGTACATAGACGAGCCCCGAGAGCTGCGGGTGGCTGTCATTGGCGCCGGGCTCGCTGGAGTTCTCGCGGGGATCCTCCTCCCAGCAAAAGTCCCCGGCATCAAGCTCACTATTTATGAAAAGAACGCAGACGTGGTAATTAGGTCCCGACCCGGCGTCGACGTATGATGTATTCGCAAAACGACTGATACCCAGGCGTCCAGGGCGGAACTTGGTTCGAGAACATATACCCCGGCGTCCGCTGCGATGTACCGGCTCACGTCTACCAGTCGACCTTCGACCCAAACACCCAGTGGACAGAGGAATTCGCCCAGGGCGCCGAGATCCGCAACTACTGGCAGGGCCTGGCGCGCAAATACGACGTCTACAAGTACCTCCAGCTCTCGCAGCGCGTCGAGGGCCTGAGCTGGGTCGATTCGCGCTCCATATGGCAGATCACCATCCGCGACCTCGAGACGGACGCGACCCGGGTCGAGGAGGCCGAATTCGTCCTGACAGCCATCGGCCGCTTCAACGCCTGGAAGCTGCCGGATTACCCCGGTATCGAGGACTTCAAGGGCGTGCTCAGGCACGCTTCAAACTGGGATCCCAACTTCGACCCCAGAGACAAGAAGGTCGCCGTGATCGGCAACGGCGCCAGCGGCATCCAGCTCACGTCCAACCTGCACAAGGTCGTCTCGCGCCTCGACCACTACGCACGAAACAAGACGTGGATCACGGCGTCTTTCGCCGGCGACGAGACGTCCATCGAGCCGATCCCCATCTCGGAAGAGCTGAGAGAAACATTCCGGAAAGACCCGGAGGCCTACCTCAGGTACCGCAAGGAGCAGGAGGGCAAGTACTTCCGCCACTTCAACGGCTGGCTCAAGGGGTCGAGCGAGAACGACGAGGCGCGGGAGGCGTTCCGCAAGTTCATGAACGACCGCCTCACCGAGAAGCCCGAGCTCGTCGACGCGCTCATCCCCGACTTCTCCCCGCATTGCCGCCGCCTGACCCCCGGGCCGGGCTACCTCGAGGCCATCACCTCGGAGAAGACGGACTACATCCAGACCCGGATCCGACGCTTCACCGAGACCGGCATCGAGACGGAGGACGGCAGGCACCGCGAGGTCGACGCCATCTTCTGCGCGACGGGCGCCAACGTCGACATGGCGCCGCCGTTCCCCATCACGGCGGGCGGCCGGGACCTCGCGCAGGTCTGGCGCCCCGACGGGCCCTACACCTACTTCGGCTCCGCCACGCCGGGCTTCCCCAACCTGCTCTTCATCCACGGGCCCAACGGCAGCGGGCGCTCCGGCACGGTCCCGCACAACGTCGAGAACCAGATCGCGTACTTTGCGCGGATCCTGCGCAAGGCGGGCCGCGAGGGCATCAAGAGCATCCAGCCCACCAGGAGGGCGGCGGACAACTTCACGCAGTACTCGGACGCCTTCTTCGCGACGACGGTGCTGTCGGAGAGCTGCAGCTCGTGGTACAACAGCGGCAAGGCCGGGTCGAGGATCCACGGCCTGTGGCCGGGGTCGGCGTCGCTGGCGACGATCGTGCAGCGCGAGCCGAGGTGGGAGGACTTCGAGTACGAGTATGTTGGTGACTCGCAAAACCCTTTCTTGTGGTACTTTGGCAAGGGTTGCACCAAGAAGGAGCTGGATCCGGAGGCGGATGTCACACCGTATCTGAGGGCCGGCGGTGTCGACGTGAAGGATGTTCACGAGAGCTGGTGGAGTGTACCATAGAGGCTGTGACCAGAAAATAGAGATAATGGATCGACGGAGACGTCCGACATTGGGGGACGAAATTGATCCCATTTCCTCTCATTGAGGACTATCGTCTTGTCAATCAATAGCATCGTCTCTTTTGTCACTGAGCCAGTCATCTGGATCGTCTCAAAGGAACACTTGATCCTGCCACATAAGTTTTCGAGATTTTGCAAGCCAGCACCTCATCAGTAATTAGAAGAACTTTAGTCTCGCCTTAGTCGTCTTCTAGACGTCGCGGCATCCCACGCAACACCCTCTGTCCCTGGCGTCGACGCCAAACCCTTACTGATGAAAACGTCCCGAGATAAGAGAAGCCTACAGAGCCCGTGATCAGAGGCCTGCTCGCCCGTCGCTGTTCCTAGCTCTCGCGTATTTTCCGCTCGTTTTTTGCTCATTATTCGAGGTGGTGAAAGGGGTGGAGGGATGTGTGTAGTAACACTCCGCAAACTCTGCGCCGGCGGCGGAATGGCGTGCTGAACCCGGTTGATCTCGCAACGCCGAAGAGAGCTGCCGAGCCAACCAAGCCTTCCCCAGTCGCCAGGGATGTCTACAAGACGCCCGACAAAACGCTGAGCTATTGCACAATTGGGGATAGTCTGCGGGATGGTACTGGTACGGTTGCAGAAGAGAGGGCAACGGGGAAAAGAGTTTGTCTCGACCCTGCACCTTCGGCCCCCGGCACATGTCGACGGCGCGTCGATCGCGTGTGTCTGACAAGAGGCCGGGCTGCAGCGAGCAGGACGACAACCCCGATCATGGCACCTGATCCTTGTATACACGGTTTGCGAGCTTGCCTGGTCTGATCCATAAGACGAAGGCTTCCTGTCAGTCGTTACAGGAACCATGGCTGTTGAGGGCTCAGTGTTCAAGTCAAACCATCGTCCCTCGACATCGATCCCTTCGTCCTCTAGTATTCAACGGAATAGACAAGTCAAGATGGCTGAATACGCCGACACCCACGCGGGCAATGCTATCCCTCCCAAGTCGGAGCGTCACCCAGGTCAGTCCTCCCCGTTCGCCGCTGCGTCGTTCCCCAGTCTCGGGCAAAAGAAAAAGGAAAAAAAAGAAGAAAAAAAAAAAGACTGATATCAGGCTTGAGCAGTGCGCTGGAACCGCTCGACGTTCTACAACATGACCATCCTCGGTCTGTGCAACCTCGCGGCTCCCGGTATCTGGGGCGCCATGAACTCCCTCGGCGCAGGCGGCGCCGCCTCCCCCAAGGTCGTCAACGCCGCCAATGCCCTGACGTTCTGCCTCATGGTCGTCTCGTGCTACTTCTCCTCGGCGATCGTACACTACGTCGGAATCAAGGGCGCCTTGATATTTGGAACGTAAGCATACTTTACCCGGGCCCCGCAGCGCGCGTTTCGAGAGTAGTATTCGCGTGGCTGACGTGCCGTGCGTCCGCGCCGATAGCATCGGATACGCCCCCTTCGCCGCGGGCCTGTACACCAACAACCGCTATGGAATCGACTGGCTCATGCTCCTCGGCGCCGCCCTCTGCGGCATCTCGGCCGGCGTGTTCTGGATGGCAGAGGCCGCAATTGCCATTGCGTACCCGGAGCCCTGGAACCGCGGCAAGGCGTTGGGCTACTGGCTCACCTACCGCCTGTGCGGCCAGATCCTTGGAGGCGCCATCAACCTCGGCCTCAACGCGAGCAACGACCAGGCCGGCAAGGTCTCGTACACCGTCTTCATCATTTTCATCGCCATCCAGGCAGCGGGCCCGTTCGTCGGCCTGTTCATCAACAAGCCGGACCAGGTCGAGCGGCAGGACGGGCAGAAGGTCAGCCTGGCCATCCTCGACAACCCGTGGCACGAGATCAAGGCCACGACGCGGAGCCTCTTCACGCCAAAGTTTCTCCTCATCATCCTGTGGATCGGCCAGGCTGTCTTCGCGGAGGCCGTCTTCTTCACCTACCTTGCCAGTAAGTCACGCCGAGCCCAGCCTCTTGAGGGGCGGCATAGGACTGACGGGGCGACTTGTGTGCAGCATGGTTTTCTGTTAGATCCAGGGCTCTGGGCTCCTTCCTGTCCGGTATAGTCGCCGTGATTTCAGGCAACGTCCTCGGTGTAAGTCATATCGGGGAAAATGTTCGGTGAAAACGCGTACAAGAGACTGATTTCCCGCCACAGCACTGGCTCGACCGTGCCAAGGTCTCGCTCAAGACGCGCACTCGGTCCACCTTCTGGGGCCTCGTCATCACCCAGGGCGCCTGGTGGCTCTGGGCTACCATCCTCGCCACGCGCTTCCGCGAGACGCGCCCGACGCATGACTGGGCCAGCCCGGGCTTCGGCGCCGCTTTCGCCGTTTACATCTTCCTCACGATAGGGTTCCAGCTCAACTACCTCTTCCTGTACGTCCCTCTCTCCCTTGCCACAACCCCTGGTCTTTGCATTACCTGCATCTGCCAGAGCATCATGCTAACGGAAACAAGATACTTCATCGTCACGAACCTGGCCAAGGGCGAGGAGGAAGTCATCCGCTACGCCGCCCTCCTCCGAGGGGTAGAATCGGCGTGGCAGGCCGTCAGCTACGGACTCACGTCCCTCACGATATTCGGCGAGGTTGGCGGCATCTACTTCAACTTTGCGTTGTGGGCCGTTGCCATTGGGCCCGCATGGCTTGTGCTAAGGCACTTCGGCTCAGGACTTGAGGCGCACGTCGAGGAGGTGCGGGAGGTCGATGCAGTCTTGTCGAGCGAGGACGGCGAATTGGATACCAAGCAGCACTAGGCGTGGGGTATAACAATCGGATCAGAACGGGAACCAAAGTGCCGGAATTTGGTAGAGATTTCGGCGGTTGGGTACCGATTGTTGGGACGGTGGCATTCGATCCTGCCATAACACCAAACAGATATAGCCTAGCCTGTTTGACTGAATTAATTTGTTCGGCCTGAACCTTGATCAAATGGCACCTCTTCGACAGCTAAACCATGATAATCATGAATGTAGTGTCACCAAGGTGTTCATTAGAGTAATCATGGAACAATGGCAATGCATTGGCGAATCAAACCCGCAACATGGCATCCATACAGAAGATGCTCGCACCAGCCCACGGAGTAGAGCACGGTATGTCAGGGGTGGGTAGTAGTGGACCATCAGCGTGCGACGAAGATAGACTCACGAGTCTCTAGCAGGGCCGTATCATCGGAGCTAACATGACGTGATGGCCTCAAGCGAAACTCTGAGCTCCAGGCAGGCCAGGTAGTTGCCGACGGGGATTGTTGGGATCCCTCTTCGCTCGAGGTAGCTGTGAAACCTTGCAGGTTGACAGTCCGAAGTGTCATTAGCTGGAGATAAGTAAGGAGGGGCTTTGTGGGTGCCGTGCGAGGCTTTCGTGGAGTAGCTTCCCTGCAAACTTGGCGGTATTTTGGCGTGGGGTCCGTAGTGTCACCGTCGTGCGTCGTCGTGCATCTTGCGCCACCGAGCCGTCCGGTGGCATCATCACCCCGGCTCCACGGTACCGAACCCACCCCGAACATCGGGAGAGGGGCATTTTTGGGGTAACTTGCCAGGCCAGACCAGACCAGATCGCGGGATGTCTCCAAGTTGCGTCACGCCACGCCTGGTTGCGACGCGCCCCCCACCTCCTCCAAGCCCTATTGTTACCCCGCGACCACCGGCGACAGCTCAAAACCTTTTCCATGGAGGTTTTGCTGTGAAGGAATCTTCATATTCACTCGGGGCGTTGCAGTTGAAAGCAGAGCGTGCATCCAGATAACAAGCATACCAGAGCAGCCATGGCCGACGCGACAGGAAGCAAGCCGAAGAAGAGCCTCGTGCTCAATGCCTTTGTGGAGATGTGTAAGAAGCCAGTGGTCTTCCCTCACCGAGCGAAGCAGACGAAGACGATAGGGCGCAGAGCTGACAGCCGCGATGTAGGCAGCGGACACCAGTCTCCTGGGCTCTGGAGACACCCTGACGATCAGTCATGGCGCTTCAACGAGATCAGCCACTGGGTCGAGCTCGCAAAGCTGCTAGAGGAGGCCAAGTTCCACGGCATCTTCATCGCCGATGTTCTCGGTAAGATGGTTGCACGAGACTCACCACGTACCCTCCGAGGATATCACTGACGCGCGTAAAAAGGTGGCTACGACGTGTACTCGCAATCCCTCGACCCTGCCGTGATCTCGGGCGCCCAATGGCCCGTCAACGAGCCGTTGGCACCCATCGCCGCCATGGCCGCGGTGACCAAGAGCATCGGCTTCGGCGTGACGGTTTCGACGACATATGAGCAGCCTTACCACTTGGCAAGGCGGTTGTCGACGGTGGACCATCTCAGCGGCGGTCGGTAGGTATCCTCTTGACCCCTCTCCTACGGTGTTCTTTGAACTGACAATATTGCAGGTTGGGATGGAATGTTGGTGACCAAGATCGAGTCAAGTTGCTCGTATGACTGACATATGTGGTGCAGATCGTGACCAGCTACCTGGATTCAGCGGCGAAGAACATGGGCCTCGCCCAGCAGCCCCAGGTGAATTCCCTCCACCGGTCCACCAGCCCACCGGACCGCGACAGCAGCTGCTAACGAGCGCAGCATGACGACAGGTACGCGCAGGCCGAGGAGTACATGAAGGTCATGTATAAGCTCTTCGAGGCCTCGTGGCGCGACGACGCCGTCAAGCTCGACCGCAAATCGGGCGTATACACGCAGCCCGAACTGATCCGCAAGATCGACCACAAGGGTCGGTTCTTCAGCGTGCCGGGCCCGCACATCGTGCAACCCAGCCCGCAGCGCACGCCGCTCCTCCTGCAGGCGGGAGCATCCAAGGCGGGCAAGCAGTTCGCGGCGCAGCACGCCGAAGCCATCTTCGTGTCAGCACACGCGCCGGCCGTGTGCGCCAAGAACATAGCCGAGATCCGGGCGCTCGCGCGGGACGAGTACGGGCGGTCTGGCGACGACATCAAGGTGCTCGCGCTTGTGACGCCGGTGCTGGGGGCGACGGAGGAGGAGGCGCAGCGGAAGCTGGCCGACTACCGGCAGTACGCGTCGCACGAGGGCGCGCTGGCGCTCTTTGGCGGGTGGACGGGCATCGACCTCAGCCAGTACGGAGACGACCAGGAACTGCGGCAGGTGGAGAGCAACGCGGTCAAGTCGACGGTGGAGGGCTACGCGCGGTTCTCGCCGGGCACGGCCAAGTGGACGAAGCACACGATCGCGGAGCACGTCAGTGTCGGCGGCAACGGGCCCGTCATAGTAGGGACGGCGGCGCAGGTGGCCGACGGGCTCGAGGCGTGGGTCAAGGAGGCTGACGTGGACGGCTTCAACTTTGTGAGTGGCGATGCTGCGTTCCTTCTCTCTCTCTCTCTCTCTCTCTCTCTCTCTCTCTTTCTCTCTGTGTGTGTGTCTGTCTGTGTCGCTCTTCTCTTTGTTCTCTTGCGGATGGACGGACGGAAGTAGTCGAGAGAACGTGGGCTGACTCTTTTTTGACCGCAGGCGTACGCCCTCTTTCCGCAGTCGTTCAAAGACATCATCGACCTGCTCCTGCCCGAGCTGCGGCGGCGCGGTCTGTTCTGGGACGACTACGCGGTCCCCGGCGGCACGTACAGAGAGAACTTTTACCGCAAGAAGGGCCAGACGGGCCCGCTGGATCAGCACGTGGCGGCGAAATACCGATGGAAGGCGGGTGTGTCGGCGGAGGAGGCCAAGATTCCGGAGTAGAAAAGGACAAGATGTATCAGAAACAATTGACCGAGATTCAGAAGAGTTTGACGCCATTCCCGAGTCCCTGGGTGGGCGGTATGTTGTCAGCGAGCGCACGAAACACGTGTGTGTGTAGGGGGGGGGGTGGGGGGGGTGTATACACAGACAGACGCTCAATGCAGGCAGGCCTCGGCGATGCGGAGATGGGCCGGGAAGCAGTGGGCCCCGGAAGGCGAGGGAACCTGTAAAGCAAGCGACAAGAGGCGTCGAGAAGGCCGAGATTCGTCCGGCCGAGCTGTGCCGAGAGAATTGCTCGCACGTACGGAAGTTTTGGTTTGTTGAGGTCCCCGGTCTACTGTTGCACGGGGAGCCCCTGATGCGAGCGAGGCGATGTGATGCTTGGACGGCGGGGGAGCGGGCTGTTTCGAGCTCCGCGATGGATGCGAACAAAAGCTGAACAAGCTCGACATTGGCGCTGCAAGTTGTCTGTTGTTGTTTTTTGTTTCTTCCAATGGTTGTTAGTATTGATGAATGAAGAATGGAATAATTGCTTAGGTGACTAGAAGATGCCGTGGCTGGATCCTCAGTCATTGGTCAATGGCTCGCTGCCATGCTGTACTGTACACACCTACAATGTACCTAGGTAGACAGGCTTTCAGTGGCTGCCGGACGGGACATTACCGACTGTTGCCGAGCCGCTGCTCCGACGAGCCAATCAGATCAGCACAGTTGCTGACGTAATGTCCTCGCAGGATGTGTGCACCTCACAAAAAGGACGCTTTTCTAGGTATCACCAGAACCAGAAGCTCCCCCCTGCCAGGCCTGCGTCATTCCCCACCGAGGGGCTCCATGGGAAGTGAGTCTCCGTAAAGTGACCTGACCTGAACTTCGTGTTGCTCCCATCCATCTCTCACCTTGAGAAAAAAGGACCAACGGCCGAGGTTTTTCTTCCCTCACCCCTTCCTGGACTTAAATGGTCGACAGTGCAGTACCTACCTAGGTATATATTTATATATTTGTATATATACACACAGATATACATCTCGTTCGTCATCACCCACTTTCTGCCCCAACATCCCTCCATTCTCGTATCATTCTTCTCCTCTTCTCTTCCACCACCTTGGCCGGTTCCTTGGCGAGACTCATCGCCCCATCGCCCCCTCTCCTCGTCTCCACGGGGCTTTGACCCCCTTCTCCGTCTTGCCATCGTCCGGTCATCTCTTCTTCTGCTTCACGTTTGCTTCTCGACTCTCACCACCAAAAGCAAAACCTCACATCCTCTCACAATGGCGTCCCCGGTCGCTTCGGCCGCCCTGCGATCTCGCGTCAAACGCTCGTCGTTGCTCAACAAACTTACCCGTCCCCAGGACCTCCTCCAGCACTTCCCCAATGGCGCCTACATCGGCTGGTCCGGCTTCACCGGCGTCGGCTACCCCAAGAAGATGCCCACCTTCCTCGCCGACCACGTCGAGCAAAACGGCCTCCAGGGCCAGCTGCGCTACAGCCTCTTCGTCGGCGCCTCCTCCGGTGCCGAGACGGAGAACCGTTGGGCTGGCCTCGACATGATTGAGCGTCGAAGCCCTCACCAGGTCGGCAAGGCCATCTCCAAGGGTATCAACGAGGGCCGTATCCACTTCCACGACAGGCATCTCTCCCAGTTCCCCGTCGACCTCGTCTACGGCTTCTACACAAAGGAACGCCCCAACAAGAACCTCGACGTCGTCGTCGTCGAGGCCACCGAGATCAAGGAGGACGGCAGCATCGTCCCCGGCGCCTCCGTCGGCGCCACCCCCGAGCTGGTGCAGATGGCCGACAAGATCGTCATCGAGGTCAACACCTCGCTGCCGAGCTTCGACGGCCTGCACGACATCACCATGACCGACCGGCCCCCGCACCGCAAGCCCTACCTCATCATGGGCGTCGAGGACCGCATCGGCCGCACCTCCATCCCCATCGACACGGAAAAAGTCGTCGGCATCATCGAGTCCGACTACCCCGATCAGACCGCCCCCAACACCCCGGCCGACGCCGCCTCGCGCGCCATCGCCAGCCATCTCATCGACTTCTTTGAGCACGAGGTCACCCACGGCCGCCTGCCCAAGAGCCTCCTCCCCCTGCAGTCCGGCATCGGCAACATTGCCAACGCCGTCGTCGGCGGCCTCAAGGACTCCAACTTCTGGAACCTAAAGGTCTGGACCGAGGTCATCCAGGACACCTTCCTCGACCTCTTCGACTCGGGCCACCTCGACTTCGCCACCGCGACCTCGGTCCGCTTCTCTCCCGACGGCTTCCAGCGCTTCTACGACAACTGGGACAGCTACCACAACAAGCTCCTCCTCCGCAGCCAGGGCGTCTCCAACTCCCCCGAGATCATCCGCCGCCTCGGCGTCATCGGCATGAACACCCCCGTCGAGGTCGACATCTACGCCCACGCCAACAGCACCTGCGTCTTGGGCTCCCGCATGCTCAACGGGCTCGGCGGCAGCGCCGACTTCCTCCGCAACGCAAAGTACAGCATCATGCACACTCCCTCGACCCGCCCCTCCAAGACGGACCCCCACGGAGTCAGCACAATCGTCCCCATGTGCACCCACATCGATCAGACCGAGCATGACCTGGACGTCGTCGTCACCGAGAACGGCCTCGCCGACGTCCGCGGTCTGAGCCCCCGCGAGCGCGCTCGCGTCATCATCAGGAAGTGCGCCCACCCCCTCTACCGGCCCATCCTGGAGCGCTACTTTGACAAGGCCGAGTTCGAGTGCCTCCGCAAGGGCATGGGCCACGAACCACACCTGCTCTTCAACTCCTTCGACATGCACAAGGCCCTTGTCGAGGAGGGCAGCATGCAGAAGGTCAAGAGCTTCTAAGTCGTCGAGTTTCATTGGCTGCACAAGAGCGCGCGACCTTGTTCACTAACAAACATTGCTTTGCATCGGCGCATTCATGGCGTGACTGGGATTATATTTTTGGGAGCACAGAGTAGTCTGGAATTTCAATAGCAAAAATCGATACCTCGCTGGACAATGGAAACCCTACCATACATACAGTACATGCATACATGCATACGTGCATACAGACGTACACACGATGCCAAGCCCCCAGGCCGCGGGCAGTTGATTCCGTCAGAGTGACGCATGTTCCCACACGCATGGCCAAAGTCTCCCTCTCCCTCGCCCGGTCTTCGACAAGACGTTCGTAGCGACGGCTCGGCTTCGGGACGGGAATCGCGGATCCTCGTCTTCTCCGAACGTCTCGGCCCTCCATCTCCGGCAGCGCCTTCCCCCTGCCCATCATCTGCGGCCCGGCTCCGCAAGCCTCTCCAGGTGGTCGGCCGCCTCCTCGGGCCCGTTGTGCTTGGCGAAATCGTCGCGGATCCTCTCGGCCGCCGTCCGGTACTTGGGGTCCGACACGATACGCTCGACGGCGGCCCGCAGCGCCTTCTCGCCCGGCGTGTTGGTCGCGAGGTCGATGCCGGCCCCGCTCCACGCGACCCGCGCGCTGACGTCGGCCTTGTCCTCGGTCCGGCCCGCGCACACCATCGGGACGCCGCAGCTCAGCGCCGCCAGCACGCCGTTGTAGCCCGCGTTGGTGACCATGACGCCGACGTGGGGCAGGAGCTTGGCGTGCGGGATAAAGTCCGCCGCCCGCGCGTTGGCCGGCAGCGTCCCGGCGGGCAGCGCCTTCGCCGCGTCCGGGGTCGTCACGATGACGAGCAGGTCCGCGCGGCCCGCGAGGGCGGACAGCGTCGGCGCGATGAGGTTCGCCGCGTTGGTCGCGTACGTCCCCTGCGTCACATGGACGACCTTCCCCCGCGGGTGCACGAGCATCTCACCCCACCACGCGGGCAGGGCGGTGTTCTCGTCGTCGTCGCCGCCGAACAGCGGGAGCAGCGGCCCGACGAAGGTGACGGCCGGGTGCAGGTTCTTCCTCGGAAACTCAAAGGCCGGCGTCGTGGGCATGAGGTGCAGCGCGCCCGACCTCGTCGCGTCGAAGAAGCCCGTCGGCGGCAGCGGCGGCAGGCCCAGCGCCGCCCTCTGCTCGTTGAGCGCGGCCGTGAGCTTCGGGTAGAGCAGGCGGCCCGCCGCGGCGTGCGCCAGCGCGTTGGCCCAGCGGCCGACGGGCGTCTTGGGCGGCAGCCAACCGGTGCCCCAGGGCGGGACCTCGGCGTCGAGCGTGACGAGCGGGTTGATGCCGAGGGTCGCGTACGGCGGGCCGCCGAGGTCGCGCAGGCAGTGCGCGCCGTAGGCGGCGAGGTCGACCAGCAGGACGTCGGCGCCGAACTCGTCGAGGGCGGCGCGGTAGGCGGCGACCTGGTCGGGCACGCGGTCCAGGAAGAGCTGGCGGAGCGTGGAGACGACGGCGGAGAGCCCAGAGGTGCCCGGCTCCGGCGCGAGCGGCGTCTCGTCGTGGCGCGCGAGGGCCGGCGGCGAGGCGATGAAGGTGGCGCCGGTCGGGGTGACGAGGTGCTCGTGGGAGGACGAGGTGAGCCAGGCGACGGCGTGGCCGCGGCGGACGAGGGCGCGGGCGATGGGCTGGGCCGGGTGGATGTGCCCCGCGAAGGGCATCGTCGCGATGAGGACCTTCATCGCCGGTCCTGTTGGGGAGGCGGGTGAGGCGGCTAGAGAGCGAATTCTGGCGTTTGGTGTACGCACTTTGGTCAGATTGCTCGATATGTGTCGAGGCATATGAGATAAGGGACGTGGAGGTTACATTTCGCCGCGGCGCACGGTATATCTTGCCCTGGAGAGCGCCGGATGTGCCGGCTGCTACTACTACGGGGTAATATTTTAAAGTTAAATGAGACTGAAAATCCGAGGCCTTCGGAAACCGGTCCCGGATCGCCTCGCTTTTCACAACAACTACTGAAAGAATCGAGACTGAGTCAGAAGTCGTTCACACCAGACATGGTGGTTCTCATATCGGAATCGACTGCTTTGTAAAGATGTATTGCCGATGAGAAGAAGAGACGAGTCTCACGGGGGATCTCACCACCGATGACCCGCCATCGCACCCCAGGACCCTGTCCCACGAGGACAGCTCTCGACTCTAACGTATTTAGCCACGCCCATGGGAAGATCGACAGCCTTGGGTTTGGTGGTCACTAACCAGTGTCACTGGCAGCTGCCGAGAATGCCATTGGCACAATGCAACGGCCGCCTAAAGCCAAGAGGCGCAGGAGGATTCGGCCAGGTGACCGACCGATCGCGCTTGGCAGACCAGGCACTACGGGCGCCGCGAACCCGGCGGCCCGTTCCTCGCGACCGTGCGCGACGTCCACGACACCCTCTCCCCATGTCCAGACATCAGGGGCCTAGAAGCTCCGCGTCACGGGGCTGGGCTCCCCCGACCACCCCGACGGCTGGAGCTTCCCCTTCGACCTCGCCGGCTCCTCGCGCTGCCCGTCGACGCTGGAGGCCCTGGACCTCGAGGGCTACCACTTGGACGACTCGGCCTGGTCGTCGGGCAAAGGGTGCCTGTGTCAGGGAATCGACACCCGGGTTGCCCCGGCGTATTCGTCGTCAGTATGACGAGCCCTTTTTCCAATCCCGAGTGGCAGGGCGATTTGGACCGGCGGCGCGCCCGGCGGATGCAGTTGTAAAGGCAGTCGTAGAGGTGGTCGGAGGCCGTCTCTGCTGTAGAGGGAAAGCCTGCGACCTGGCCGTGATCAAGACGGCGCCTCGGCGGAAGGCGGGGACGCTTCCCGCACGCCCGAGCATGCCCCTTTCCTCAGCTCCCCGATCCAGCTCCCAAGGCCGACGGAGACGGCGATGTTGCTCCATCGCGGGCCGTCCCCGAAGCAGACAAAGTTCTGCGCGAGCCAGGCGGACATGCCCCGCATCATCTCCTCGTCGGCACGCGCGCCCCGGCCCTCGAGCACGGCCTGGAACCGCGCGGCCTCGTCCGGCGTCAGGTGGCCCAGCAGGTTCCCGGCCACCTCGGCGGGCGTCTTCCAGTACCGCGGAGGCACGCCCTTGGTCTCGTAGTCGTGCCGGACGAGCTTGTACAGGTCCGCCATGGCGCTCCGATCAAACCGCTCCGACAGCTTGCGAAACATGTACCCCTTCCGCTTGTAGTCCAGCCTCAACTGGGCCATTGACATGACGTACTCCCGGTCGGCCAGGGTCCTTGAGGAGCCGAAGATGCGGTCCAGGTGCCTGGTGGCCGGCGCGGCGGACCGGGCGTTCCAGAGGTCGACGGTGTAGTCCACGGTGGACCAGAATATGAAGCCCGCCATGGTGTGCCTGCCCTCGCCGATGTATGGCATGATGTCCGACGGCGGTTCCATGATGCGCACCAAACGGTCCGTCTCGAGCCAGAGGCCGTAGTCGAGACGCGGGCTCAGCTTCCCACCCCGCGGTCCATCATCGGGCCGATACGCAGAATCAGGCGGGATGTCGGCGACCGGCGGCGACGGGTTGGGCTGAGCAGATTGCACGGGCGGCGAACGGGCTACCTGCCAAGCGCCGTCGAATTCGGTGTCACTGTCGGCGACGGCGGCGGCGGCGGCGGCGGCGGCGGCGGGGGTCGCATCGCTGATGCCGGCCAGCTCTCGGGCCTTGGAGAGAGCAGCGCTGAGTCGGTCGGTAATGGCGTCGAACCCCTGGGAGGCCCTGTGGATGTCGGCGATGGCGTCCTTGAGCTTCCGGTTCTCATCCTGGAGCGCCTGGACCTTGGACGCGTGGCGCTTGCGGTACTCGCGCTGGGCAATGACACCCCGCGTACGTCTTCGAGCCTGTGCCGGGCAGTCAGCAATCACGTCTCTTTAGACAGACTTATGTAAAGCTCACCTCATCATCGGCCGAACCCATTTCCGTTGCTGAGGGCGGTCTCGTTATGTCGTTTGGGACGCGGTCAAGAAATTCCGTGTCAACGTTATTACCCGGCGATGAACAGTCAGAGCGATACTCCTTTTATGATGACGAGGAATGATGATGCATTAATCAGCTTGGACGTGGAAGAGTAAGCACTAACTGACGGACCAACGGCCGGTGCCCCACCCATAACGTTATCCGGAAGCTCGGCGGGATTTCGGCGGTGGACACCCGCGGACAGATTCCAACTCCCGTCCGAGCCCGACAACGTTATCTTGATCAAACTGGTGGTTGGAACTATGCGCTTGCAATTTAATCGCCACAGATTTAATTGTTATGGGTGCAACTTGTTTCCATAAAGATGGCATATAAAGTGCCACAAGATACTATGCTTTGCCATCAGAACCCCACAGTGTATCACACCAATCTTTACAATAGGAATAGAAACCGCTTCTTACAGCCGCCATGTCGCTCCCTTCCCCGACCGAAACGTACCGCACAAAGACGTATCAACACATATCTCCGCCTCGCGCCGAACTATCGACCAAGGGGAAACATGCCTTCATCTCGGGTGGCGGTTCAGGTATCGGCGCCGCTATCTCGCAGTCCCTCGCAAAGTCGGGCATATCGAGTCTGGGAATCATGGGACGGTCAGCCAAGTCTCTGGGCGACACCAAGGCCGCCATCGAGTCTCTGAACCGGGAGACCAAGGTCTACTTGTATGCGGCCGACCTCACGGATGCCGAAGCAACCAGCGAGGCCCTCGCCTCCTTCTCGGAATCCATCGGGGGCAAGATCGACATCCTCGTCGCCAACGCCGCCTATATGCCCGACATCCACTCCGTCACCGACACCGACCCCGCCGACTGGTGGCGCGCATTCGAGATCAGTGTCCGCGGCAACTTCAACCTCCTCCGCGCGTTCCACCCGCACGCGTCCCCCTCCGCCTCCGTCGTCCACATCTCCACTGCCGCGATCCACCTGCCTCACCTGCTGGGCTACTCGGCCTACCGCGCGTCCAAGATCGCCGCGACCAAGCTGTTCGAGCACTTCCACGGGGAGAACCCCGGCTTCTTCGTCATCCAGGTGCACCCGGGCCTCATCGGAGGCACGGCCATGTCGGAGAAGTTCGCCGAGTCGGTGGAGGCGCTCGGGGCGCCTTACGACGACATTTCGCTCCCGGGGGACTTTGTCGTCTGGACGCTGAGCAGCGAGGCTGCCTTCTTGAACGGACGCTTGGTGCATGCGAACTGGGACGTTGAGGAGCTCAAAGGGCTTCGGGGCGAGCTGGAGAGAGATCCGAGCCGCTTCGCCATGGGGCTACAGGGCTGGTACTAGATTCCTGTGTTATCTTATCAGACTTCTCTGTCCAGTGATTCCGTCTTGCCGGCTACTCAGTGCTTTTCTGTAGCAAGTGCCTGCTGAGAACTCGGTCGGGAGTCAGGGACCAGGTGAATCGTTTTCAGAGAGGAAATGATACACCATCATTATCTTGCCCACACATTCGATTCTTGTGCCGCTTAAACTGTGAATGCAACAAGCTGGGGGCCACTCACGACGAACCTTCCCAGTCGCCGTTGTTCTTGAGGTCTGACGGAACCACCAGACGCCTCCTTATTATCAGCCTTTTCCCCACGGTGCATCTGTCACTTATGTTCCGTTGGGAAGTCCGAGTTCTCAAACCGCTCTGCCGCTTTGATTGCCGCCAGCGCGACTCCGTATTCTGTCCTGTTGAACAGCACAAGTCGCGATATGGTCGAGCGCACCAGCCAGACAACAGAACAATAGTGAAGCGGTCAGAAAACCCGATAACGGGCACCTTCTTGGCTTTCTCGGGAATTTCCACATCATTTACCTGCGTCAACTATCAAGCACCTTCGATTAGGAGGCGAACCATCGCCTGAACATACGATAGTTGGCACCAACTTGACCACAGCTGAGAACGGGGTTGCAGCAGTGTGATACCATGGTCTTCAGATAGCGGGCCTCGTATCGGCAGACTTGGCAGCAAGCCACAGTGGCAAGAACTGAAATGCTATTTCTGTCCCCCCTGTAGGGTGATGCAGATCGAAATCCATCCAAGTTGTGTACAAAACGCCTCACTAATTAGTTGCATTTACCAACATTCGAATGAACCAACTCCACCGATATATGTCGCAAGATTCATGAGCATTCGGGAGATTTTGCCAACGCCATTCATTACAGTCAAGGAGAAGATTGTTTTCCCGAATCGTCGGTGATAAGAAACATGGGGACCCCGTACGGCGGTCAGGATCCTGAGATTGTCTTGCAAGTAGGACCGTTAGGGATGACTTTGGCGAGCCCGAGACATTCATCAGCCTCCACCTGCAGCCCGCCAACGGTAACACATATGTCAAGGATGTCCTATCCGATATTCCGTTAATCAGTCGGCGTGACTGTTAAACCTGGGTTTGTGAGGATGTGTTGGCGGGCCCAACGCCGTGGAAACTGAGGCGTAAATGATGGAGGCTGAGTCGCCTTTGTGCAAAACCATGTCTTGTCCTGACATTCGGGGGCCTAGGATAGTCGCACTGACGTCTCTTTCCTCAACCATAGAGGCAACATTGCCTTCAGCGTAGCCGACTCGCGGGCATAAATTCAATCATTTTCCCTCTGAATCCGAAAAAATGGTATCTGTCTCCATCATAACAGCTCACCCGTCCCTACGATCCCCATTACCCAGGCCTAATCTCTTGATATCGGTACGATGAAGTCCACAATCTACATTCTCGCTCTTTTTCTTTCCCTTGCGATCGCCGCCCCCGCGGGCGTGAAGCGTGTCACCGACGAATTGGACAAGGACATCTGCGAGGTGCCCACTGATGGAAGCTCCGACGTTGCCGACGATGAGAAACTAAAGGACTTGTCTGCCGTTTCTATCCTGTGCGAGTTGGGCAAACCGTTTTGCTGTTCTTCCAAGGACGCCACCGTCAAATCTGTGGACTGCATGGCTCGTAAGTTTCCCACACTATCGCTTTGTCGTGTAACTTGTACGCCCCCTGATCCTCAGCTAAACGGCAACTGTAGCCTCTACCGAACCCGTCACTTTGGCCGGCTTCGAGGCCACCTGCGCGGCCACCGGCAAAAAACACTCGAGATGCTGCCTTGTCGAGGTCGTAAGTCGCTGCTGCAGAGAAGCTCATCTTGATACATGTGCTGACTTGGATTCCTCAGGATGGTCACTCCCTTGTTTGTGACTAGAGCAGTGCTCTCCAGGAGCATCACCAGTCGCCATCTAACCATGCAGGGAAACCCTCCCTTCCATCGCCTTGAGATTTTTGCAGTCTGAACAATCTCTATTTTCTTTTGTCTCTGCACACCAGTCCTGGGTTTCATTTTGTCTGAGCTGTTGTAGGATAGGCAAGCATTATGAGTAGTAATACCTACTCAAGCATGTATGGACGCTACACTTATTCAAAAGCCTTAATACCTACCTATACACATCTTCCATACCTTGTGTTTGTTGAACTCTGAAGCATTCCCTATGCTAATATCAAGCTTTTGGCATCGGCTGATATTCGATCGTCTCACCATTGCTACACATTGTTGACGCACTCAGAGTGCATGTCCGACGGGTTCATCCCACAAACTAGCCAGCAGTCTTCGATTCCTGCTTTCAATCAACCACTGGTACATGAGATCAATCTCCAAGGTCACTTACCCTGTCCAGGGCTCTCTGCCATGCTGCACGGCATGATTCTGACCGTACATCAGCACCTGTTCCACCAATGCTGACTCGCATTAGCTTACATCTAAAAGCAGTACATTGCCTTCTTTCCACGATACTAGAGCTCTCGTCTCCCTGTATGTTCATTTAGAAGAAAACGACAGACCAGGCACTAGCATTTTACCCACTTGATAATTTCAACAGCCGAATCAAGAAACTGTCTCGGAATCGTAGAGCCATCGCCATACTCTGGAAGTCAGCCACTTGGAACGTCTTCATGCCGTTGCAGGACCCCCATATAGCTTACGAAGGCTGGCGGCTGGTACTGCCCCTCGTTGTTGATATGGGGGGGCTGCAAGGTGCCGGCGTCGATTGCATTCAGGAATCGAGATACCACATTGTTGAAGAATGCAGCCTCTCTTGTGCGCGGGTGGTCTCGCACGGCTTGAAGACGGTTAGCCGACTTATCTCAACAACCCGCTGAACTGTGAGGTCTACCAGGCAGGCGTTGCCAAACCCTCAAATCTCCCAGCGGGTTACTGTCGGATTGGTTTTCCCAGACCCACCGCGCCGTCGGCAATCGTTTCACCTCGTCCTCAATCTTTGTTCGGGCAGTATCCACATCGTCGCTATCCAAGACAGTTCGACCATACGCCTGCAGAACTGTGGTTCCCGCTGAAGAAGTCTGGTCGCGGGGTCCGTTTGGATAAAATAGTTGATACCTGACGCCCTGCGAGATGAGTGTTAGGGGCTTTGTGCAATACTATACGATAAGGTCCTGACCTTGCTCTCGACATCTTTGACGAGGTCAGGATGCCTCTCTTTCAGCCGGCGGTAGAGTACAACGGAGTTGTTGATGGGGGTTTTGCCACCTACAACGTCAGAGCTCGGCCAACTTTTTCACAGGCCATATAGTACCTACCCGTCTCAGGCGCCGAGGCGCAGAAGAACAAGACGTAAGCTGGGTAATGCGGGCTTAACCCGAATTCGTTGTGAGGGTAGACTGGCTGCGTGTTGGGCCCTTCGTTGGCCGTTGCCACGTTCTTGGCATGGATGGTGCGCCGAACCGGGTTGCCGATATCTTCGTGTGCGGTCCAGCCAAACGCGTGCGCAAACCGGGAAAATTCATCTGCGTTTCTCAGACCCAGGTTCTGGAAATAGATCGCTCCGTGCTCGTCTAACAGAGCTCGCAGCTTCCCGTTGGATGAAAGTTTCTCAATCTCGGCGACCAGATGCGCTATGTGGGTATCGTGCTGGGATGCCGCCAGCGACAAGGGGAACACCGTCTTTTCCGGGTACGGAGCCGGTAAATGAAGCGCCGAACCGTACGGAGCTGGCCTGAGCGTCTCGGCGATGGATCCCATTTCGGATGTCTACTATTTCCCGAAGTCTGGGGCGCGTTGTCCTCGCAGCATAGATCGATCACAACCGTCGAGATGGACTCATCGATGGATTTGCCTGCGGCCAAAGTATCCCCGAGTGCTTTTATACGACTCTAGATACGCTTTCATGCCATATGCTTATTTGTCTTGCGCTCTGGAAAACCAGCGGATGACGAAATGTGGAGATCGCCATCCACTCGCAGATGTCGCCATTGAATCCTTGCAAGCACGCCGCGATGTCGGTACAGAAACCGGCCCTATCATGCCAATCCAAGGGTCCGATCCACGTTTATCTTTTGATTTTTTTCTCGCTGGAGCGCCGATAGATCGCGCTGGTGCCGGGTGGCCTGCATCATCTCAATGATTATAGGTTCCGATTTCAGCGGACAAGGCTGGCTGGAATTATCTAATTGCTGTTTCTGATGACGCCACACAAGCCAAGGTCGCCGGAGTCATCTTCTCAGCCAATCTGGCAACGGTCTGATATCTGTCGGGGCGCGGAGTGGTTTGACTTGGGCGGAGGAGAAAAAATGGAGTTGTACGTAACATGGCAGATGTTAGTCGCTTGCAAACTGCAAGGATTGTAAGTGGTTTGCTGAAGGCTGATTTGGGTGAAAGGATAAGATTGTATGTAGTACGGGCCGGCACTTCTCTTAAAAGGCCCGACCCTGACAGCCCTCGAGTCCTCCACACTTGCATGAACTTAACCGTTGCGTCGGGATCGCAAGCAACTTGCCAGCAATGTCGTCTACCACTCACGCAAAGCAGTCTGACGAGGCTGGCCAGGAGGTCCAAGACTTTCGGCCAACGAAGCCTGTGTCGCGTTTTACGCGCTGGTTTCGCAGCCCGTTGTTCAACGTCATCCTTGTCGGCTTGATTTCCTTCACTCAACCCGGCATTTGGAATGCGCTCAACAGTAAGTCTGACAAAAAAGCAGCCCGGTCCAGCGCAGCGTGTACTGACGCAGGTCTGACAAGGCACCGGCGCGGGCGGTCAACAGGAGCCCTACCTCGTCAATGGCGCCAACTCTTTGACGTTCGGCATCATGGTATTCGGCTGCAGTTTCTTCGCCATCATGGCCAATAAAATCGGCCTCAAGACGGTCTTGATCATCGGCACGCTTGGCTATGCTCCCTACTCGGCTTCGTTGTACGTGAACAACCGTTACGGAGTCGAGTGGTTCGTCCTGTTTGGCGGTGCGACTTGTGGTCTTGCCGCGTCTGCGCTGTGGGCGGCAGAAGGCGCCATCGCTCTTGGGTACGCCGACATCAAGGACAGGGGCAAGTTCACTGGTATCTGGCTCGGGCTCCGGGAGCTGGGCCAACTGCTCGGATCCTCTATCCAGCTTTCGTTGAATGCAAAAAATGGCCAGCGAGGAAAGGTGGGATACTCAACCTACCTTGTGCTGATTGCCCTCCAGTGCCTTGGTCTTCCTTTGGCCCTGCTTATATCACCTCCGCAAAAGGTAATCCATAGTGACGGGAGGAAGGTTGCCGACCCGACGAAGAACAAGGCCGTCATGGGGGAGTTCCACAAGTGGTTAAAACTGCTCAAAAACAAGCAGTTTTACCTCTTGATTCCCATCCTTGTTGGCTTCAACTGGAACAGCACATACCAGGGCATCTACCTCACAAAGTACTTTTCCGTCCGAGCCAGGACATTGGGCGGCTTGACCTCTGGCATTGCAGCATCCGCTGCCAACATGTTCTGGGGATGGTTTTACGACCTGAAGTGCTTCAGTCGCCCGCAACTTGCGAGGATCACCTGGGCCTCCTTTTCAGTCATCATGCTGGGGCTGTTTGCCTGGCAGATCGCCAACGAAAAGTTGTACGAGGACACAGTTCCGAGGATTACTCTGGACTGGACTTCTCCCGGGTTCGGTCGCGGCTTCGCAGTTAACGTGCTTTTCCGGTCAGTTTATGGCGTCTGTCGATTGACACTCGAGCTTACACAAAAGCAGTTTCATGAATGAGTCACATTATATGTTCGTCTACTGGCTCATGGGCACTTTCTTCGACGACATTGAGACCTTGACCTTGGGCGTCGGCCTCGTGCGGTCCTTTGAGTCAATTGGCTCATGCTTATCATTCGGCATAGGTGCAGTCAAGATCTCACCCATGGTAAACCTTATTGTGGCCTTCGCCATGTTCGCGGTGTGCATTCCTGCAACGTCTTGGGTCATTTTTCTCGTACCTGAGCGACCAGTGGACAACACGAAGACGAGTCCCGATAATACCTCGATCGAGGACAACAAGGTCGCAGACCCCGTCATTGTGTCCGCGGCTGCCGCCGCGACAGACGGGCCACGGGGTATTTAAGCCTCCAACGCTATGCTTCACAAAGTCGCTTGCATTAATCATGATCCCCGATTACTTCGATCACTTATAGATAGGATCAATACCATATTTTAGGCTTTGGGCCATGATACCGATTCGCAATTCAGCTTCCAAAGCCCTTCGCTCAATCAAACGCTCTCCGAGTCTCGAAATTATCCATGATAGGGAAGGTCCTTGATCAGATAGGAGGTTCCTGACCTTCTGATTTGAAACTCTCAATTGAATACCGCCACTATTAATATTCAAGCATTAAAATTGACCCTCATGAGGGCATCCACCTAGACAAAAGCCCTGTCAAGATTCGCGAGAAAGCTCGAGTCCTTGAATGGAACTTCGGCGGACCCGAAGTCTGCATTGCTCAGGGCTTGCTGCATAGTTGCGCCCATAGCATCCCAGTCGAGAACCGGATAAGTGCTGCCCACTGTGCCAGTGAACTGCAGCCCATGGTTGGTGAACAACTCCGTGTAGTATTCCACCTTCACGCTACCCCCCTCGCGCGGCGGGAAATCTGTGGTCTGGTATTCGCCATGTCCAGAAGCTGCGCCGCCAAGAATCCTTGGGTTCGGGTCGGCCGGGTCGTTGATCCAGACGACGACATTTTCCCAGTCGTGTCTATGCGCGCCGGAGGATATCTCGTCGGTTGGCTGGTCTTTGGGGAAGTACCATGCATACATGATACCGTATTTGCCGTTGCGCTGTGCTATTCTAGCGTAGGTCTGCCCCTTGCTGGTGCCCTTGCAGTTGCCGTCGGATTTACCGGTTGGCTTCAGTCCGCCACTAAAATGATATCAGATGGGCAAGGCTTGACGAGTCTGGGAGGGTTTGAACACATACCTTATATTGCCTGCCTCGTCGACTGCGGTGTACGGCTCGCACCCACTCGCGATATGGAGAAGGGGGTTGAATCTTGCAATGGCTTGCCCATTCGCATTGCTCATGACTTGCTGCGGGAGAGGATTCAGAGAGGCATGGCCCACTGTACCACGGCGGTCCAGCAACCTATCAACAGGTGTACAGGAGGCAGCACGTAGCAGGCCGAGAAAGGGCAATAGCTGAGCGACGAGCATGATTAACTGAGTGTACCGGCAACTGCGTGGTGCTAGTGAACCCAGTTTCAAGCCTAGCTGCTCTGGCAGCCTCTCGGCGTCTGGAAATGTCTTACAAAGAAGGATGTGAGTTGGTCGAGATGGCACTTGCGGAGGGAAACGCCTGTTGTAATAACTTGATGCTCTGGAGCGCTTGATCTGGATAGTAAAGTCTACTCCTTGGCGTGGACGATCCTCTGCTTTTAATAACCCTTCGGAATCTCCTATCTCTCGAGCGAAGTGGCTTTGAATGCAGGTGAACATAGCTGAGGCTGCTGTTGTCTGTCGAATACGGCAATTCGTTCGAATCCGGAAACTCGCCGAAGGTACGGGGTACCAAAAGGGGCGGCGCATTGCCAAGGGTTCTGCCACTTCTGAATCTGAGCGTTCTGATGCCCACGCGTCTGTACGGAGCCGATACCGCTTTGCTACTCATCCATAGACCACAGAGCCACCGGGGCTGCAATCGACCATTTACAGGGACGTCGTGATTATACCCATGCTCTGATCAGGACTCAATGATTCGCTAGATCGCATTTGTCTTGTCGGAATTCAGAGCCGCGCGGTCTGAGAGGCGGCAAGGGGTTCGGGTTATCCGACGGCGCCGAGTCAGGCCGTAGTCACACGAAGGGCATTGTGGGGATGGAAAGCACAGCCCTTAATTTGCTGTTGATGGATTCGGCCAAAAGCCATCCGTCTCTATCGATATAACCGTCAAGTGATATTGCCAGTTTCCCTAATCTGGGTGCGCTCAGAGATCCGTGTTCTCCGTGCCAAGCCAGTTCCCTCGTGCAACTCACGTGGATCGTGATAAGGTTAACGCATTGACTCGCATGCAATGTTATTTCTTGAACTGCTTCTGACTCAGCATGATCTCACTGTTATTCTTTGAGGACAGCAATGTATCGAAAAGCCATTACAGTAGGTTAGAATTCCTAACGCATCCAGTGTTATCTAGATAACTTGGATTACTAGTCCGAGAACTTGGCAAAGGCAAGAGTCGACTGATGTCAAAGCAGCCAAGAAGACTTGAAAGAATTTATATTAACCCGGTTTTTATGAAGCAATTGATACATATGTTGTCAACAGCAGCACGTCTTTTCTGTCACATGACATAGCATATCCGTTCCTCGCACATTTGTGGCCTCTAGCTGTCTATCGTCACCGAGGTCTCCACTGTCAGCATGGCTCTGTCTCACATAGCTCTCTATTATTCAAGCCGAGGTCCTAAAATGGAAGGGTAGTTATCTAGTTGAAGGAGGTCTTCTCCCGTGGTCACTATGTGCCATCTAGTATTGCCCAGCACAAACATGGTCGACGACCCTACCAGAAATGGCAAAGTAGCTGTTTCCCAGATACCGCTACTGATCATTGCGGTGGTGAGGCCAATAACAGCAGCGGCTGTAGACGTGCCCGCTAGCCTACTGCGGAGCATCCCTGCAAGACATTAGCAGGAACAAAGCGTTGGATGGCGAGCATGATCGGCGGCTTACAGCAGGCCGGGTACACTAATGAAGTCAGTTAAAACCTGTCCATGGATAAATATAGATAATCTAGACTACAGCGATGGTGGGCATTGGAGCTGAACTCGTTGACCTACTGTGCCCCAGTTAACTCCGCTAGGCGACAAGAAGTAGATGGGCAAACAGCATATTCCTGTCTGGCCACGTCGGTCGCAAAGATGTATGCACGACAGACTCGTACATGCATTCTACCTATAGTTAACAGCGTAGGCTTGGGTATCTTTGCCGAGTTCCCATCATCCTGGCAAGGATGCAGCCTATCAAGTGATTGACGTAATCGTCTGGTTCCCAGCTGGCTGCTCGTCACGTATCGTTCTTATACATACACATACGTTGAACGGGTCAGACGACTAGCATATGGAAACAGACATTAATTGTGTAACGTCGTCGGGTGCGAGAGTTTTAATGTTGCCTAGAGATATTGTGTTTCGAAATCCCAATCTTCAATATGTACCCGACACTGCCTACGAAAGCTGGGTGCAGGCACATAAGGATGCGCCGGCTTAGACTAAATGTTTCTTCCGCGAAAATTGAAACTTTTGAGATCTTCTTATTGCTCGCGGAGTCAAATATATGTACATGTACCATCCCCGCTTGGAAAATTATGGTGTCACCCTGCCTTTCACCTGCAGCATGGGTATCCCTTTCAATGCGCCCTCGGGGTTGCTCCCGTTGCAGTTGGCGCATGGGACACCTTGATGCCAGACGGCTTTGAGGACTTTGACGCTAAAGCACTGGTGGTCATGATCAGTCATCAAAAGACGAGTCACACCACCAGCTTCTTTGATAGCTCTGTCATTTTGACTGAAGCGCGGTGAAATGATCATAGTTTTATTTCGCATTTATTTCGACGGCATGCAAAAGTTCCGGCCATTCATAGAAGTATTCCACCTGTAGTTGACAACTCCGAACTTGAGCAAGTATTTATATGATGCTGACAGGCTTGAACGAAGTCTCAGTATCCGCATCTAACACTGCGCCAACAAAGTGACATCATACATGCATCGTACTCAAAATTAGTTGATGTTAGAAGAAACCAGTGCCATATCAGAAATGGAGGAAACAAAAGGTTGAAGCATTAGCTTATGGCTGGCTTACGTGCTGGCACTGTCCTTCAAGGGGAAGAGGCCGATTTCAAGTTATTGTCAGTTCAGTAACACAGCACCAATACCTCAGACGGGGATTACCCCCCTCTAGTTGGAATATAACTGGTTTTATCAGCGCTGTTTTCTCAGTCTCTACACTTATAGTTGGCTTATGCTCATAGACAGCGGGCGTAACGAGTATACAAGCTGGAAGCAAATATGGATTATGCATGGGCGAAGCCCGACGGACAAATTGCTCACGGGACGCTGTGGTTCTATAAAAGCATAGAGTAAACTGAAACGAGCCGCTTCAGTTGTTTGTTTCGGGAAGATATTGTGGATGTCATCCGGTCATTTGCGAAGGTTTATTTTCGTGTTCTTCGCTGCGTTGCGCAGCCAGCGAATAGTACGGCATCGCATCACCCCACTCGGACAGGCAGCAATGTCCGAGTCCCTGAAGACACCTTAGACAAGCGTGTTGGCCAAGATCATATCAGAGATGATATCGGAAATTTTGCGCAACAGTCCGTGATAAAAACGTCTCCAGTCATTTTGATTCTGTAGAGGTCGAAGTGCGGCGTTGTTAGTTAGTCGTTGATCCTGCGAACGGCGCCTAATACATGGCCCGACCGGTCCCGGACATTTGGGGATGGCCGAATCGCACCGGCTGCTACCAGCCCACCATTGTTTAATCTTTCAGATCGTCTCGGTCCACGCGTTGTCCGACAATGCTGCACTGGCCTCATGCGTCACAACATCCCACTTCTTAAACGACAGGGCGCCCGGCAAGGTGGCGGCTGCCAAACCTCAACCCAAAACCTATATTACCCAGATTGAGTGCACTGCCGTAAGACCCAATCGGTCCTATACAGCTATCAACTGCTCGGTCACCGCTTCATTCCGTCAAACATGGCATCACTAGCAGCAATTCGACGCTTTCGACCAGCGACCGTCGCAGCAGCCGTCGCGGCTGGCACCATCGGCTTGGGAGTCACGTCAAAGCTTCTCGTGGGGAATGCGGCCGCGGATTCGGGTGCTCCGCCAAAGGTCTTTGGCGCGGGGCCAGCGTTCGTATCGTTGCCCCTGGAGAGCTCGGAGAAGGTGAATCACAATACGAAACGTCTGCGGTTCAAGCTGCCGCAAAGAGAGGCCGTTAGCGGACTCTCGTTAACATGTAAAATTGGTCGCACTCAGAGGGATCGGTGACCAGCTAACAATGAGACAGCGGCTGTACTCACAATGTCATGGCCCGAGGGTCGCTGGTTTCCCGTCGCAAGACCGTACACGCCCATTCAGCCCCTAGGTATGACTGCTTCCCTAGCTTGAGCACGAAGTGCAACGTTGACGGATGATCAGGGGATACCGGCTACCTAGAACTCATGGTAAAAAAGTACCCTGACGGCAAGCAGAGCACACATCTCCACTCCCTGGCACCGGGCGAAAAGCTGCTCTTCGCTCTGGCGATAAAGGGCCACCAGTGGAAGCCCAACAGCTACTCTCACGTTACCCTGATCGCAGGCGGCGCGGGCATCACGCCAATCTACCAGCTGGCCCAGGGAATCCTCCGCAACCCGCAGGACAAGACGGCCGTGACGCTCGTTTTCGGCGTCAACTCGGACCAGGACGTCTTGCTCAAGGAGGAGTTGGAACAGTTCGAGAAAGAATTCCCCGGGAGGTTCAAAGCTGTTTACACGGTCAGCAATCCCGTGCCAAAATCACCCTTCAGAAAGGGCTACGTGACGAAAGAGCTGCTGCAGGAAATTGGCGCAGTGCCCAAGGGCGTCGAGACCAAGGTGTTTGTATGTGGCCCGCCGGCGATGGAGGCGGCGCTGGTTGGGAAAAGAAGCGCGCCAGGTGTGCTGCAACAGCTTGGATACCGAAAGGACCAAATCTATCAGTTTTGAAAGAAGGGGTAAATGTGCAAGATAGACCGTAAATAAACAGTTAGCAAGTGACTCGGCTAGGATCCAATGTGGTTATCAGAAAAAACGACATCGCATGAAGCGGATCATTCTCATTGCGGAAACACATATACAGTATGCATGTATGGATAAGTATGTATCCCTTGGGTACAATGACCAGATCCGTCATCAAGCATCTATCAAGTTTCTAAGCTGCCATGCTATCTTTCTTGTAATCAATTACCGTCGAGTCTGTCAACATCGGATCCTGTATCCATTTCCATAACCCGCCTTGCTAGCTCAATCGGTAGAGCGTGAGACTCTTAATCTCAAGGTTGCGGGTTCGACCCCCGCGTGAGGCTCAAATCCTCACCGCGATTGGTATAGCCATTCTTACGGGTTACTCTTTTGGCCCTCGTTTTGGTTTTGACGGCTTGCGGCCCGCTCTGCTTTGTTCTATTATGCTTTGCTTGAACAATTGTCGATCTTGTTTACATGTGATATGACGTTAGTTGACGAGTTTTGCGTCGAAACGGGATGGCGCTGAAGTGTGGGCCTTTGTTTATCGATGTATTTTTTTTCTTTTTCTTTTCTCTTCCTGTTATATAAATATCCACCCTAACCACCGATAATGTCGTCGCTATCAACGTGGAAGGAAGTTTGGTGAATTTCCAGCCAAGCATTGTCGTCACTAAAGGCCCAGGAATCAATCCGTGTCAATGTGGAGAGAGAGACACTGGAAAAAACATAGGAGTGTGCTTCACGTTTGTGATTCTAGCGATTAAACCCAGGGCATGCATGCATGTGAAAAGATTATCAGAATTGGGCTTCTCTGCAAGCGAACACGTGAATAGTATGGATAGAGCTACCACGTGTATGTAAATGTGGTTGGGAATTAATTATCCAGGAGCGGAACAACCAGAGCTTCTCCGTTGGGGGAGAACAACAGACAGGGTTGATTGAGGTTGCTTGCGACGCAGCCCGGATAAGGAAGTACCGCCTCTCGGACATCGTCTTTCTCCGCATTCCGTCCGGGCTTGTTTCCCGCTTTCAGCGAATCAATGCGCCCCATGGCGGACGGGGTGGATCCCGGAACCTCGTAGCGAACCTCTTCAGCGCCGAGTGCCCCCCCTGGCTGTGGCGCTCAGTGGCCCAGTGGGAGTGGGTCGTGCGGCCTGGGTGAGGTCAGTGCCTGGCCCACATCAGCTTCAGCACCTTGCTGCCATCTGTCCAGCCAGGCGGAATCGCGGCGACCATCACAGCCTGTTCCTCATCACCACGAATCGAACGACTTCACCATTCGGCCAACGACACATGCGAATTCCCAACCACGTCCCACCGATCAACAACGAAGAATCCGAGTTCCAGCGACCTCGATCAGTGCCCGGCGAACCATCGGTTGCCAGCTTCTCACCGTGCTCGTCGCTCCCGGCGTCTCCGACTTCCAAACTCTCACTCGACCCTCGTTACCTCTCTTTCCCCTGCAATCCTGGCTTCCCCGGCCGGGTGAGCTGGTCGAGGACGTCCAGCGCCAGTCGAATGAATGCAACCCCTAAATCCATTCCTCGCCGCCTTCTTCCGAAGCTCCCTGCCATCCCAGTGTACGCCGGTACATCACCACATCCTCCTGGTTCCGGCCACCGACGTACTCTTCACATGTCGCGAGATCGAGAGTGGCTCCACCTTCCATGAGTTCATCACTTCGGAGGAGTTTCTAGCTAGCCATGTCCTCCGAATACCGGCATCCAACACCGCCGCTGCGGCTGGGGGCAAGGATGGCGCGCAGAACCTGCGGGAGCTGAGGGGCAAGGCGAAGCAGTACCAGACCATCAATGGCCGCACAGTTGTCATTAAAGACACCCACGTCTACAGTAATAAAGGTGCGCCTGCCGCATAGGGGCTGACTGCAGACCGTTTATGGCTAACGTGCATCCTACAGGCTTCAAGTCGCTCGCGCAAGCACAACTCCTCAACGATTCGACATGGTACCCCGACATGCTCGAGCCCCGTCAATGGCTCATTTACTACATCTCGCGGCCGCTGATGGGGGTATGGGAAGAAATTAAGATCGAGCCGGCGATTCTGATTGAGGGCATAGCGAGACGACGAGCGCTCGAGCAGAGCACATCATCCGCCGCTGAAGGCACCGAAGGTGCCATGGTGCCGCGTAAGAAGGACATCAAGAGTTTTCACGACCTTCTCACCCACTTTCCCGTCATCGCGCGACAGATGCAGCCCGGGTTGGAGAAGCTTTTCCGAGAGTTCTCCACCGTCTTCGAGCGACCGCTTCCGCCGCCCCCTTCAGCATTCCGCATACCTGATCCGCAGCCCGACGGGCCCATCACCACGGCGATGAGGAAGGCCAGGTCTAACAGCATGTCGACAGCAGAGCGGCCCAACGGGGTCCCCAACGGGCTGCCCGTGACGGAGAACTTTTTCGCCGAGGACGATGAGGACGTGATGAGGGCGTCGCTCGAAACTGCCGTTACCGCGGCAATCGATCTGTTTCAGGGCGTCGACAAGCAGCAACTTTCGATGCTCGGGGCCACGACGGATTTGACGGGCCCGCTCGTCGAGAGGCTAATCGAGAGATATGTCGCAGAGAACGTGCATCATCTTCTATTCCCGCCTCTCAGTGCATTAAAACGACCTTACGATCTTGAGTTGGAAGCCAAGATCCGGCAAATGGAGTTCATCGATCTTTCTCAGCTTGGAATCGCCATCCAAGGGGGCACCCGAGGGAAGCATGATCTCACGATTCAACTTGGTCTAGCCGTGGAGGAGTTCAAGAAGATGGCCAACGCCCCGAGTCCGCAAGAGATGCTCGATCTGCTTCTATCAACCATGAAGCTGGTGACGCACCTGACAAACTCTTCCCAGGCGCGAGCGGCCTCTTCCTCCGAGAAGCTAACCCTCACTGTCAATGCTGATACTCTTGTATCTCTACTGTTGTTCGTCGTCATCCGAGCTCAAGTAAGACACTTGCACGCACGGCTCATCTACATTCGGCATTTTATTTTCATTGACGACGTCGACAACGGCGAAATGGGCTACGCTTTGAGCACGTTTGAGGCTGTACTGGCGTACCTCGTGCTTGATTCGGCCGGACTGCGGAGGGCTAGTCGGAGAAACAAAGCGCTGTGGGACGCCGCTTGTAATGGAAGTTTAGACGACTTAAAGAAGATCATGGAGCCGGACTCGAACGCGATCATCGACGACGATATCTACGACTCACCTGATTCAAGTAGACGGCCGTCTCGAAGCTGGAGCTATACCAATGGCTCAGCTTCCAGGGGGTCATCCACCGCCCTCACGTTCTCGGATAGCTTTTCCTCCGGCTCTGGTCTCAGCCATGTCTTCCCGTTCCAGTCCGAGGACAACGGTAGCGAACTCGACTTCCCTCTGCCCCCTGGCCCTCCTCCAAGGAAAGTAAAAAGGGTCGCCATGGACACGAGAAGCATGTCCAGCGGATCTGAGATCTCGTACCATTCCAGGGCGACAAGCAACGGGACTGTTGGGAGCGTGCTGGAAGGAGACGTCACGATAGATCGGTTATCGCAGACGCACAACTTGTTCGGAGAGTCAATCCTCATGATGGCTGTGCAGAACGAGAGACCCGAGCTGTTGCGGTACCTGCTCACACTGGATGAATATTATCCACCTTCGGTGGTACTGGACGACATCAATAACGAGGACACAACACTGTTTAGCGCGGCCGTCCAACTGGGCCACGCAGAGCTGATTAACATCGTCCTCGACTTTGTCATGGCCTCGGCACCAAAAGAGGGGCTTTTGGAGTACTTTGCCCAGCAGGACATTTGGGGGCGCAGCTGCGCGCATTACCTGTTCCACGCGCCGTTTCTGATCTCTCGGATCGGGAAATTTGTCCCCTGGCGGCAAAAAGACAAGAATGGCCAGACGCCGCTTTTTGCGCTGTGTCGGTCCTACGACCACATCCATTACCGCGAAATGGTGGATGCCGGCCTTGATGCGGCCACGGAAGCGCAGGGTGACGGGCTTCCGCTGCACATTGATGATCATGTGGACGCCAAGGGCAACACGCTGCTTCATATTGTCAACGACCCACAGCTTGCCATTAGAGTTCTCCAGCAGTGCGATGTCGACGTCAATGCCACCAACGAAAAGAAGTTTACGCCGCTGATGGTTGCCAGCAAATACGGCAGACTGGACATGGTGAGGACGTTGTTTGTGGATGCACGCGTCGATGTTGCGGCCCGAGAGCTCCGAAGCCTGACGGCCGTCGAACTGGCCAAGGATGATGACATCCGAAATAAGATTGACGACCTGGCACTCTTCAGCATGCCCCCCGGCGCGGATGCGCGTATTACCGGCGTCGTAAGAGCCTTTTTTGTGGAAGATGCAACCATTCGCTTGGTCTTGAAATCGGCGGCCCCGGCCGACCATTTGAGCTACACCGTGACCACGAGCCGCCGAAACCTCTCGGATTTCGAGAATCTTGGCAACCTGCTTGCGCTAGAGAACCCGGCGTCTTGGATTCCGGCAGTCGCAGGTGTGCGGTCGCCGTTCCAGATACCTTCAAAGCCATCGCGGGCGGTGTTGAGGGATATTCAGACTCGTGTCGACTGGTTTCTCAAGATCATGCTCAATCACCCGACATTCGCGACGCATGAGATGCTTTGGGAATTCTTCCTTGTGCCCGACATCCAGCTCGGCATGATGGAGCAGAGGAGCAAGCTGAAAGCTGAGACTCGAGCTGAGAAGGTCCGAGAAGAGTACGAGCCTGTGCGGGATGTGCGCGAGGTCGAGCAGTTTGTGGACCATGCACGAGAGATGGTGCGGAGCGTCAACTACTCAACTAAGAGCGTGGCCAGGAGAGTCAACTCCATCTCCGTTGTCGCATCAGGTAAGTCGTGATTCTCCCGATTAGACGGCTACAGAACCCGCTGACCATGGTGTTTAGACCTCTACGATGCATCGGCTCTTCTGTACCGCGCAGTATCGACGCTGCCGTTCCTGCCACCGGCGTACATTACAGCACTCGACTCGTACGTCCGCACCATGGCACCAATGCAATCGAATCCGTACGGCATCTTCCACTCGACTTTCTTGGCGTCGCAATCGACGATCCAGGCCCTGCTGTCGGCTCTATCGCGACCACCTGCCCAAATTGCGCAGATATCAGCTGCACGCAAGTCGGCGGAGAGGAGCTACAACTCGCTGACGCGATCGACACGTTGGCCGCTTGGCCTACTTGACGACACGCGACAGCGCCTCAACGAGGAGAGGGAGGAGAAGGTGCGCCAGTCGCAAGAGCAGGTGGACGACCTCGGCCGAGAACTGCGTTACTCGCAGCAGGTGGTGGCCGGGGAGCTAGCCGGGTGGCAAGACCTGCACGAGAAGATGGGGCGGCGGGCGATCAAAGACTTTGCCAAGGGCATGGTGATCCAAGAGCGACTCCGGCTGGACGGGATGATGCGGGCGCTGCGGAGGCTGCGCGAGGGCAAGGCGGAGCTCGAGAAGGCTACCGCCTCTCTGGCAAACGTTTCAGGGCAGTCGGGTATGAGTCAATCGACGCGCGAGGGGACGGGGACGGATGCGGGCGAGGGAGCCAGCAGTGCGACCTCGAGCGTGGGCGACGAGGTAGCGAATGGAGCGGGACTCTAGACCCTGCACTAGCATGTGTTGTGCGTTGACGACAGACAGCCCGCCGGCCTAGGATGGACCGGACGTCATGGATGGGGCGGGATACTTTTTCCCCCCCTCAACACCATGGACGAGACGCGTGGTATGGGAAATGCGACGCGTCTCGGCCAGCGGTTGGTTGTAAGTGGACGGCGGCGGCGGTGGAACAGGGCGATCAGCCCGTCAGACGACTACGTCGCAACGGACTGGATGAATGCAGGCAAAGAGCAATGTGTGTGTGGGAGGGGAAGGGGGAGGGGGAGGGGAGGAGGAGAAGGAGGAGGAGGGAGAAACCACCTCACCTGCATGAGGCACAAACACACCTTGGAGAGATACAGAGGGTTGAGTCACTCTCGCTCTCTACTCTCTCCATCTTCCTTTCTTCAGTTGACCCTTTTTCACGTATTAGCAAGCAGAGAGAGAGAGAGAGACCTCACTTTTTGACGGATACCCATTTGGCGTCCTGGGCGCGCGGGAAGAGTGGACTAGACGGCCTTGTTTTTTTCCTTTTAACTTTTTCCTTCTTTCTTTCTTGGTACGAGTTGAGGACCGAGAGGATATCCCGAGACAATGGCGACCCAGTTTACCCTTTTAGACAAATGGATACATGAGGATACCTAGACTTCAATCCGAAGTTTGCCCACCTGCTATTCCTTGTCCTTTCCTCCTCCGTGCAATCCATGCCTGTCTGTATGTGGGCCCGTAAAGCAGAGCTACCTCCAAAACAAAATAAAAAATGGCCACCTTGTGGTGATGCCATAACGCAGAGTTGCCCGTCCTCTCCAAAGCTAGCCTCACCGATCTTCCCGGGCAGGGTCCGAGGAGGGACCCGGCGTCGTGGCATCTTTTGGGAGGGGGGGGGGGGGGGGGGGGGGGGGACTCGGCTAAAACAGAAAACAAGGTGGCTCACCGGCTGATGGGGACGGACAGCAAAGATGTGAGTCACCCTTCCCTGCAGCGAGCGGGAAAGCCAAGAGGACGGGGTGTGCTCATCATGCATGATGGATATCGAGCAAGGCTAGAGTTTCCCGGGTCCGGACAGCATTTGCCGGGCTAGGGTCGATGGCAGGCGACGAAGAAGACAACCAGCGACGACGGCAAGAAAAGGGAAAGTAAAAAGGGCCCACCCCGTTTTCCCGCCATGGATCATCATCGAAGAAACAAAAAAGGCGGTCGTGAAACATCCCGGGAGGACGGCTGGGCCAATGGAGCGGTCGAGACACGGGCTTGGAGGCGCGCCCGGGGACCCGATTGGACGGAAGGGTCGTGGTTTGGCAGGTTGAACGATCTGCGGCGCGTCGAGATTGGGTGGGATGATGGCGCGTGATGGGCAGCCAATGAAAGAGAGGGGAACAGGGAGTAAACAGCTACCAAGTAGTTAGTAGTAGTAGTAGTACAGGTAGTGGTAGTACGCACGGATGGCAGCACGGGCAGCAGTCGAAGACGTGTGGGGAGCACGGGCCACGCGGGAGCGGCAAGAGACAGACGAGAGAGCAAGGGAAAGAATGGACGGTGGGACTCTTTGGATGCTGACTGGTCTGGTGTGGCGCTTGAGGGAATTGGGGGGGGAGGAACAAGAAAGGAAAGAAGGAGGAGAAGCGAGGACGGTTAAGCGCTCTTGTGCGGCTGTGCAAGTGCCACTCGCTCGATAGCCTCTGTGTCTGGGGTCTCCCCCATCTTCGACCGTTTGAGAAGCCCTTGCAGGACAGGAGTCGTGCTACATCGGCCGAGATGGAAGCGACGGCCGGGTAAAGACCGACCGTAGTAGATATCACCTCGGGAGGCGGCTTGGAGATTACAAGTCACAGAGAAGAGAACAGCCGGGCGGGCGTGCGTGCGACTGTCAGCCTTTCCGCCCCCTTCCAGTGAGAAAGAAGGCTCAAATGGGCGTATGTAATGCACAATATCTGCTTCGATGATACACTCGAGACGTGTCCACCGTTGATGCCACGTCCCTAGACGGGGCGGCAGCCTTGCAGCGAAGCTTTGGGCTTTTCGACGTGTAAAAAGCACCGAGATATGCGCGGCGGGAAAAAAAGAGGTTCGGGGCCCGTAGGCACGTAAGCAGGGCGGTATCATCAGCTTCCATCATCATTGTCAGAATCAGGGGGGGAGGAAGGGCCGACTTCGGGGCCGTCGGGAGAGCTTACTTAGGTCAGTCGTACGGCTGGCTGCTTTCGAAGGCGAGTCTTGTTCGAGGATGAGACTGACAATCAATCAGCCGACGGCCGGCTGCCTCCCTTCTGAAGCCTGTTTACAAGGCCCTTTCCGCCCGATATTCCATCCGGCCTCACAGTGTCTATTACGAAGGGGGTGGGGCGGGTGAGCTACTTACTGTAAGCGCCGTCCGGAATCGGGAAGTAGGAGAGGGGGGGGGGGGGGCTTCGTGTAGGTACGTACACATAGCCCGTAGCCGCCCGGGCGGTTAGTAGAGCCGAACCAGCGGCTGTCACGGTAGGAAGGCGGGGAGGAGCATTGCTTTTCTCGTACATTGCAATTTCGGGAGCATGTTTAGCGCCGGCATGGTGGAACACAGAGTGGGGGACCCCATTTGAGGTGTCTCAGTGGGAGACGCAGCATGAAGCGACAGCCGCCGGTAATCTCAGTTGCCGCTCGGCTGGTTTTATTGCGATGCTAGGTAATTGCGATACTACTACGGATACTAGGGTAGGTACTACGTAGTAAGCATGTGCCTACCCAAGTGCCTAGGAATAGTGCTCAGGGCGGACGGGGCTTAGATGGCGGCCAGTCAATGGCGGGCAACTGACGACGATCCAAGTGAGGCGAGCGTACGTCTCACGAGGGGAAGAGCGAGACGATACGAGGGAGGGAGGGAGGACATGATGGTTGACTGCGCTGTGCTGCGAGGTGCGTTGGCAAGCTCTTGGGGAGAGTGGGAGACCCGAGTTGGGAATGCCCTCGCGGACAAGTCGCGAGCGTCGCTTCTCCCCGTCCGTCGGACGCGACGCAGAGCGCGACCTAGGTAGGTTGGGGGCAATGGCATCGCATCGCATCGCATCGCATCGTATGTCACGGCAACGCATGACATCGCGTCGAATGATGGCCGCACACACGGACGCGGGGAGGGTGGGGACGAGGCGCGTCTGTCCAACGCCAGGCGAACAGACGCATCTGTTGGGGTTGTTAATGTTTGTGTCGTTCGTCGTTCGTCGTTCGTCCCACCCGTCGATGTGAGGAGGGGGTAGGCAGGGTGACGGACTAGGAAGGAAGCTACCTAGCGCATGCCTACCTAGTACGCAAGTCGAGCTAGGCTAGCTTACAATGTACACTAACACCGCAACTGCCATGTGTCTAAAAATGAGTCATAGACGCCGTGCAAGGGTGGTTTTGGTGGGATTTGTGGAAACTGCAAAGGGCGGTTGATGCAAGACAGCTGTCGTGGACGGTGAGTGGTCGACACCGCACCGTAGCCGGAAACCGGAATACACACAGTACCTTGAGGCCAGAACGGGGTGCATGACACCGTGTGAAGGACAAGCGAGCGCCGGCCGTAGGCTCCGCCCCAGAGGGTCCACACCACCCACCCCCCTGCTTCTTTCCTCCGGCCAGACAGGGAAAGAACCAGCATCCACCCATCCGTCTATCCATCCATCCATGAATGTGGTGGCTCTTGCTTCGACGGACGTCCACTCACGAAGGAAGGAACGAACAACAGCTTCGACTTGTTCTTCTGCATGCGCGCATGCAAGGTAGGTAGGTACCTGCCTACATACCTACCTACGAACCTACGCCTACGCCGTCAGTGTGCGCAAGTGGGAACGGAACCCCCCCCATCTAGGTACACTGTCTTTCTTTTCCCCGTGTTTCACATTTTGCCATCTCTCAGCAGCCCGATGGCCATACTTGGACCTCTGCTTTCCAGAATGATGCATCCATCCATCCACCCATCACCAAGTCTCTTTTTCCTTTGCAGTAGCTAGCTCCATATCCCATCTTATTTTCCCTGCCACGCGTCGTTCGTCGCCCGTCGCCCGTGTCAGACGACTCTCTCTCTCTCTCTCTCTCACACACTCTGTCACTCACTCACAGAGACTCCTTTGTCTCTACTTAGCCATGCATCATGTACACCAAGTCAAGCGGCCCTCGTTGTCTCGGCCTTGGATCTGTCCAAGCGACCACCCCCGGGACCGCCTCCATCCAAGCCGGATAGAAAGGATGCCCGCAGTCAAGCCCACCGCTGCGTTGTACCCCTCCCCCTTCCGGGATCCATGCATGTGCAGATGCAGAGACCCATACCCTCGACCCGACGACGTTACGGTCAGTCCCAAGGCTGGCTGGCCTAGCCTGGGGTTACCATGAGGGCCGGCCGGCCGCTGCGGCCCTCACCCACACACGCCCTCTTACATGGCCGTCAGTCGCGCGCCGCATCACCACCACCACATCCATTGGGCTGCGAGCTTAGTTTCAGATGCGAGGATAAAGATGTCGTCCCCTCCCGCCTCTTCCCTCTCTTTCTGTTGGCCCTCCTCTCTCCATCCTCATCTTGTCCCCTCATCTCCCTCCTCCCCACCCTCTTCCTCCTCCTCCTCCTCATCTCGTTGCCTCCCTGCCTGTCTGTCTCTCTGCTATTGCTTGCATGTTCCGGAATCCAAAACAAAAGTTATACACCTAGATCTCGACACACTGGTCTCGTTGAACGCGGCCAACCCGTCCCTGCTTCACAGCACCTTGTCTGCTTTTCGCACCTCTTCACCCGCAAACATCTCAAAACATCCAAACCTCTGGAGCTGGCCTCCTCCCTCGTCGCCCACGAAACACCTCCTATAATCCCATAATCGTGTCTTCTGAGACACAGCCGCCTCACATCCAACATGACCACGTATGAGACCCCCTCTGCCACTTACCGCACTCACGCTTCTACTCACACAACCTCCCTCAGTCTGGCAGCGGACATGTCGTTCGACTTCATCTTCCCCTCGTGCGAGCCGTCAACGCCGCCGAGCTTCTCCTTCGACCCCTCCCTCCTCGACCTGCCTTACCACCACAACCCGGGCCATAGCCGCAGCCGCTCCAATGGCTCCGTCTACTCCTTCGTTTCCGCCGCCGAGTCCACCCCGGACTCGGTGAGCACCCGCATGACAACGCCCTCCCGCGCCTCGCCTCCCATCCGTCAACATGGCCCCCTCCTGCTCCCCAAGATCCGCTCCCAGGATCAGGCTATTGAGTCGCCCCCCAAGCGCATCAAGACTTCGCCCAAGTCCCGTGCCCCGACTCCCCGCCGGGCTACGCCCTCCGCCCCTGTCATTGAGGCCGTCTTCCGCCCGGCTCACTCCCGCAGCTTCACCAACCCGGAGACCATCACCTGGAACATGCCGTCCTCCTTCTGCAGCCAGCCCGAGGACCACTCCACCTCCTCTCTGCTCTGCTCGCCCGTCATCTTCGCCGATGACATGCAGTCCCGCCGCGCATCCACCTGCAGCCTCGACGGCTCTGCTCTTGATAAGTTTGGCTTCCCGACGTACCGTCAGATGCCCTCATACGTTCCCTCCGCTGCGCCCCAACCCGCCACCGAGCCATACATGTATCCGACCTACACCCCGCGCGCTCCTTCTCCCCTTAGCCTGTCCGCCACGGCCACCCCGGACCCGACTCCCAGCACGACGCTCCTGAACTACCTCACCGAGCCCAACCCAGCCCCTTCGCTGGTCCGCACAATCTCCTTCCCTCTCCGGGACCCCAACACCAAGCACTTTTGGTGGGATGTTCGTCAGGTCCGCCCCTGGACCACCTTCACCGCCTCGTCCATTCTCTCTCTCCCCGGTGCCGCTGCTCTCCTCAACTGCCCCGTCCCTGCGCCTCTTCTCCCGGCCCCGGCCCAGACGGCACGTCACCCGGAGACTGAGGCAGCCCTGCACAGCATCTACGCCTCGCATTACCTCCCCAAGCTCAACGCCGCGCTAGCCATCTCCTCCAACCGGCCCATGCAGCTCTCCGTCCCCGCCGCTTCCGCCAACAGCTCCAAGCACTCGGACCTCCTCTTCACCGCCGCCCCCGCCGGGGAACCCGCCTCGGCGGCCCAGATCTTTGGCGGCAAGCCCACCGCGCGCGTCGTCGGCCTCGTCCGCTCCTTCGACCGTTTCAACACGGGCATGCGCGTCGAGGGCAACATCAAGCGCGTCGAGTACCTCCGCGGCCTCGCCGCCCTGCACCACGCCATGCGCGAGCACTCGTGCCGCTACGGCTTCATCCTGACCGAGATCGAGCTCGTCATCGTCCGCAACGGGCCCGAGACGGTCCCCAACTTTGGCTTCCTCGAGGTCACCTCGGTGCAGCTCGGCGCCGTTGCCGACGACGCCGACTGCGAGGTTGGCGAGATCCCGATGACGGCGTGTCTCGCGCTCTGGGGCCTCTGCATGATGGCCGGTGACGACGCGCCGCAGGGGGGGCGCGCCGCGCACTGGAAGGCGGAGATTGGCGCGCCCGCCGAGGGCACTAGGCGCAAGGCACTGCCGAGAGACGACTGGATGCCCAAGCCGCAGCTGGCGGAGAAGCGAGAGGCCAAGAGAGCGAGGGGGTGGATCATGCCCGAGGATCCCGTTGGCAGGAAGGAGTTGGGCAAGAGAGGTGTGCGCTACGGTGCTTGCTGAGCTCCCTCCCCGTGCTTCCTTCTCTAGGCCTTTGGTCCGAAATAAGAGGGGGAAACAAAAGGGGGGGGGGGGGGCTGAGGCGTTTGGGGAGAATGTTGGCTGGTTCCAATGTTCTCGGATGGATAATACACGGAAGGAAAGGAAAAGGACAACCCAAAGGCAACGGGCTTTACTTACGGATGGGGATGGATAATGAATGAATGGGAACACGGCATCAACGAGAGGACGGAGGAGTGGATGAGACGAGATGATGACGTTTTTACGAGTGACGATGATTGGTATTCTGTTTTACATATGCAAGTCGCTCTAGGTGCTTGTAATTACAACCTTTTCAACGTTTGTTTTACACACATGCAAACCGCCCGTCGACTGTTCTTGGTGACCTTTGGGTTTCCGTCCTCGCGAGCAGAAACTGAGCCGTATGCTGGGCAAGGTAATCGGAATGGTGATGTATTGACTTGCCGAGCGCCTCCCAGGGCTTTCTGCGATAACCCGTACGCACGTCGTAGGTACGTACGAGCACAAACGCGAGACGTAGCGTGCCCTTCCCACGACGCCGCCAACCACCACACTATTCATGCACATCAAGGTCTCGACACGGCCGACCCCGGGCGCTCTCATTCAATGCCTACCCCCGCGATCGAAGAAGGCGCGAATGCCCGTGACGGCGACCCAGCCGACGACGACGACGGTCACGGCCATCCGCACCTCCCTGGCGATGTCGAGGGCGGCGGGCCCGAAGTGGACGGCGTGGATGTGGTTGATTGCGCCCGAATGGGCTGCCGCGAGGCCGAATTGCTCCATCTGGGCGCGTGACGAAGGGGGGGGCAAGAGGCTTACGAACGTCCGGGACTGGACTGGATATGAGTATATGAGTGGTAGGGAGGTGGGGAGTGAGTTGGTGACGACGGGAGTTGCTGGGCCGAGTAATATCCGTGCCTAAACGGAGAAGTCTTCTTTTGTGGGTTGGTTGGATTACGTCAACGAATCATTGCGGCTCGCCGGGGTTTGGTGCGTTGGTGTTTTTTTGGTATGGAGCGTTGGTTGAGCTGGTCAGTTGAGCTGGACAGCAACACAAGGAAACGTTTTCTGTGGAATCTTGACAATCGTTTTGTTCTTTTGCTTTCTATTGTTTATTTGTTACTTATTTATTATTCATGTCGCGAAGCTGGGACAGCTTCGCGTGGCTGATACCGGTGATGAGCGCCACTGATATGGCTTACCAAATGATGGACCCACCTTACAAGGAAAGGGTATTTCTACCTGGAAAAGCGTTTCCTATGTAGACTTGGAAAGGAACAAATACTTCTCTCTCTCTCTCTCAAATGACAGGATCTTACGGTTCATCACAATTGATTTATTTATTTTCTAGTTGAAGGCTGAGCCTGTGTCCCGACATATCAGGCCCGGTATACCATTCGGATTCTGGGTTGCATTGGAATGCTACGGGTGACGGTGCACCCAGAAGCGATGGCCAGCTGCGGAATGTCCTCACCTGAACCACCGTTAAAAGCAAGGATTGAAAGCGCCGTCGGAGAACTACGAGAACTAGGAGAAACACGACACTATACTCGATACACTCATCTGCTCATGCATTACGGCGTTGATCATCCTGTTCATGATTCTGTAAGAGGTCTCGAGTCGGAGCAACTGTCAGATGCAGTTACCAGCAAGTGACAACTGATCCTCCCTCCGTATAAGAGGGGGGGGGGGATATGGGCTTCTCTCCATCATCCGATGCTACCACAACCACAGGTGCCGACCAAGACAGCCTGCCGGCTACTCACTCACCTGCCGAGAGCAGAACAGAGCCATGATATACGATTGCCCACAACCCCAGCACCCCGATGCTGCAGGTGAAATTGCGGCATGCCAAAGCCGGAAGGTCAACCGGTGTCTTGGCGCGCACCTAACCGCCCCGCGATGCGACACTACAGGGCATTACCCGCCAGTGTCCGCAAGTATGCTGACGGCGGCGATACGAGATTGACCAAATGGCAGCCGTCGCTCCAGCCTTGGACCACGGCAAGGGACCACTTGTTCCCCGTGCTTCGCTCTCGGCCCAAGCAAGACGAGCTTGCCCGCGGTCGGTCGGGGGAGGACGTTTTGTTCTTTTTTGGAAACCGGCCGTGTGTTGCTATCCCCAACCCCTGCTGGTCCGGGTATTGGCGTGCATTTGCCTTGGCCGATCTGCCGCTGAACACGGCAGGTCAACAACAACAACAACCCCCCCCCCGTTTAGATCAGCCGCAACACCAAGTTTTCCTGCGCGATTTACCGAGAGCGTCCGAGTATTGAGATGCTTGTATAGCGTGTGATTCGGGGGATGAGGCAAGGGGAGCAATGGCGCGACGTCTCTGGTCTCGAAGGGGGGGGGGGGGGGGGGCGGTTCGTGGGTATTCAAATAAGGGAAGAGTTCCCGCCCGCCGCTCCTGTTCTCGTCGCATCGCGGAGCCTCTTGCTTTCCGATTTCCCGGATAATAATACAAAAAGATGAGAACGTGTCGCTTCACGGTTGCCTTCTCCCTCGCCGGGGCGGCCGCCGCGCAGCAAGACGTGAACCCGGACGAGGCCGCGGTCCGTTTCGCCAGGGGCTACATTGTCGAATACGCAGCCGTGAGCACACACACACACACACACACACACAACCCCCCCTTCCTTCTCCTCCTCCAACCAGTCCCCCAGCCAGCCGTTGATGTTGACGTTTCCCTTGCTATTGCAACCCCCCCAACCCGGGAGAGACCCAGACTGACAATCAGGAAACCCAGGGCACGATCGGCAAGCGGAGCTCCCTCGCCTCGACGGACGGCGTCAGGGTGGTGCGGAGCTTTGACAGCGACGTCTTCAACGGCGCCAGCGTCGAGGCCGCCGGCCTCGACGTCGACGACCTGCTCGGCCTGCCGGACGTCGTCGGCGTCTGGCCCAACGGCCCCGTGTACCTCGAGCCCTCTGCCCCTGTCGACGCCGGCCTCCAGGCCGCCTCCTCCGTCGTGCACGAGGTCACGGGCGTCAGCAAGTTGCACGAACGGGGAGTTCTGGGCGAGGGCGTCAGGATCGGCGTCGTCGACACCGGCATCTGGTATGACCACTACGCCGTAAGTTTGTTTTTGGAAACCTCTCTCTCTCTCTCTCTCTCTCTCTCTCTCTCTCTCTCTCTTTCTCAAAACGATCACTCTCACCTTGTGCCGGTGGTTAACTGTTGCACAGCTCGGCGGGGGTTTCGGCGACGGCTTCAAGGTTGCTGGCGGATACGACTTCGTCGGAGATCAGTGTAAGCCAGCCACTACCCGTGGGCGTCTCCGCTTCGTGTTTTGAAGCTCATTGATTGCCCTTAGTTTGGCCTGCTGTCGGGTATGAAAAGGAGCCGGACGCTGATCCCGTAGATCAGGTTGGCCACGGCACACACGTCGCCGGGATTGTTGCTGGGAAGGCGGACAAGTAAGGCTGCGGGACTGCACCCTGACATTTGCAATCCATCTCGCTGACGGAGGGGCGGCTTTGCACAGTTTCACGGGCGTGGCGCCCGAAGCAAAACTGTTTGCCTACAAGGTCATTGCCAGACAGGTACGGATGTCCCCTCTCTCTGCGGCGAGGGGGCATGACGCAGGCATCCCGGGCGGAAAGGTTGCTGACCTTGAGTCCCAGGGCTCGACAGATTCCGCGACGCTGATTGAAGCTTTCTTGGAAGCGTATGATGATGGGGTGAGTACCTCTCGCTCGGAAAAAACGAAACCTTTTGACGAGCGCGGGTTTACCGGCCGCCCTTCCGAGGTTCCATTTCTGACACGAACCGAAGCTCGACATCATCACTTGTAGCATAGGCGGCTCGAGCGGCTGGGCCGAGGAAGCCTGGGCGCTAGTCGCCTCCAGACTGGTCGGACAGGGAGTCGTTGTCACGATTTCGGCCGCCAACTCTGGCTCCCAAGGCCCCTTCTACTCCAGCAGCGGGTCGTCCGGCAAGAACGTGCTCGCCATCGCTTCCGCCGATGCGCCGGCCGTCGAAACTACCCGAGCCTCATCCTTCACGTCCTGGGGTCTCCTCAACGACCTAAGCGTCAAGCCCGACGTGGCGGCCCCTGGCGGCTCCATCTACAGCACGTATCTGAACAACGGCTGGATCACGATGAGCGGAACTTCCATGGCCTGCCCCTACGTTGCCGGCGTGGCCGCCCTGTACATCAGTGCTTTCGGCGGGCGCCAGGTCCACGGCAAGGGCTTTGCCTTGTCTCTCAGTAGGCAGATCATCGCCAGCGCCCGCCCGCTCAAGTACCACCAATCCGGATACTCTGAGCTGGACGCGCCCGTGCCGCAGGTGGGCAACGGCCTGGTGGACGCGTTCAAGCTGATCTATTCCAACACGACGTTGGACTTCCAGCCAATCGCGCTCAACGACACCCGCTACTTCAACAGGTACCACGACGTCACTGTCAAGAACGGGGGGCCCGAGGATGTCACTTACCGGCTCTCGGCACAAGACGTCTACGGGGTCGAGACGTTGTCCTCCAACAGCGCCGCTCAGGACAGACAGATCAAGACCCTCAACGATCTGGTGCCGCAAAAGTTGGCACCGGAGGTCAGCCTGCCTCGCGAATTCGCCCTGAAGCCCGGCGAAAGCAAGACCGTCGCGTAAGTTTTTTTTTGGTGGCGCTTGACCTGGAAAAAAACCTGCCTGTCGCACAATCACTGATTCGAGATGCAGTATCGACTTCAAGAACCCGGAGACGCTTGGCTGGAACGCGGCAGGCTTTCCGCTGTACAGCGGCCGGATCGTTGTTTCGGGCGACAACGGCGAGAATCTCTCCGTGCCGTACGCCGGTAAGTCACGATCATGCGGTCTCTGGCAAAAAAAAAAAAAAAAAATCCATGTTCTTTCAGTACTAAGAAGACGTAGGGGTCGCGGCCGATCTGAGAAAGGAGCTGACGCCTTTGTTCCGCAACGGCTTTCCTTACATCCAGAGCGGTGTTCCTGTAGTCGCTGGCAAGACCTCGTAAGTGATGTCACGTCTGCAAAGTAGTGAGTTCCTTGGCAGAGCGGCTGATCCTCATTGTGAAAAAGGTTCACCTTCAATCTCAGCCTTGATTCCCAAGACTTTCCCAAAGTTTACCACAACATCATCTGGGGCACACGGGAACTCAGGTGGGATGTAGGCTCTCCCCGCGGCTCGCAGACGCGTGGCACGATGCTGATAAGCCTCTACAGATCTTCGGAGCGGGGTGGGCCGAGAGACAATGGGTGTACCCGCCGGTCGTCGGCGAGGGAGGCTACGTCGGATCCGGTGCATACTGGGTCGGCTCTGGGCAGGCGCCTTTCTTCGACCCGAGCATGTGGGACCCTGATGAAACATTGTCCTATCCAAAGATCAACCAAGGGAGAAGCAATTCCAACATCGAGAACTGGTGGTTTGGAAAGCTGGCGAACGGCAGTCGAATTGCCGTTGGCAACTACACGTACGTCATCTTGACCTCGGGAAGGACTCGCATATCGGCGGCACAGAACCTCCAACTAACACCCCTTCATAGATTGAGATATGCCGCTCTGAAGCCTTTCGGGAACCCGTCGCACTCGGATAACTGGGCGACATTTATCACTCCGATTGAGGTCTTGGGCCAGTATTGATGTGCCTTGTATGCCGGGAGCCCGAGTCGAGTAGTAGAGAAGCAAGGCAGAACTGATGCTGAGCAATCATGTATTAATGGTAGCAGTTTCAAAGGCTCGACGGGCCCGTAATATGCATATGCATCCATCCCCTCAAGGTTCGACTAAAAAAGTACACAGAATGTAGCTAGACCGACCACCGCAAGACCCAACACCTCCGCAGCCAAACGAGAGCCCCCACTCCCACTGGGGGTCTGGGAAGGCGAGCTGCCGGACTGCGAGGAGGATGCGGGGTTCGACGAAGACGGAGCGGACGCGGGCGTCGAAGCTGTTGCGGATTTCGCCGCAGGGGCCGAGGCAGTTGCTGACGGAGCACCGCCGGAGCCGCCGCCGCCGGGGCCGTCGGAGATGACGGAGTCCCACGAAGGGAACGTGGTTCCCGGGCACGCGGCAACGCATTCGTACGTGTTCTTGTAGACGTTGGGGTCGTCGCTCGTCTCGTCCCTCTCGTCAAAGTACTTGTCGTTGCACTTGCGGGCGCACGCGAGAGCGGAGCACGGGAGGCTGTTCATGTCGCCCAGGTCGTGGCCGCCCAGCTCGGTCTTGCTCCATTCCCCCGTGCCCCCGGAGATGGTGAAGTCGTCGCTGTACTCGAAACCGGACGGGCCGTCCTTGGTGGGGTCCGAGTTCCACTCCATCGCGGTGATCTTGAGCTGGGCGGAGTCGGGGACGGCGTCGGCGGGGATCTTGACCTTTACGGAGGTGACGTCGATCTTGGTCCCGTTGGCCAAGAGGCACACGGGGCCGGTGCCCCAGCCGGGCGGCGTCGTTGCGAGGTAGAGGTTGTAGTTGGTGAAGCCGGCGTCGAACGAGCCGGCGCCGTCGGCGATGTCGTTGCGGATCGTGACTTGGACCTCGGTGTCGGCCTTGACGGTCGACGGGATGCTAATGCTGTCGAACGCCACGGCGCTGGACGCCCCGGCTAGCAAGACGCCCAGCGGACCGAGCAGTGTGGACGAGATCATGATGCAGTGGCGGTCTTGCGGTCTCAAAGCAGATTATCCAGTTACTTGGACGGGGGATTTGAACACGAGAGATCCAAGTTCGGCAGGCTAAGTGACGAGATGCAATGTCAGGAAACGGCACCGGATTTCCGCCAAGCCACCCTTCCATGTTGCGTTCGCCCGGTGTCCAACGGATTGCTCCACTGGATCGGACGAACTTACTGCGTTAGCATCGGAAACATCCCATAGAGGAACCAGCCTCTTCTTACGCACACCCGACCCAAGGGCAGGTCAAAGTGCATGCCGCTGATCCGGACAACCAGACAGGGAACGGCGTCAGTGCTCCTCCTGTTGCCTCTTTTCTCGTTTCCATAGATGCTAGTTTCACGCCTCCTTGCGAGACGGACCATGTAGAACCTCTCGACCAGAGTTGAATTACAACCACACCCCAAGGTCGGTGGTTTTCTTCAGAAAGCGCTTCCTCGACCACGAAACCAATGTCAGTCTTCAGAAGCCAATTGTCTGTCCGCTCTCCGCGCTGCGCGCAATGTCGTTGGGAGACATGGACAAAATGGCGTGTTTGGGCGTTGAGAGTCCTCCTTCGTTCTACTCCGCAGCAGACGGTGTGTGTATCGCGCGAGTTGCTCATTGTATAGTACCAAGACACATCATTCCGAGTAACGATCAATCCAAATAAAGTTTACGATGAAAAGTCGACGTTCTTGGATATCCTAATCTCTATTGGTAATAGATAAATGGTCTACCCATCTGCAGCTTTCCAAGACCCGGCTATTCGGCCTGCCCCAGTCCTGCTGCATCCCTCTTCCCCCAACTGCGCAAGAGATTGTCGGCCAGAAAACCAGGAAAGAAAAGATGTTGAAATTCTTTTGTTTCCCCGTTAACACCAATGTAGATGCTTTGGTTGTTTGTTTGGTGTCCCCTTTCGAACAATGCGAAGGGTATCTTCTCGTGATGCATTGCTCTTTGTGACTTTGAAAAAGAAAGAAAAATGAAGTTGCAGGATGTGATCCTGACCCTGCCATGTCTTTGTTGAAAGACGCCACCGCTCCCTTGTTCCAATTGTTTTTAACACCGTTTGACAATAAAAAAAAGAAAATGACCCTACCAGAAGACCACGCCCTGTGTCTTGTGTATTGCCTTTACCCCCCGAGAAAGGCTTGAAACCGGGATTCGTTGAGAACCGTACGCCAATGTTGAGTGCCTGTCCGCACGAATATCAAAATTATTATAAACGTCTAGGTCGTTGCAATGCAGGAAGCTTGTTGAAGGAATCCTGCTCTCAGTCCAGCCCGAGCTAACTTAGAACTTGAGAGTCTTGGGCTGCTCCCAGGTGAAGGACTGGTTGGTACCGAAGTGACCGTTCTTGGCGGTCTGAAGGTAGATGGGGCGGTCCAAGCTGAGCTCGCGGACGATGACACCAGGGCGGAGGTCAAAATTGTTGCGGATGATCTCGACGAGCTCGTCCGATGTCTTTTCTGAGGTGCCGTAGGTGTCGACGTAGATGGAGAGGGGCTCGGCGACACCGATGGCGTACGAGAGCTGAACGAGGGCACGGCGGGCGAGGCCGGCGTTGACGAGGGACTTGGCGATCCAGCGGCCGACGTAAGCAGCGGAACGGTCGACCTTGGAGAAGTCCTTGCCGGAGAAAGCACCGCCACCGTGGGCACCCCAGCCACCATAGGTGTCGACAATGATCTTGCGGCCGGTCAGACCGGCGTCACCCTGGGGGCCACCGATGATGAAGAGGCCAGAGGGTTGGATCTGGGCATGGATGTCAGCACAGATGTATTGTTATTGGGCTCCGGAAGATGACTCACATGGTAGATGGTCTTGTCATCAAGGTACTGCTCGGGGATGACCTTCTTGATGATCTTCTCCTTGATCTCCTTGCGGAGCTGCTCGGTGGTGATGTCCTCGGCGTGCTGAGCAGAGACGACGATGGTGTCAACGCGCAGGGGAACGACGGCACCGTGGTCGTGCTTGTACTCAATGGTGACCTGGGTCTTGGTGTCGGGGCGGAGCCAGGGGAGGGTGCCGTCACGGCGGGCAGCGGACATGGCAGCGTTGAGCTTGTGAGCAAAGAGGAGAGTGAGGGGGAAGAGCTCGGGTGTCTCGTCGGTGGCGTAGCCAAACATGATACCCTGGTCACCGGCACCGAGCTGCTCGAGCGCCTTCTCATAGTGGAGACCCTGGGCAATATCGGGGGATTGTTCCTCAATGGCGACGAGCAAGTTGAGGGTCTTGTAGTCGAAGCCCTTGGCAGAATCATCGTAACCGATATCCTTGACAGCGTTACGGACGACCTTCTGGTAGTCGAGCTTGGCCTTGGTGGTGATCTCGCCGAAGACCATGATCATACCGGTCTTGGTGGCAGTCTCGCAAGCGACCTTGGAGAGGGGATCCTCCCGTAGGCAGGCGTCGAGAATGGCATCGGAGACCTGATCGGCGATCTTGTCGGGGTGGCCCTCACCGACGGACTCGGACTATGTTGGAAAAAGTATAAGCAGGGGGTTTCGGCATCACCAGCGGCAGCAAGTGGGAGAGGAGGTATCTCTTACGGTGAAGAGGAAAGTGCCCTCATTGTAGTGTGTGCGGCTGGCAATGCCGTTACCGTTGACACCGTTGGGAGACATCTTGGACGGGGATGAGGTGAGGGGGGATGTGAAAAAAATGGTGTGAAGGGGGGAAAGGTGGTTGAGAAGGAGAGGTGGAAAAAGATTCGGTGGGTTTAAATCTACCGACGCGGGGCTCCGAGGGGCTACTATAAAGATAGTAAGCGGGACGGGGAAAAAGCTACTTCTGTCATCAATGGGTCAGCCAGTGTTTGTTCTCTTTTGCTCTCTCGTCTGCGTGGGGACCAAACGTTTGTCGCGCGGGGTCGGGAAGCTCAGAGCAAGTTCAATCACATACCTTTTTAGAGTGGGATGTGAGTCTTGTGGATGTAGAGGAGGAGGATAGGATTAAAGGAAGGAGTGAAAGGGGAGGATGCGGCCGTTCGGGTTTTAAAAGAAACACGGGAGACCGGAGAGTGGTGGTGCTCGGGGATGGATGGTTGGGAAGAAATTCTCGCTCACACACTCCTCTCTATGGCCGAAAGCTCAAGCGGATTTGACACATTAGTCGTGGGAGACACTGGCCGAGGGTCGGAAGGCAGGGGCGGTACTTACGTTGCCATAGTGGTTAAAGTGCTGAAGAGGTATATTCACCGGCTGACCCCTCCATTCAGATGTACCGGCCCTGTCGAGGGGGAAGGCCCAAAATTCTCCAGATTGCGCCATCCCCACGACCTTCCTCCCTTGACCGCCTATGCAGCATTTCTATCAGTATGGAGTACCTATGCACGAGTAAATGGTACTGTACTCCGTACATTGGTCACATTCGATAAAAGTATGCCTGATGCAGAGGCCACCGAACGGCACCCGTAGCCCCGTTGCGAGCGGCTTGGTTGGTGAGAGACAACAGAGGGCAAGCCAGGGAAGCTTTTGGATTTGCACAGTCACCAGGGATGCGCACCCAACAGGAGCAGCGGTGATCGACTCGCCAAGGGAGCTCGAGCTTCCAATGTTTCGTCCAAGACCCCCAAGGTTGTGTACACCACCGGTACGTTAGTGGGAAACAGGCAGTGCGAAGAACTTTAAGCTTCAATTGTGAACTATGCGAGGAGGTGTTTGTGCCGGACCGAAGACACATAATGCAATTCCAACGGACAATCACAGCATTCGAAACTCTAAACGGGAACTTTCTCTCGTCCAAGATTAAATACACGGAGCCAGTGAGACGGCAAGACCAAAAGACTACAGAATTTTAATTCTCCCCCTTTCCTTTTTCCCCTTTACCCAAAGCATATGTAGTGCCTAGACAGCCAGCCCATGTACCTATGTCCACTAAAAGGTCGTGTCGTATCGTATCCTGCTGCCTAAGACAGTGAAAAACACGAGCGTGATGGATGACGGAGTTTTCTATTCCTGGGGGGGTTACGTGACGCCATAGGTGCATAGCCGCATATCTTGTGCCTAATCCTCGGCGATGAGCCCTGTGAGGCGTTTCTCATCGAGAATCTCGGCCTCCACTAAGCGACCTGTCTCTTTGATTCCGCCATCAATGCGCCGGTAACGCACAATGGTCGGCACATTGTGCACGTTCCACTTGGTTCGGAAAACGTTGGTAGGGATTTTCCATCTTCCAGACTCGATCAGCCCATTGCCCTCCCTCTCTTGGCGGGTGCGATGATGGTGTGAATGCGAGGTCAGCCACTTACTCTGGCCTCTGCCCGACCTCAACGAAGGCCATCTCCGGCGCACCGTCCGCTGAGAAGGCGTTTTTGATGTGCGGCAAAGCGGCTCTTACGTCAGGACACCATGACTCCCCCGTGTCTGGGTGGTCAGACGTGGTGAAGGTGATGAAGAACGCCGCACCAGGGCTATTCGGCAAGACGAGGGCATCTGCCGCCTCTGGCAAGGCAAAGCTGGTGTTGATGGGCATGGTTGTCGATGCTTGCTGGTCAAGGAACGGGGACGAGGAAGGACAGCATCTCGGACCGTGTCTGGCATGAATTAAATATCCAAGGGGGCTCATGATGATCAGAATGGCGCAATCCTGGTCCAATTGGATGGTGTCTCCTGGCCCACGATGCCAATGACCTCCGACACCGGTGATGGTTCCAATGCACAAACATGGACCGGTGGAGCACCGGCAAACACCGGCATTCTGCATCACGATTGAGCAAAGAAGAAAGAAGGCGTCTAATCAATCGGTTATTCTTAAACCAGAAGCGCTCTCCTATGCACACGACCCTCCGCTCATCCAACTACCGCAGCAACGACGATCCGAAAGCCGTTTCCACGCCAAAATCCCGATGGCTCCAGGCTGCCGCGATATGTGCAGTTGGCCTTGATCCTCGGACTCGAGAAGCACCCCCCACGCAGCACGCGTCGAATGTGCTGGGGGGCATCTAGTTCTTCTCTATTATCGTCGTCTTGCCACGGGTACTGGAAGGACGGGGTGGCCATGTCCTCGCCCCAAAGGGTCGAGCACCATTCCCAAACCTGTCCAGCCATGTCAAAGCAGCCGTAAGGCGAGCGACCTCTGGGAAACAGACCAACCGCGCACGTCGCGTTGAGTCCTGTTGACTCGCTGTTTGCCGCTTGGTCTTCCCAAGTCGTGCCCCAAGGGTAAACGAGCCCGTCACTCCCGGGATCGGTTCGGTCACCCCTAGCTGCACGCTCCCACTCCGGTTCTGTCGGGAGGCGGACTTGCTCATGAGAGCCTATTTTGCCAATCTTACGCCAACGGTGAGTCAACCAGGAGCAATACGCCCTCGCGTCGTGCCATGTCAGGTCCGTTGCTGGCGTGTTCAATCTGTCGGGATCTGCGCCGTCCAGGCTCACCCAATCGCGGGCTGTTTCCCGGGCAAAGGCAAGATAATCCCCGACGGCAACGGGGTATATACCGATGCGGAAGCTTTGCAGAGTGATCTCTCCCAAAGGCTGCGAGTTCGGGTGACTTTGAGACCCCATTGCAAAACTTCCTGCGGGGATTTCTGCAAGGGACGCCAAGTCTCGCGGGTCGCCGAACCTAGAAAGGATACGGCCGGCTTTATCTCGATCAGTTGCCGACAAAGTCCCTTGCGTGATGATGTTCAGCATCTCACTGATAATCCTGTCCTGGAACCGAGGGGCTTTCCCAACAACGTCGGCCACAAGTAGGGCGCCACGTTGACTTTCGGTAGGCGAACCGTCAGTAAGAAGACGTTCAACGAGGCCATCCGAGCAACCCAAAGAGGCCAAACGGAGCAGACAGCTCTTCACGACCGGTGAGTGAGCCTGAGGCTGAAGGCGGAATAGTTCAGCAGCGGCATGGGAAGGTAGACCAGCTAGGTGTCGGGCAGCGAGCAAGTGCTGAACAGCGGTGCAACCCACCGCCGGGTTCTTCATTGCTGCGACCGAGGGCAGCCTAGGCATTTCCCGTGGGGGTTGATCATGGCGCATACTGCTATATGCAGTCTCGGTGAGTTCTTGAACGGCGTCGGGTCGCGGAAAGGTGATCGAAAGCCACGAATCAAGGAGGTTTTCGGCTCGCTCGCCACGGTGTTTCGTCTGCAAAGCAAGCGCGAACAGGGCCGCGTTCTTTGCGGCGGTGCCCGTCGCAACCAATGCTTCCTCTGGCGCGGGTCCTAGATGCTTCGCAACGACTTGACGTCTCTGAAGGTTCAACATTGGCAGCAGGTCGTGCCTGGCAATGTCGGACGACAAAGCCCAGAGGTTGCAGATGTCTGGAACCCCGAGGAAGACGAGCCTGTGGTTTTCTTGCCCGCGAAATAGTGAGACGAGTTGTTGCAAAAGTCGCGGGGTCGATTCGCCCGCCCTGTCGATTGCATCGATCGCAAACAACAAAGCTACCCTCTCGGTTGAGGCTGCTTGGATGAGCTCTGGAATCGTGATATCGACCAGTGTCTGTAGGCGATTCGGGCTGTCTACTGCAAAGTAGTAGGGCAAAATGGGTCCGATATCCCATTTCTCCTCTCGCGCATCGCCAAGCTCGTTTCGGACCAGCAGTCGAGTGTGGCCAAAGTCCGCACGCGTTAGGCGAAAGCAGAGATGCTTCACAAAAGTCGTTTTACCGCTGCCGCTTAGACCCGCCAGAAGCAAGAATCGATTGTCACACACCAATTACGGTAGTATATTAGCCAAACCTGCCAACTTGCGGCCTAAAGTTAGGCTGAGTCATATTAGCTCCTAAGCTTAGATATCTTTCCTACTTTTGTTAAAAATCTATTAGTTTAAAATCCAAGTTTTTTTTATTTAACTAAAAAGATTTAAG